>CM067372.1:8932283-8938059 GCA_034401795.1 Chaetoderma sp. LZ-2023a
CCGGACAAGTCCGGCCTTCTTAGTGGTCTAGAGGAGTGCCCAGTTGTAAACTAGGAGAAGACTGATCCTGAAAATCTACAACTGAAATGACTGACCCGATAACCGGGCCAGTCCTTCCAGTTGCAAACTCCCAAAACCAGTAGTCCCTCGTCTCGCAAATGGGCATTCAAAAAGAGAGAGATGTGGATATATATATATATATATATATATATATATATATATATATATATATATATATATATATATATATATATATATATATATATATATATATATATATATATATATATATATAAAACAAATTCTCAATAGTAATTACAGGTAATTACTATACTCAGCAGCTGATTTAGGATACGATTTTAGGATCATTCATCGAGCACACAGAAAAGAAAAGGACGATAGACTGGTGGTCTAGGGACTGGTGACACCCACTAATGCTGTAGGGTTGCTCAATTAGTAAGTGCCATTCTAGGTTTTCTTAAGTCTTTTGGGCGAATTTTCACATTAATTTCAGGGATGTTTGACCGAATGCATGTCATCATTACATTATATTACCTGAATACATCGTAATAATATTGCACAACACCCTCTATTTAGGCGCCCAATGCACATGCCCCAACATCTTTTGGACGGCCAAGGCCCATGTCACACACCTTTTGGACGCCCAAGGCCCATGCCTCACACCTTTTAGACGCCCAAGGCCCATGCCCCACACTTTTTGGACGCCCAAGGCTAATGTCCCACACCTTTTTGACGGGTTCACAATCAGCATAGATAAGAAAATCGCAAGATTAGCTTGCACCACATACTTTGCAAAATGTCTTGGTGGAAATAAAATTGACTTAAATTGAATTGAATTGCTAATTTCAATACTGTAATCG
Source organism: Chaetoderma sp. LZ-2023a (assembly GCA_034401795.1). NCBI lineage: Eukaryota > Metazoa > Mollusca > Caudofoveata > Chaetodermatida > Chaetodermatidae > Chaetoderma > Chaetoderma sp. LZ-2023a. Next base: position 8,933,165 of record CM067372.1, read on the forward strand.
TGATTGTTAGTTTAACTTTGTAATTAATGAAAATGGTGATAATGAATTGGAATGATGATGATGATGATGATGTATATATGTATATGTATATTTTGACTCTACCGCCAGACTGTATAACAGACATTACCCTCATATGCTGTTTTGAAACAACCCTAGTGAATAAAGAAACTTGATCACCCCGTGACGCCGCCCATAGGTTACTGGCTTACTGGACGTTCACTGAACGCAACAATCTCCCTAGTTCTCTTTATCAAAGCCCCACCATGTATGTGGGTGGGTGGGTGGGTGGGTGGGAGGATTGATGGATGAATTGATGGGTTGGTGGGTGTATTGATGGATGGAGGGTGTGTGTGTGGGTGGATGTATGGGTGGGTGAGTGGGTGGGTGGATGGATGGATGGATGCATGGATAACCAATGATAATGAACCGCAATTCCGTGGTCCCAAAAGCCTGTGGTCGCTAGAGAAAGGCTTAGCGATGTTATCAGAAGAGAATCATTAGAATAAGCGACTTACATCTCCATGACATACGATGGGCGTAACAAACCAGGTAATTGTGGCAGTGATTGACATCCGGGCCTTTCTCTCCCTTTACGTCGCGGAGAAAGGCTAATGCTTTGTCATGCATGATGCCATCCTTCACTGAGCGCTTGTGTATTTGAGTTAACCATTTGTAGATCTCCAGACTTACACGATTTATCATCGGTTCTTTAGTTGATGGTGTGCCTGTTGTCGTCGGAGCATCGGTAGTCAAAGACGTACCCTCTGTAGCCAATGATGGGTGTTCTGTAGTCTTACACACAAGTCCATAGCGTGGACCGACGTGAATGAGACTGTCAGTCTCCAAAACCACCTGCAGTGCATCGTCCATGGCAACACGGATTTTAGACGGGGCAGTTTGACCACACGGTGGCTGAAAATAGGAGTAAAAATCATTGACAATTTTATCGCATCAAACTCTTTGGAAAACAAGCATTCAAAGACATTGGGTGAGGTCAAGTCTGGGTGTTAGTGTTAGTGTTAGTGTTAGTGTTGGTGTTAATGTTAGTGTTAACACTAATCACTAACACCAAGCCGGTGTTAACACCAGTAGTGTTAACCCTAACCCCGGCGGTGTTAACACTAACGCTGGTAGTGTCAGGGGTATAGGAACGTACTCTGGGGGTGGCGGTGGGGTGGCTAATGCATGGGTGGGGCAAAAAACTATGGGCCCTATGGGGGATACACGATGGTAGAGGAAAAACTTGGGGACGGAGTGGGGCCCCTCGCCCCTACCCCACCTGTTCATGGGCCTATGACCGAGTGTTAAATCAAACATGAATCCAGCTATGAGATTTTAGTGTAAAGGAAAAATACTACATTTTCTGTGTAATTTTATAAAGTACATAGCCTATATGTACGCCGTTGGGGCACATTTTAATGAACTGATAATCTGTATTAAGATTAAACTTATTTGAGACACATATTTTTGTGTCACGTACATATAGTGCCCCGGTCTCCCCTATGCCTAAAAAGGCAAAGGCTTGGAATGCGGTACTACAGTGGGTAAATAGGTGAACTAGTCGTCAGGAATTAATAGTTTAGTTTAGTTTAGTTACTTTAGTTTCAGAATGCAGGCATACGCTGCCTTTATGTTCTGCTCCATCTCCATTTCTATAGCACATCTGTGCCCTCAAATTTATTTGCCTAACTATGTTATATACATACAAGTTATATACATACAAGTTATATACATACGTATAACTATGTACCGTGCTAAGTATTTACACATTACTATTTTATACAATTGTATATATTGTGGATTGGCGCGATTACGTGCTCAGCTCCTATATAAACTATACACTACAAATTCTCCAATCCTTATGTATAAGCTATGGGTGTGTGCAGTTCCGCACCCAACCCCTACATAAACTGTGGACTGACCTATTTATCTTTTTAAATTGTATAAGTTACAGGTTGGCGCAGTTCCGCACGCAACTCCTATTACCTATACTATACACGCTTACATTCCTTTAACTTTTATTAAGTGTGGGTTGGTGCGATTCCGCACACATCCCCTACATGAATATAATCTTTACAGCCAATTCTTTACATATTATTTCGGGTATTGGTGCGGTTCCGCACCAAACCCCTACCTGATTATCTACTCGTGTCAACTGGAATACTGAGCTTCATGATTGTACTTCATTTCGAGATCCGCCCAGAATTTATCCATCCGGCACTCAGAACACTTTAGGCTAGGTGCCATTACTACTTCCTCAGGTAGGTCATTCCAGACATCTGTTATACGGTTTATGAATGTGTACTTCCTGATATCGAGTCTGGAGAATGACTTGATCAACTTGAAACTGTGCCCCCTTGTGACCACATTACTAAATTTTAGCATATCTCTGGTGACCCTATTGTCATATCTTCCGCGGACAATCTTGTATAGTTCGATGACATCTCCCTTCAGTCGCCGGTAGGCCTACTTCAGAGTAGGCAAATTCAGTCATCGAAGCCTTTCCTCGTATGATAGCCCTTTAAGAGCAGGAATACATATATTATATTTTTTATTTATAACTATGTTTTCATAGACTTGTCATTAACCGAAATTAAAGGTTACCAGCAAATAGTCTTCAAAATTTAGCACGGATATGCGAATCGGACTATACTAGATATAGCTATAAATGATTAAATGTTCATCTGCCAGTGAAAAGGTAAGCTAACAACTCATTCATATCAAGTAAACCCAGCTTATTTTATGCTGATTTGAATATCTATTCCCCTTTTACTCGCTAATGACTTATGTGAAAATGAAGACAAAAGCAAGGGTTGTTATTAACACTAACACTAACACAATATTTGGTGTTAACACCAGGCGCTAACACGGTGTTGACACTAAATCTGGTGTTAACACTAACACGAACGTCGAGGTCAAGTCTCGGTGTTATCTCAGTGTTAGTGTTGTACTAACACTAACACCCAGACTTGACCTCACCCATTGACCGATTGATCCCACGGGTTCACACACGGACGCGCAGCCATGCATGCGGATACACACACGGACATGCGGATACGAACATAAAAATCTATACGTGGTAACAATATGGTCAGACTACCTGTTATAGTGAATGAAAAAAATCTGAGAAAAATTAAATTCCCTTGTTTACGAAGTGAACGTGTATGCTATATTCGTGCATTATATTCATTTATTACAAGTGACATTCTGGGCGGGGGGGGGGGGGGGGGTGTCGGCTGTAATACTCGCTCGGGTGGGTTTGTGGGGTGTTATTAATCTGTAATATTAATGTTGACCTGCTCAGGTCCTTTGGTTTAGATGACGTCATTGGACGTCGAGATTCTTTTCATAATATTGCCCGTCGGCAGTGCCTGACTGACTGACTGCTGAGTACTGACTTGTAAGACATGTATTTTACTAACTAGAGTGAAAGATAAACAAAGTTTGAACAAAACCTTTCACAACGCATAAATATCTAAGTGTATCTGTCTATAACACCCACCTTCCGACTACTAATAAGTGACTACTACAAAAACAGGTTTCACGATGCTTTCTGTGTGATTACAAGCCGTGGTCGCTTTAAACCAGGTGACATTTAAACACATTTGGCCTCTATAGGCCACATTCCGTCCTATTTTGTTGTACGTGCCATTTGATATTTGTCAGGCTTCTTCGCAGTTTCTTAAAATTCTCCAGTTTCTGATAACATCAGTTGTAGGCGTAATAACAACATTTTACAAGATATGTTAATTGCAAAAACTTACAAATTTATTTCACGTCCTATAGACGTTTGATTAGAATAGTTATTTATGTTGTGGTCACGTACAATCTGAATTCTGTGTATAGGCTACTGGGGGGGGGGGGGGGGGGGGGGGGGGGGGGGTGACACGGAAAACGGCAATACCCCTAGACAAGTTAAAAGAATAAGTTTTAAATTAAAATATAATTTTCAGAATGCAGGAAACCGAAATTTAAGTTTAAAAAAATTCCAATCCTCTGGGGATAATGGGGCACCCATAATAATACCCTTGATCCCTGGTTATGGCAGCAACAGTGCCCGGTAAAATTTGTTTCAAAAATATCCAACAGAATCTTTATTACACAGTAAATCCATCAAAAACGTACAATTCGCAGGTATACTGGGCGAACTCTTCTCACTTCATGACCGAGATTTTTCTGTCAATAATTATTGTGACGCCATCCTACGTGTGGAGTACTTGATTATGACGTCAGATACTTCAGTGACAGATAGGATTCCTCTACTTAAAATATAAACATGTCTGCCGGAAGTGACGTTAATTGATGCATAGTTAGATGATACTTTGAAATGAAAGAGATGGTGAAACATGAGTTCTTTCTTTGGCCAAAACCTACATAGTAAAAATATAAGTTCAACTCCAAAATCTGCTTCAATGGCAATTTTGATAGAGTTGCTTAGAACAGACAAACCAGTAGATTTACCTGACGTAAAGACACATATATTCATAAATGGCCATGCCATGGCCCAGGCCATAGCTGGATACAATCCAGGTGCATAGATTTGAACCAATATGCTGAAATGTTCTCCACAACTGTCTGATTCCATTTCTTAAGGTCAGTTCAAGAGTTGGGGCTGTGTTTTATAGGGACTTTGGACGGACATCACGGTATCAACAATTAGGTCCAGGGTAAGTGAAGCGCAAAGTCTACACTCGTGGAGATTGACTTTTACCACAGGTGTGATCTTAGTTCCTTGCTCTTGATGATAATAAGAAGGGCATTGCTCTATTCCCGCGCTATCACTTCTCTAGTATATTAGCTCAGTGAAATGACGACTGTGAAATCAACTGCTCGAGGAAACCTGTCCCTGGTAGACGCAACCCATGAAGGGACAGACACCAGACTCATTCAGCATG
>CM067372.1:8938559-9458000 GCA_034401795.1 Chaetoderma sp. LZ-2023a
TTTCGCGACAAAATGACTGTATCATGATCCTATCTCGGAAGAACTGATGAGGAGGACAATGACAATTGCTAAGGAGATGAGGGGGATGTTTGGCTGAAAGGTTGTGATCCGTAGCAGTGATCGAGATGAGTGGCGATATAACCACCCCACCCCGCCACAGTAGGTCATGCTGTCATCATTCATTTCTGTGGTGTCGGATAGGTATATGTGTGGTCTCGTTTATAGAGGTTTTCAGCTTTGAGCTGTGCTGCCGCTATTGGATGTAGTGTAGACTATCTAGTTATTGCTAGAAATGGCAAAAATATTACTGGCCGACATACTGATTGACATAGGCCACAAACTCACGACCCATTGTCTATTCCCAAGTATCAATGGATCCTGTTTATGATAGTTTATCTGTCTGTCCGTCAGTAATCTCATAAATCGATCAATGTGGAACCTGCCAGTCCACCAAATACAAGCCTGTCCTCTCCACCCACCCACCCACCCACCCACCCACCCACCCATCCATCCATCCATATCTATCCATCTATCCATATTCATCCATTCACCCACCCACCCACCCACCCACCCACCCACACACCCACCCACGCACCCACCCATCCATCCATCCATCCACTATCAGCCTAGTAAGTTCGTCCGTCTGGCCATCCGACTGTTCGCCCGCATGTTCGCCCATCTTTTCGCCTGTCTTTCCGCGCGTCTGTCTGCCCATCTGTTCTTCCGTAGCCCCTATGTTCACATGTCTGTCTGCCCGCCTGGTCGCCCGTATGTTCACACGTCTGTTCGCCCATCTGTTCACCCGTCTGTCTGCCCGTCTGTCCGCCCGTCTGTTCGTCAGCCAGCTCCTCTTTAAACAGGGCGATATGACAAATTTAACACTTTTTCTGGGTTTCGAATTGCCAGCCTTATAATTCAATTTCGTACAAATTGATATGGGTTCAGCTTAAAGCGTTATCAGCCCCCGTTATCTGAACAACATATAGCTCCAGGCATGAAAACGAGGCTTCTTTTTATAGATAAGGCTACCACGAAAAACAACTATGTAACTTAATAATCATAATGCAGATATTGTATATGTTATAAATAGATAATTGTCAAATATTTAACACTTTGGCGCTTCTCCCTCACCCACCCCTCATATCAGGAGGAAGTTCATTGCGACACCACACGACACGCGCCCTGTTTAGCCTGTGGGGGTGGTTCAGATGTATTCTCAAATGAGGGGTGGAGATTACACGGAATGATTACAAGGAATGTTCATGTGAGAGGCGCAGATTACTAGGAAGGTAGTTCTCATGAATGCATATCAAGCTGCCATAGGCAAATAAACACACCCTCTTGAGTCATGGTATTAATTTATTAAATAGGCCCTATGCCCGGCTACAAATACTAGTTAAAAAGCTCGTGAAATTTTATATTAAAGTCGCACATCTGTATAAAAACAAATTAAAATTTAAAAAGTTTATTCCTGCCTTGCTTGCGTTCGGTAGGAATAACTTTCCAGAGCGCTCTGCGCGTGAAAAATCGACGTTTCTCCGTGTGTATATTATACGACGTAATTAATCTGAAAACAGCAAATTGTCATTGTTTGCCGATTTAGTAAAACGTTTTCCCTACTGAACGCATGGCTGGTTTCGTCCTATGCTTATGACTGGTTTAGTCCAATGCTTATGGACGGTTTAGTCCAATGCTTATGACTGGTTTAGTCCAATGCTTATGGATGGTTTAGATCAATGCTTATGACTGGTTTAATTCAATGCTTATGACTGGTTTAGTTCAATGCTTATGACTGGTTTAGTTCAATGCTTATGACTGGTTTAGTTCAATGCTTATGGATGGTTTAGGCCAATGCTTATGACTGGTTTAGCCCAATGCTTATGGATGGTTTAGTTCAAAGCCTATGACTGGTTTAGTCCAATGCTTATGGATGGTTTAGTTCAATGCCTATGACTGGTTTAGTTCAATGCTTATGGATGGTTTAGTACAATGCTTATGACTGGTTTAGTCCAATGCTTATGACTGGTTTAGTCTAATGCTTATGGATGGTTTAGTTCAATGCCTATGACTGGTTTAGTCCAATGCTTATGGACGGTTTAGTTTAATGCCTATGACTGGTTTAGTTCAATGCTTATGGATGGTTTAGTACAATGCTTATGACTGGTTTAGTCCAATGCTTATGACTGGTTTAGTCCAATGCTTATGACTGGTTTAGTCCAATGCTTATGACTGGTTTAGTCCAATGCTTATGACTGGTTTAGTCCAATGCTTATGGATGGTTTAGTACAATGCTTATGACTGGTTTAGTACAATGCTTATGACTGGTTTAGTCCAATGCTTATGACTGGTTTAGTCCAATGCTTATGACTGGTTTAGTACAATGCTTATGACTGGTTTAGTACAATGCTTATGGATGGTTTAGTTCAATGCAGAGTACCAAAGACTGCTGTTGTGATAAGCCAGCGTAGTTTGATTTGCCCAAGAAAAATACGACAACCTGTTTACGTGAGATGATTCTGAACAACAACAACCACCTTAATTAGTTTGGAAAGTTCAACACCTTATCTGTATTGTTGGTTTGACTATGAGCTACATGGACTGAGATGAAATGATCAAATGCGGAGCTGTTTCTAATGACAACGAACTAATTTATTATGTGGTATTAATAGTCCAGCCAATCTGTAAAAAGGTCCTCACAACCTTTGTTTGACAAATATTTGACATTTAATCTTGAAAGTAGATTCTCTTGGCATATTATTTTTGCTGGATACCAAAAAAAAATGTTTAAACCGTATACCGCATTTTTGTTGTGGGTGGTAGTGACGCGAAAATTTAATTTTTAGCTCCGATATCGGTTTTGTCATGTTTTGCATTATTTTAATATCCTAAATGACTAATTGTTCTTTTATGTTACAATATGTCTAGGAATTAAATGTGTGACGTTCCCGCCACCATTGAACATAAGAAGTATGGGAATTATGGAAATGAGGCTGTCCATCCATTCTTTCATGTGTCTGTCTAACCATCTGATTTGATAATGAACTCAATATAGTCTGGGAGCCAAATGAGATTGTCTTTTACTAAATCTGAAACCTTTGTATATAGCTTTTCTTTTGATTGATTTCTATACATGTAACCCATGGCAAAATCTGCCTGATGGATATTCGACACCCTTGACCGTTTTGAGGAATGCAAGATGGCGTCCAAGATGGTAACCATTTCATGTTCTCGATTATAACTTCCTTCACATTAAATCTATGGTAATAAATCCATTGAAACCATTTATAGGGTCGTTCGGTCATTACATCGGGTAAAATTTAATATCGCTGCAAATAATTGAAATAATAGTCACTGTTTCTTGAGATCTAATTTGCTTCGTATTAAATCTAAGACGATAATTTTGGTGTCTACATTGAGCGTTTACGGGTCAAGGGATCCATGAAACCATTCATGAGGTTATTCCGAAATTACCTCATACGAAATCCAATATGGCAGCGAATAATGTTTGCCGTTTCACGATGGCTGTCATTTATGCAATAAGCTATAATGATTTTGGTATCCATAGCAATAGATTGCTGTGTTTCCAGAACCCCCAAGTCTTTAATAACTCCTGACTGGAGAAAGGGTTCCTCAGAACACGTGAGCATTGTGTATGCTTGCTGAGGAAATACTCTGGGGTGTTTTGTCAGACCACTTGCTCGAGTCAAAAGGAGGTTTGATGACGGCTCTAAAAGAACTAGTCGAAAGAAGTAAGAATGCCAACCCGTGGGCGGACGTATAAGTCAAACCAGTCAAAGCATGAGACGTGAATGTGTTGGCATAGTCTCCATGCGTTCAGTCGTTTGAAGGTGGACCTGGACGACATGATTGAAAAAACGACCACCCAGTACATCTGTTGATAAGCAAATGGGGGAGGGAGGACAAGAATAGCTGATGACAAAGGGACAGAGAAGCCATCATGGCAAAACTCGAGTAATGCATCAATGCTAATCGATCCAGAGAATCACCCAGATGTTATGCTTAACATCGTGGCAGGAAAGCATGGAACCTCTGTAGTTAATGTTCGGGATGCGGAGCGAATAGCGCTCGATGAGATGAATGAGTTCGATCAGAAATTGCCAGACGCCTTATTTTCACAAAAAGCGCTTCCCATGGTAGTAACAAATATGTCATTATCGGAGACGCGAAAGTGTATTACTAGAGAGTCATTGGCTTAGAGGTCGCGAAATTTCTATCAAGGATGCCGTTGCACATGAGTTATCCGCAGTCCTAATGTTAATGTTCGAGCCGACAAGAGAATGAGTCACCTCGAAATCATCGTTAAAAAGACAGTTTTCGGTATCATCGAGGACATCTAGTAACATTGTTGTCTCAATCATACGCTGCTCGTTACTACTCTGGGTAATCCACTGTCCTGTGGATTATACAGTTGAGGACTATGTAGCAAACATAAAGTACGCCATTGCAAAGAGACAGTAGCGGATTACAATAGGGGCAGTGGGGCATTTGCCCCCGGCCCTAGATCTTGACCAGGCTCTATCAAAAAATCTTCTTTGAGTGAATAATGTGTTTTTTGCAGTTTCTCTTTTTATAAGCGAGAATAACTGTCTGGACATGATGAACAGAGGCCTATTTTCGTTTGCAAAAGAGATAAACAGCATAACAGGATATGGCCCTTCAGTTGGCTATTAAGTTATTCTATTTTTAGCTGTTTAATTTCATTTTATTCTTTTTTAGCCATCTAATTTCAGTTTTTTGTTCATTCAGTTTTTTATCCAGTCCTGTTTTCACAACTAGACGGCTAAAAAATTGAGTGAAAAAAAAAAAGAAAGAAATTAGATGGCTAGAAAAGAATAATTTAACAGCCAACTGATGGTCTATATTTACCCCTGAAAATGCAGGAGATGCCATCTGTGAGCATCTAGATTTCAAATTTTTCAGGGGGAGGGCCCTTGGCCCCCCCCCCACCCTTGGCTTGCCTTTCGCTAACACCCAACTCCACAAATATTCTTTGCGCCCCCCCCCCCCGCCCCCCCCCCCCGAGCCCTGGCAAGGCTTAACCCGTCACTGCAAAGAGATTGAAAATGTGTCATGTAAATAGTACAAAAAGCGTCGCGATACATGTAAGATCTACTGGAGAAAGTCCTACAGTTACAATGGACCTTTCCAGTTTTAGCTATGCCCCGCCCATTTCTATCTAATCTTCACCCACACCTCGCTCGTGTTGGGATCGATCGATCTCGGAACTTCCTGATTATCAGTTTCCAGAAAACTATACAGGTACGCTGTTGAATATTTTGAAACTAATTTGACTGGGCTCTGTTGCTGCCTATGACAGCAACAGCTCCCAGTCAAATTAGTTTCAAAATATTCAACATTATGTTTATTAAATAGTAGAGACATTCAATTCGTGTCGAAATATTAAGAGTTAAAGATGGCCATATAGAATCATGTATGACGTAATGAGTATGACGTCATCACGCTGCTTAGCTGATTATGACGTCAGATTTATCGATGAATACTCTGGAAACGTGAATTGAACACTAATAGGGCTTTTTCTTAAACTTCTAGCGGAGCATGAGCCATTCCATGTGTAGTCCTCGTGTTTGTATCTGTATTATGCATAACTTGAGGTGTGTAATAGTCGGTGCTTGTAGCAATACATGTGTAGTACTCGTGTTTGTATCTGTATTATGCATAACTTGAGGTGTGTGCTAGTCGGTGCTTGTAGCGATACATGTGTAGTACTCGTGTTTGTATCTGTATTATGCATAACTTGAGGTGTATGATAGTCGGTGCTTGTAGCAATACATGTGTAGTACTCGTGTTTGTATCTGTATTATGGATAACTTGAGGTGTGTGCTAGTCGGTGCTTGTAGCGATACATGTGTAGTACTCGTGTTTGTATCTGTATTATGCATAACTTGAGGTGTATGATAGTCGGTGCTTGTAGCAATACATGTGTAGTACTCGTGTTTGTATCTGTATTATGGATAACTTGAGGTGTGTGCTAGTCGGTGCTTGTAGCAATACATGTGTAGTACTCGTGTTTGTATCTGTATTATGCATAACTTGAGGTGTATGATAGTCGGTGCTTGTAGCAATACATGTGTAGTACTCGTGTTTGTATCTGTATTATGGATAACTTGAGGTGTGTGCTAGTCGGTGCTTGTAGCAATACATGTGTAGTACTCGTGTTTGTATCTGTATTATGCATAACTTGAGGTGTGTAATAGTCGGTGCTTGTAGCAATACATGTGCAGTACTCGTGTTTGTATCTGTATTATGCATAACTTGAGGTGTGTGCTAGTCGGTGCTTGTAGCGATACATGTGTAGTACTCGTGTTTGTATCTGTATTATGCATAACTTGAGGTGTATGATAGTCGGTGCTTGTAGCAATACATGTGTAGTACTCGTGTTTGTATCTGTATTATGGATAACTTGAGGTGTGTGCTAGTCGGTGCTTGTAGCGATACATGTGTAGTACTCGTGTTTGTATCTGTATTATGCATAACTTGAGGTGTGTAATAGTCGGTGCTTGTAGCAATACATGTGTAGTACTCGTGTTTGTATCTGTATTATGCATAACTTGAGGTGTGTGCTAGTCGGTGCTTGTAGCGATACATGTGTAGTACTCGTGTTTGTATCTGTATTATGCATAACTTGAGGTGTATGATAGTCGGTGCTTGTAGCAATACATGTGTAGTACTCGTGTTTGTATCTGTATTATGGATAACTTGAGGTGTGTGCTAGTCGGTGCTTGTAGCGATACATGTGTAGTACTCGTGTTTGTATCTGTATTATGCATAACTTGAGGTGTGTGATAGTCGGTGCTTGTAGCAATACATGTGTAGTACTCGTGTTTGTATCTGTATTATGGATAACTTGAGGTGTATAATAGTCGGTGCTTGTAGCAATACATGTGTAGTACTCGGGTTTGTATCTGTATTATGCATAACTTGAGGTGTGTAATAGTCGGTGCTTGTAGCAATACATGTGTAGTACTCGGGTTTGTATCTGTATTATGGATAACTTGAGGTGTATAATAGTCGGTGCTTGTAGCAATACATGTGTAGTACTCGTGTTTGTATCTGTATTATGCATAACTTGAGGTGTGTGCTAGTCGGTGCTTGTAGCGATACATGTGTAGTACTCGTGTTTGTATCTGTATTATGCATAACTTGAGGTGTGTGATAGTCGGTGCTTGTAGCGATACATGTGTAGTACTCGTGTTTGTATCTGTATTATGGATAACTTGAGGTGTATAATAGTCGGTGCTTGTAGCAATACATGTGTAGTACTCGTGTTTGTATCTGTATTATGCATAACTTGAGGTGTGTGATAGTCGGTGCTTGTAGCAATACATGTGTAGTACTCGTGTTTGTATCTGTATTATGGATAACTTGAGGTGTATAATAGTCGGTGCTTGTAGCAATACATGTGTAGTACTCGGGTTTGTATCTGTATTATGCATAACTTGAGGTGTATGATAGTCGGTGCTTGTAGCAATACATGTGTAGTACTCGTGTTTGTATCTGTATTATGCATAACTTGAGGTGTATTATAGTCGGTGCTTGTAGCAATACATGTGTAGTACTCGTGTTTGTATCTGTATTATGCATAACTTGAGGTGAATAATAGTCGGTGCTTGTAGCAATACATGTGTAGTACTCGTGTTTGTATCTGTATTATGCATAACTTGAGGTGTATAATAGTCGGTGCTTGTAGCAATACATGTGTAGTACTCGTGTTTGTATCTGTATTATGCATAACTTGAGGTGTATAATAGTCGGTGCTTGTAGCAATACATGTGTAGTACTCGTGTTTGTATCTGTATTATGCATAACTTGAGGTGTGTAATAGTCGGTGCTTGTATCAATACATGTGTAGTACTCGTGTTTGTATCTGTATTATGCATAACTTGAGGTGTGTAATAGTCGGTGCTTGTAGCAATACATGTGCAGTACTCGTGTTTGTATCTGTATTATGCATAACTTGAGGTGTGTAATAGTCGGTGTTTGTAGCAATACATGTGTAGTACTCGTGTTTGTATCTGTATTATGCATAACTTGAGGTGTATGATAGTCGGTGCTTGTAGCAATACATGTGTAGTACTCGTGTTTGTATCTGTATTATGCATCACATGAGGTGTGTGATAGTCGGTGCTTGTAGCAATACATGTGTAGTACTCATGTTTGTATCTGTAGTATGCATAACTTGAGGTGTATAATAGTCGGTGCTTGTAGCAATACATGTGTAGTACTCGTGTTTGTATCTGTATTATGCATAACTTGAGGTGTATAATAGTCGGTGCTTGTAGCAATACATGTGTAGTACTCGTGTTTGTATCTGTATTATGCATAACGAGGTGTATAATAGTCGGTGCTTGTAGCAATACATGTGTAGTACTCGTGTTTGTATCTGTATTATGCATAACTTGAGGTGTATGATAGTTGGTGCTTGTAGCAATACATGTGTAGTACTCGTGTTTGTATCTGTATTATGCATAACTTGAGGTGTGTGATAGTCGGTGCTTGTAGAAATACATGTGTAGTACTCGTGTTTGTATCTGTATTATGCATAACTTGAGGTGTATGATAGTCGGTGCTTGTAGCGATACATGTGTAGTACTCGTGTTTGTATCTGTATTATGCATAACTTGAGGTGTGTGATAGTCGGTGCTTGTAGCAATACATGTGTAGTACTCGTGTTTGTATCTGTATTATGCATAACTTGAGGTGTATAATAGTCGGTGCTTGTAGCAATACATGTGTAGTACTCGTGTTTGTATCTGTATTATGCATAACGAGGTGTATAATAGTCGGTGCTTGTAGCAATACATGTGTAGTACTCGTGTTTGTATCTGTATTATGCATAACTTGAGGTGTATGATAGTTGGTGCTTGTAGCAATACATGTGTAGTACTCGTGTTTGTATCTGTATTATGCATAACTTGAGGTGTGTGATAGTCGGTGCTTGTAGAAATACATGTGTAGTACTCGTGTTTGTATCTGTATTATGGATAACTTGAGGTGTGTGCTAGTCGGTGCTTGTAGCGATACATGTGTAGTACTCGTGTTTGTATCTGTATTATGGATAACTTGAGGTGTGTGCTAGTCGGTGCTTGTAGCGATACATGTGTAGTACTCGTGTTTGTATCTGTATTATGCATAACTTGAGGTGTGTAATAGTCGGTGCTTGTAGCAATACATGTGTAGTACTCGTGTTTGTATCTGTATTATGCATAACTTGAGGTGTGTGCTAGTCGGTGCTTGTAGCGATACATGTGTAGTACTCGTGTTTGTATCTGTATTATGCATAACTTGAGGTGTATGATAGTCGGTGCTTGTAGCAATACATGTGTAGTACTCGTGTTTGTATCTGTATTATGGATAACTTGAGGTGTGTGCTAGTCGGTGCTTGTAGCGATACATGTGTAGTACTCGTGTTTGTATCTGTATTATGCATAACTTGAGGTGTGTGATAGTCGGTGCTTGTAGCAATACATGTGTAGTACTCGTGTTTGTATCTGTATTATGGATAACTTGAGGTGTATAATAGTCGGTGCTTGTAGCAATACATGTGTAGTACTCGGGTTTGTATCTGTATTATGCATAACTTGAGGTGTGTAATAGTCGGTGCTTGTAGCAATACATGTGTAGTACTCGGGTTTGTATCTGTATTATGGATAACTTGAGGTGTATAATAGTCGGTGCTTGTAGCAATACATGTGTAGTACTCGTGTTTGTATCTGTATTATGCATAACTTGAGGTGTGTGCTAGTCGGTGCTTGTAGCGATACATGTGTAGTACTCGTGTTTGTATCTGTATTATGCATAACTTGAGGTGTGTGATAGTCGGTGCTTGTAGCGATACATGTGTAGTACTCGTGTTTGTATCTGTATTATGGATAACTTGAGGTGTATAATAGTCGGTGCTTGTAGCAATACATGTGTAGTACTCGTGTTTGTATCTGTATTATGGATAACTTGAGGTGTATAATAGTCGGTGCTTGTAGCAATACATGTGTAGTACTCGGGTTTGTATCTGTATTATGCATAACTTGAGGTGTATTATAGTCGGTGCTTGTAGCAATACATGTGTAGTACTCGTGTTTGTATCTGTATTATGCATAACTTGAGGTGAATAATAGTCGGTGCTTGTAGCAATACATGTGTAGTACTCGTGTTTGTATCTGTATTATGCATAACTTGAGGTGTATAATAGTCGGTGCTTGTAGCAATACATGTGTAGTACTCGTGTTTGTATCTGTATTATGCATAACTTGAGGTGTATAATAGTCGGTGCTTGTAGCAATACATGTGTAGTACTCGTGTTTGTATCTGTATTATGCATAACTTGAGGTGTGTAATAGTCGGTGCTTGTATCAATACATGTGTAGTACTCGTGTTTGTATCTGTATTATGCATAACTTGAGGTGTGTAATAGTCGGTGCTTGTAGCAATACATGTGCAGTACTCGTGTTTGTATCTGTATTATGCATAACTTGAGGTGTGTAATAGTCGGTGTTTGTAGCAATACATGTGTAGTACTCGTGTTTGTATCTGTATTATGCATAACTTGAGGTGTATGATAGTCGGTGCTTGTAGCAATACATGTGTAGTACTCGTGTTTGTATCTGTATTATGCATCACATGAGGTGTGTGATAGTCGGTGCTTGTAGCAATACATGTGTAGTACTCATGTTTGTATCTGTAGTATGCATAACTTGAGGTGTATAATAGTCGGTGCTTGTAGCAATACATGTGTAGTACTCGTGTTTGTATCTGTATTATGCATAACTTGAGGTGTATAATAGTCGGTGCTTGTAGCAATACATGTGTAGTACTCGTGTTTGTATCTGTATTATGCATAACGAGGTGTATAATAGTCGGTGCTTGTAGCAATACATGTGTAGTACTCGTGTTTGTATCTGTATTATGCATAACTTGAGGTGTATGATAGTTGGTGCTTGTAGCAATACATGTGTAGTACTCGTGTTTGTATCTGTATTATGCATAACTTGAGGTGTGTGATAGTCGGTGCTTGTAGAAATACATGTGTAGTACTCGTGTTTGTATCTGTATTATGCATAACTTGAGGTGTATGATAGTCGGTGCTTGTAGCGATACATGTGTAGTACTCGTGTTTGTATCTGTATTATGCATAACTTGAGGTGTGTGATAGTCGGTGCTTGTAGCAATACATGTGTAGTACTCGTGTTTGTATCTGTATTATGCATAACTTGAGGTGTATAATAGTCGGTGCTTGTAGCAATACATGTGTAGTACTCGTGTTTGTATCTGTATTATGCATAACGAGGTGTATAATAGTCGGTGCTTGTAGCAATACATGTGTAGTACTCGTGTTTGTATCTGTATTATGCATAACTTGAGGTGTATGATAGTTGGTGCTTGTAGCAATACATGTGTAGTACTCGTGTTTGTATCTGTATTATGCATAACTTGAGGTGTGTGATAGTCGGTGCTTGTAGAAATACATGTGTAGTACTCGTGTTTGTATCTGTATTATGCATAACTTGAGGTGTATGATAGTCGGTGCTTGTAGCGATACATGTGTAGTACTCGTGTTTGTATCTGTATTATGCATAACTTGAGGTGTGTGATAGTCGGTGCTTGTAGCAATACATGTGTAGTACTCGTGTTTGTATCTGTATTATGCATAACTTGAGGTGTATAATAGTCGGTGCTTGTAGCAATACATGTGTAGTACTCGTGTTTGTATCTGTATTATGGATAACTTGAGGTGTATAATAGTCGGTGCTTGTAGCAATACATGTGTAGTACTCGTGTTTGTATCTGTATTATGCATAACTTGAGGTGTGTAATAGTCGGTGCTTGTAGCAATACATGTGTAGTACTCGTGTTTGTATCTGTATTATGCATAACTTGAGGTGTATAATAGTCGGTGCTTGTAGCAATACATGTGTAGTACTCGTGTTTGTATCTGTATTATGGATAACTTGAGGTGTATAATAGTCGGTGCTTGTAGCAATACATGTGTAGTACTCGTGTTTGTATCTGTATTATGCATAACTTGAGGTGTATGATAGTCGGTGCTTGTAGCAATTCATGTGTAGTACTCGTGTTTGTATCTGTATTATGCATAACTTGAGGTGTATAATAGTCGGTGCTTGTAGCAATACATGTGTAGTACTCGTGTTTGTATCTGTATTATGCATAACTTGAGGTGTGTAATAGTCGGTGCTTGTAGCAATACAACTGTAGTACTCGTGTTTGTATCCGTATTATGCATAACTTGAGGTGTATAATAGTCGGTGCTTGTAGCGATACATGTGTAGTAGTCGTGTTTGTATCTGTATTATGCATAACTTGAGGTGTATAATAGTCGGTGCTTGTAGCAATACATGTGTAGTACTCGTGGTTGTATCTGTATTATGCATAACTTGAGGGCTGTGATAGTCGGTGCTTGTAGCAATACATGTGTAGTACTCGTGTTTGTATCTGTATTATGCATAACTGGAGGTGTGTGATAGTCGGTGCTTGTAGCAATACATGTGTAGTACTCGTGTTTGTATCTGTATTATGGATAACTTGAGGTGTATAATAGTCGGTGCTTGTAGCAATACATGTGTAGTACTCGTGTTTGTATCTGTATTATGCATAACTTGAGGTGTATGATAGTCGGTGCTTGTAGCAATACATGTGCAGTACTCGTGTTTGTATCTGTATTATGCATAACTTGAGGTGTGTAATAGTCGGTGCTTGTAGCAATACATGTGGAGTACTCGGGTTTGTATCTGTATTATGCATAACTTGAGGTGTATGATAGTCGGTGCTTGTAGCAATACATGTGTAGTACTCGTGTTTGTATCTGTATTATGCATAACTTGAGGTGTATTATAGTCGGTGCTTGTAGCAATACGTGTGTAGTACTCGTGTTTGTATCTGTATTATGCATAACTTGAGGTGTGTGATAGTCGGTGCTTGTAGCAATACATGTGTAGTACTCGTGTTTGTATCTGTATTATGGATAACTTGAGGTGTATAATAGTCGGTGCTTGTAGCAATACATGTGTAGTACTCGGGTTTGTATCTGTATTATGCATAACTTGAGGTGTATGATAGTCGGTGCTTGTAGCAATACATGTGTAGTACTCGTGTTTGTATCTGTATTATGCATAACTTGAGGTGTATTATAGTCGGTGCTTGTAGCAATACATGTGTAGTACTCGTGTTTGTATCTGTATTATGCATAACTTGAGGTGAATAATAGTCGGTGCTTGTAGCAATACATGTGTAGTACTCGTGTTTGTATCTGTATTATGCATAACTTGAGGTGTATAATAGTCGGTGCTTGTAGCAATACATGTGTAGTACTCGTGTTTGTATCTGTATTATGCATAACTTGAGGTGTGTAATAGTCGGTGCTTGTATCAATACATGTGTAGTACTCGTGTTTGTATCTGTATTATGCATAACTTGAGGTGTGTAATAGTCGGTGCTTGTAGCAATACATGTGCAGTACTCGTGTTTGTATCTGTATTATGCATAACTTGAGGTGTGTAATAGTCGGTGTTTGTAGCAATACATGTGTAGTACTCGTGTTTGTATCTGTATTATGCATAACTTGAGGTGTATGATAGTCGGTGCTTGTAGCAATACATGTGTAGTACTCGTGTTTGTATCTGTATTATGCATCACATGAGGTGTGTGATAGTCGGTGCTTGTAGCAATACATGTGTAGTACTCATGTTTGTATCTGTAGTATGCATAACTTGAGGTGTATAATAGTCGGTGCTTGTAGCAATACATGTGTAGTACTCGTGTTTGTATCTGTATTATGCATAACTTGAGGTGTATAATAGTCGGTGCTTGTAGCAATACATGTGTAGTACTCGTGTTTGTATCTGTATTATGCATAACGAGGTGTATAATAGTCGGTGCTTGTAGCAATACATGTGTAGTACTCGTGTTTGTATCTGTATTATGCATAACTTGAGGTGTATGATAGGTGGTGCTTGTAGCAATACATGTGTAGTACTCGTGTTTGTATCTGTATTATGCATAACTTGAGGTGTGTGATAGTCGGTGCTTGTAGAAATACATGTGTAGTACTCGTGTTTGTATCTGTATTATGCATAACTTGAGGTGTATGATAGTCGGTGCTTGTAGCGATACATGTGTAGTACTCGTGTTTGTATCTGTATTATGCATAACTTGAGGTGTGTGATAGTCGGTGCTTGTAGCAATACATGTGTAGTACTCGTGTTTGTATCTGTATTATGCATAACTTGAGGTGTATAATAGTCGGTGCTTGTAGCAATACATGTGTAGTACTCGTGTTTGTATCTGTATTATGGATAACTTGAGGTGTATAATAGTCGGTGCGTGTAGCAATACATGTGTAGTACTCGTGTTTGTATCTGTATTATGCATAACTTGAGGTGTGTAATAGTCGGTGCTTGTAGCAATACATGTGTAGTACTCGTGTTTGTATCTGTATTATGCATAACTTGAGGTGTATAATAGTCGGTGCTTGTAGCAATACATGTGTAGTACTCGTGTTTGTATCTGTATTATGGATAACTTGAGGTGTATAATAGTCGGTGCTTGTAGCAATACATGTGTAGTACTCGTGTTTGTATCTGTATTATGCATAACTTGAGGTGTATGATAGTCGGTGCTTGTAGCAATACATGTGTAGTACTCGTGTTTGTATCTGTATTATGCATAACTTGAGGTGTATAATAGTCGGTGCTTGTAGCAATACATGTGTAGTACTCGTGTTTGTATCTGTATTATGCATAACTTGAGGTGTGTAATAGTCGGTGCTTGTAGCAATACAACTGTAGTACTCGTGTTTGTATCCGTATTATGCATAACTTGAGGTGTATAATAGTCGGTGCTTGTAGCGATACATGTGTAGTAGTCGTGTTTGTATCTGTATTATGCATAACTTGAGGTGTATAATAGTCGGTGCTTGTAGCAATACATGTGTAGTACTCGTGGTTGTATCTGTATTATGCATAACTTGAGGTGTGTGATAGTCGGTGCTTGTAGCAATACATGTGTAGTACTCGTGTTTGTATCTGTATTATGCATAACTGGAGGTGTGTGATAGTCGGTGCTTGTAGCAATACATGTGTAGTACTCGTGTTTGTATCTGTATTATGGATAACTTGAGGTGTATAATAGTCGGTGCTTGTAGCAATACATGTGTAGTACTCGTGTTTGTATCTGTATTATGCATAACTTGAGGTGTATGATAGTCGGTGCTTGTAGCAATACATGTGCAGTACTCGTGTTTGTATCTGTATTATGCATAACTTGAGGTGTGTAATAGTCGGTGCTTGTAGCAATACATGTGGAGTACTCGGGTTTGTATCTGTATTATGCATAACTTGAGGTGTATGATAGTCGGTGCTTGTAGCAATACATGTGTAGTACTCGTGTTTGTATCTGTATTATGCATAACTTGAGGTGTATTATAGTCGGTGCTTGTAGCAATACGTGTGTAGTACTCGTGTTTGTATCTGTATTATGCATAACTTGAGGTGTATAATAGTCGGTGCTTGTAGCAATACATGTGTAGTACTCGTGTTTGTATCTGTATTATGGATAACTTGAGGTGTATAATAGTCGGTGCTTGTAGCAATACATGTGTAGTACTCGTGTTTGTATCTGTATTATGCATAACTTGAGGTGTGTAATAGTCGGTGCTTGTAGCAATACATGTGTAGTACTCGTGTTTGTATCTGTATTATGCATAACTTGAGGTGTATAATAGTCGGTGCTTGTAGCAATACATGTGTAGTACTCGTGTTTGTATCTGTATTATGGATAACTTGAGGTGTATAATAGTCGGTGCTTGTAGCAATACATGTGTAGTACTCGTGTTTGTATCTGTATTATGCATAACCTGAGGTGTATGATAGTCGGTGCTTGTAGCAATACATGTGTAGTACTCGTGTTTGTATCTGTATTATGCATAACTTGAGGTGTATAATAGTCGGTGCTTGTAGCAATACATGTGTAGTACTCGTGTTTGTATCTGTATTATGCATAACTTGAGGTGTGTAATAGTCGGTGCTTGTAGCAATACAACTGTAGTACTCGTGTTTGTATCCGTATTATGCATAACTTGAGGTGTATAATAGTCGGTGCTTGTAGCGATACATGTGTAGTAGTCGTGTTTGTATCTGTATTATGCATAACTTGAGGTGTATAATAGTCGGTGCTTGTAGCAATACATGTGTAGTACTCGTGTTTGTATCTGTATTATGCATAACTTGAGGTGTGTAATAGTCGGTGCTTGTAGCAATACATGTGCAGTACTCGTGTTTGTATCTGTATTATGCATAACTTGAGGTGTGTAATAGTCGGTGCTTGTAGCAATACATGTGGAGTACTCGGGTTTGTATCTGTATTATGCATAACTTGAGGTGTATGATAGTCGGTGCTTGTAGCAATACATGTGTAGTACTCGTGTTTGTATCTGTATTATGCATAACTTGAGGTGTATTATAGTCGGTGCTTGTAGCAATACGTGTGTAGTACTCGTGTTTGTATCTGTATTATGCATAACTTGAGGTGTATAATAGTCGGTGCTTGTAGCAATACATGTGTAGTACTCGTGTTTGTATCTGTATTATGGATAACTTGAGGTGTATAATAGTCGGTGCTTGTAGCAATACATGTGTAGTACTCGTGTTTGTATCTGTATTATGCATAACTTGAGGTGTGTAATAGTCGGTGCTTGTAGCAATACATGTGTAGTACTCGTGTTTGTATCTGTATTATGCATAACTTGAGGTGTATAATAGTCGGTGCTTGTAGCAATACATGTGTAGTACTCGTGTTTGTATCTGTATTATGGATAACTTGAGGTGTATAATAGTCGGTGCTTGTAGCAATACATGTGTAGTACTCGTGTTTGTATCTGTATTATGCATAACCTGAGGTGTATGATAGTCGGTGCTTGTAGCAATACATGTGTAGTACTCGTGTTTGTATCTGTATTATGCATAACTTGAGGTGTATAATAGTCGGTGCTTGTAGCAATACATGTGTAGTACTCGTGTTTGTATCTGTATTATGCATAACTTGAGGTGTGTAATAGTCGGTGCTTGTAGCAATACAACTGTAGTACTCGTGTTTGTATCCGTATTATGCATAACTTGAGGTGTATAATAGTCGGTGCTTGTAGCGATACATGTGTAGTAGTCGTGTTTGTATCTGTATTATGCATAACTTGAGGTGTATAATAGTCGGTGCTTGTAGCAATACATGTGTAGTACTCGTGTTTGTATCTGTATTATGCATAACTTGAGGTGTGTGATAGTCGGTGCTTGTGGCAATACATGTGTAGTACTCGTGTTTGTATCTGTATTATGCATAACTGGAGGTGTGTGATAGTCGGTGCTTGTAGCAATACATGTGTAGTACTCGTGTTTGTATCTGTATTAGGGATAACTTGAGGTGTATAATAGTCGGTGCTTGTAGCAATACATGTGTAGTACTCGTGTTTGTATCTGTATTATGCATAACTTGAGGTGTATGATAGTCGGTGCTTGTAGCAATACATGTGCAGTACTCGTGTTTGTATCTGTATTATGCATAACTTGAGGTGTGTAATAGTCGGTGCTTGTAGCAATACATGTGTAGTACTCGGGTTTGTATCTGTATTATGCATAACTTGAGGTGTATGATAGTCGGTGCTTGTAGCAATACATGTGTAGTACTCGTGTTTGTATCTGTATTATGCATAACTTGAGGTGTATTATAGTCGGTGCTTGTAGCAATACATGTGTAGTACTCGTGTTTGTATCTGTATTATGGATAACTTGAGGTGTGTGCTAGTCGGTGCTTGTAGCAATACATGTGTAGTACTCGTGTTTGTATCTGTATTATGGATAACTTGAGGGCTGTGATAGTCGGTGCTTGTAGCAATACATGTGTAGTACTCGTGTTTGTATCTGTATTATGCATAACTTGAGGTGTATTATAGTCGGTGCTTGTAGCAATACATGTGTAGTACTCGTGTTTGTATCTGTATTATGCATAACTTGAGGGCTGTGATAGTCGGTGCTTGTAGCAATACATGTGTAGTACTCGTGTTTGTATCTGTATTATGCATAACTTGAGGTGTATTATAGTCGGTGCTTGTAGCAATACATGTGTAGTACTCGTGTTTGTATCTGTATTATGCATAACTTGAGGTGTATGATAGTCGGTGCTTGTAGCAATACATGTGTAGTACTCGTGTTTGTATCTGTATTATGCATAACTTGAGGTGTATTATAGTCGGTGCTTGTAGCAATACATGTGTAGTACTCGTGTTTGTATCTGTATTATGGATAACTTGAGGGCTGTGATAGTCGGTGCTTGTAGCAATACATGTGTAGTACTCGTGTTTGTATCTGTATTATGCATAACTTGAGGTGTATTATAGTCGGTGCTTGTAGCAATACATGTGTAGTACTCGTGTTTGTATCTGTATTATGGATAACTTGAGGTGTGTGCTAGTCGGTGCTTGTAGCAATACATGTGTAGTACTCGTGTTTGTATCTGTATTATGGATAACTTGAGGGCTGTGATAGTCGGTGCTTGTAGCAATACATGTGTAGTACTCGTGTTTGTATCTGTATTATGCATAACTTGAGGTGTGTGATAGTCGGTGCTTGTAGCAATACATGTGTAGTACTCGTGTTTGTATCTGTATTATGCATAACTTGAGGTGTATAATAGTCGGTGCTTGTAGCAATACATGTGTAGTACTCGTGTTTGTATCTGTATTATGCATAACTTGAGGTGTATAATAGTCGGTGCTTGTAGCAATACATGTGTAGTACTCGTGTTTGTATCTGTATTATGCATAACTTGAGGTGTGTAATAGTCGGTGCTTGTATCAATACATATGTAGTACTCGTGTTTGTATCTGTATTATGCATAACTTGAGGTGTGTAATAGTCGGTGCTTGTAGCAATACATGTGCAGTACTCGTGTTTGTATCTGTATTATGCATAACTTGAGGTGTATAATAGTCGGTGCTTGTAGTAATACATGTGTCGTACTCGTGTTTGTATCTGTATTATGCATAACTTGAGGTGTGTAATAGTCGGTGCTTGTAGCAATACATGTGCAGTACTCGTGTTTGTATCTGTATTATGCATAACTTGAGGTGTATAATAGTCGGTGCTTGTAGTAATACATGTGTAGTACTCGTGTTTGTATCTGTATTATGCATAACTTGAGGTGTATAATAGTCGGTGCTTGTAGCAATACATGTGTAGTACTCGTGTTTGTATCTGTATTATGCATAACTTGAGGTGTATAATAGTCGGTGCTTGTAGCAATACATGTGTAGTACTCGTGTTTGTATCTGTATTATGCATCACATGAGGTGTGTGATAGTCGGTGCTTGTAGCAATACATGTGTAGTACTCGTGTTTGTATCTGTATTATGCATAACTTGAGGTGTGTGATAGTCGGTGCTTGTAGCAATACATGTGTAGTACTCATGTTTGTATCCGTATTATGCATAACTTGAGGTGTATGACAGTCGGTGCTTGTAGCAATACAGGATGCTCGCGGAAAGTAACATAGTTCTGTTTCCGGACTTCATGGAACAAATGAAAGTGCAAGGAGTGAAGATAGTAAGAGTGCAGGAAGTCTTGTTTGATTGGTTATATCAGAGGTGATGCCAGACAGTAACAGCCTAGCTTTCATGGAACTAATGACTGAGAAAAGCGTATGAAGTGCAAGAGTGTAAAGATGTACGTGTGTAGGACGACTGGTATGGTTGAGTAGATTAACCAATCACGTTTACAAATGAAAACTGCCCAAAGGTTACCAAGGTCCACCTGGGAGTTTCTTAATGCGGACACCCGTGGCTATACAATTCACTCCAAAAAAATTGGCTATATACAAAATGTCCACGTTCAGCTATGCTTATGGCAGACTGTTATAGCCCTAACCCATACACTTTTGCTTAAAGGTAGACGACTTAAAATCTGTATTTGTCTAATTAAACCGTTATTTTCTTGACACGCACTAAGCATCTTGAAGCTATTGCCTATACTTCATGAATCTTGTGTCAATCAAAAGTTGCCAGAACCGGACAAATAAAAAAGTGCATTTAGCTAATACTAGACTATATCACATTTTACATTAAACCCGTAACTGTGAAGTTTAAGAATAACAATTAATACATGTTATATACCACCCCACCCACACACATCCCCCCTCCCACCTCACCATACCCCACCCCTTCCCCACCCTCTCCATACAGCCCCGCATACCGCTCATACAACTCATACGTACCAATCCATCTCCATACACCCCACCGATCAACCCCCTTCTATACAACCACACCTACCATCCACCTCCATTCAGCCTCATCTACCAATATCCCTCAATACCACCCCAGCTACCAACATCCCTCAATACAACCCCAGCTACCAACAGCTCTCCATACAATCGCACCTACCGCCCGCCTCCATACAACGATCTACGTACTCGCTATACAACCCAAACACCACCAACCCCGCTTTCTATACAAACCTACCTGCCACTCTACCCCGTTATCAAGACAGTACCACCAACACTACCATCACCACATACGCTCCGTGCTAAGTTAATGCACACGTTTTTCCGATTCGTGCAGTGCTACATAGGCCCTACTAAATACTAAACGCATCACTCATCTTCTGACAACAAATCGGAGTTAACAGCAAAGTTAATAATCGGCTTTCAGCAACGAATCAGAACTGTCAGCAAACCTTGCATGTGGCTTATCGATCCAACAGGAGTTGCACTAAACTTCTGTCAACAAAGCTAGCATGTGGCTTATCGATCCTACAGGAGTGCGCTAAACTTCTGTCAGCAAAGCTGGCATGTCGCTTATTGAGGACTTCGTTAAACTTCTGTCACCATAGCTACCATGTAGCTTATTGGTCTTACAGTACTGCGCTAAACCTCTGTCAGCAAAGCTAGCGTGTAGCTTATCAAGGATGCGGTAAACTTCTGTGAGCGAGGCCAGCGTGTAGCTTATATATCCCCACAGGACTACGTTAAACCTGTGTAGCTTATCGGGGACTGCGCTAAACTTCTATCAGTAAAGCTAGCGTGTAGCGTATCGATCTTACAGAACGGCACTAAGCTTGACATGGATTGGCGATGTCTACAAGTGTGAGATGCTAACATCCAAAGTCCAGATCAGACAACTGTAGCGATGTTTGTCCGTCTATCTAGTGCGATGGTGGACGGAGATTAATTACCTGTTCGTCACATTATTCACGACAAAACTCTTTCTAGATGGCCAGCGTCTTCAGGTCATCAAGGCGGAGAATAACAGCAATTACAGCATTTCAAGATGATATAAACAGCCTGATTGGAAAGCTGATTGCAAATGGAAAAAATCCCAAGCGGTAGCCCACATGCAACCGACAACAACAGCCCCCCCCCCCCCCCAGTGAAATTAATTTCAAAATATTCAACAGCTTGATGTCTAGATTCTGTGAATTCAGGTTACATAGTGTTAAATCGACTCCAACACGATTAAAATTGGCGGAACTTAGTTAGAACTGGGGGGGGGGGCACAGATAGAAATGAACCCATCTAGTTGGATGCTGCAAAATACACATGCTTAGGGGTTACAAGTTTCACTGCAAGGAAAGCTGAAAGCTGATTGCACAAATTCAACGGTCCAGGGAAACGTCCACTTCTGTTCAACATCACCATATCAAGTAAAGCCAGTAGCCAGAAACGGTAAAGGTAAGGACCAAACACTCATCGTACCACACACCAGGCTGATACCACACACCAGGCTGATTCCACACACCTGGCTGATTCCACACACCAGGCTGATTCCACACACCTGGCTGATTCCGCACACCAGGCTGATTCCGCACACCAGGCTGATTCCGCACACCTCGCTGATTCCGCACACCTGGCTGATTCTGCACCCCTTGTTGATTCCGCACACCAGGCTGATTCCGCACACCAGACTGATTCAGCACACCAGGCTGATTCCCCACACCAGGCTGATTCCGCACACCAGGCTGATTGCGCACACCTGGCTGATTCCGCACACCAGGCTGATTCCGCACACCTGGCTGATTCCACACACCTGGCTGATTCCGCACACCAGGCTGATCCCGCACATCTGGCTGATTCCGTACACCCGGCTGATTCCGCACACCAGGCTGATTCCGCACATCAGGCTGATTCCGCACACCTGGCTGAACCCGCACACCAGGCTGATTCCGCACACCTGGCTGATTCCGCACACCAGGCTGATTCAGCACATCAGGCTGATTCCGCACACCTGGCTGATTCCACACACCAGGATGATTCGGCACACTTGGTTGACTCGCACACCATGCTGATTCCACACATCAGGCTGATTGGGTTTCAGAAATAAATCTGCATCCATATTGTGAATGCAGACACATGATTAGTTTATAAAGGAGACCTTCATCTTGAGGGTGTCAATGTCTTGAGTCTCTCTGAAGCTGTGCTAGGAAATCAACAATGGCCAGTTTTAACTGGAAATGGACTACACATACTAAGCTTCCAATTGCTGCGAGGAACAGTCCGGTACTTCTCGTAAGACAAGGCGGCCTTAAAGAGATGGTGTGTTGCAGAACAGCCTCGAAAATAAGAATTGTTATGAATGAATTACTGAATGATAAAGTAGAAAAGTTAGGTAGCCGTATTAGTCTGTATAGATAAGAAAAAGCGTATTCTAAGGTAGTAGGCCTACCTTTTAAGACTAATTTGTTTATTTTGACGAGCTTTCGCACATAAATACGCGGCATCAGGTGACAAGTAGAATATTTACAGGGTTTACAAGAAGTAATACAACTCATACAAAGACACTGATTGCTTTCACAGAAACGTTTGATACACAATCGTTGCATAAAAATGTTAAAATAAAAATAAAAACTACTCCAATGAAAAAAAATAAAATAAAAATAAAAAATATAAAATTGAAGATAAAAAATAAATAAAACTTAGAAATAAAAATAAAATAATAAAAATAGTAATAATAATAATCTTCTTCTTCTTCTTCTTTTCGTTCGCTGATCATACCGCCAGTCCTGTAAGTGACTATCGACATGATCATAAGCGTTAAGTGCGTGGATCCATGGTTTATTAGAGTGCGCCGTGCGGCCTGGAACCTCCGTCTTCAGCACTCGAGGTTTCTGTCAGGGTTACCTCACCCTTACCTCCTTTAGTCGCCTCGTACGACACGCAGAGGATACGGGAGGTGTATTCTAAGCCCCACCTACAGGGCATAATAATAATAATAATAATAATAATAATAATAATAATAATAATAATAATAATAATAATAATAATAATAATAATAATAATAATAATAAGTGAATAGTAAAGAAATGAAGGAAAGAAGAAAAATCGAAGAAATAAGGAGAGATGGTGGGAATGAATGAATGAAAGAAAGAAAGAAAGAAAGAAGAAAAGAAAGAAAGGAACTGCCTATAATTCAAAAGTATCCTTTTGATTTTGAAGGGGTGTGTCCACACCCCTTCAAAATCAAAAAGATACTTTTGAATTATAGGCAAAGTTTCTTTCTTTCTCTCTTTCATCCCACCTCTGGAAATAGGTACTAAATATGATTAATCCTGCAACTGTCCATACTCCTTCCATAGCAAAAACACTCATGAATGTATGTGATGGGGTGGGGGGTGGGGTGGGGGGGGGGATTCAGAGTCAGATTCTTTATTGCAATAACCCAAACATGAGGATATGGCAAGTACGAATACAGACAGTATGTGATGGGGTGGGGGATGGGGTGGGGGATGGGGTGGGGGTGGGGGATTCAGAGTCAGATTCTTTATTGCAATAACCCAAACATGAGGATATGGCAAGTACGATTACAGACAGTATGTGATGGGGTGGGGGATGGGGTGGGGTGGGGGATTCAGAGTCAGATTCTTTATTGCAATAACCCAAACATGAGGATATGGCAAGTACGAATACAGACAGTATGTGATGGGTAGGGGATGGGGTGGGGGTGGGGGGTGGGGGGGGGATTCAGAGTCAGATTCTTTATTACAATAACCCAAACATGAGGATATGGCAAGTACGAATACAGACAATACACGACAAATGATAAATGGAAAATATCATAAAAATAAAACCATAGTATGTCATAGGAATAACAAATTATACAATTTATATATAGGCCTACATATGGGGAATTGGTGGTCAGCGCAATTATTAGGGCGATAGTGTCTTTCGTTTTTTGAGCGACAGTATTTACAAAACTGGTAACAATTTTTACGATAACCCAGTCACATCTGCAAGTGGACATTAATAATTCAAATTGTTCTCTGTCAGATAGTGTGCCAAATGTTGTACATTAGGATAGACGATCGAGTTGAACTCCCTCAAAAAGAAAAGCGGTACAATCTAACATTAAATGCTTGTCATCTTCTACATTTCCAGAATCCTGTAATTTACATAGTCGAGCATCACCTGGAACTTTGGATCGGGAATATTCGCATGCAATACGCACATAACCTTAGTTTAGAGAACTCGCGACGTTTATTTACCATTTCTATTTGAAATGTCTTCTTATAAGGTTTATAGGAACGTAATTTGGGGTTGTTATCAGAGTCATGTATATGGCACAGCCATTGAGAGGCATATACCCGTTTCAAACTGGCTTGGAAGGTGTACATACAATTTCCGGAAGGAATGAAGCTTCTGTTGTCCCACGCATTCACCATGCCAAAATGTGAAAGGAATAATTGTATGCAGGTACACCAATTGATAATTCTTTCTGAAGTTTCATATGATTCTAAATACGCCATCCTTATTAACGAAGGCGGGTCTACTTATGACATTCCTAGTCAGTATTTAATGACATGCGGGAGAATGGCTGTCATGATGGGGTATTGACCTAGATCGTCCATAACCGCAGCATTAGTTGTTCTTTTGCTGACGCCAAGCAGATACGTAGCAAAATTAACGAGAACTTTTTCGGCAGGCACATTGTCGCAGATGTAGTAAACGTTATCGTAGTTGAGTCTGCTCACGTACAGCGGACTCCGAACCTCAATACAGTACATTAAAATAGGCACGATTAAGCTGTTGAATAATGTTGAATTCCCCCTAACATGTATTTGATTTTAAAGAGAACTTCGGAAGCTTGGTGACACACCTTTTAGGCTACCAGAAGAAGAGAAGATCATGCCCAGGTAGCAGTAGGCTTGGACATTTTCCACTACAGTATTTTCATATGTAAATTGATGACGTTTAATCAACCTACCCTTGGAAAGTGTATTTAAAGTAATCCTTTTAGTGTAAGAATGTGATCAGATGTGTGCGCTCCAGATCGGTAAGCAATCTGACATTTAGGGATAGGTTAAGCATATTAAACACGTCATCTTTATGGGCGTGTTTAAAGTCCTCCATAGCGTTATCTACTTTAGCACTTCTCACATTAGGAATATTGTTGAGAAGTTTGGTAAAATGATCAACCCACTCAGTATTACTAATCATGTTGTTATTAGAATGGCTGTTATCAATGTTCCCTAGCCTATCGAAAAGTGACCAAAATTCGTGTGGAATGTTCCTATGCAATGTATCCACCTGGGAAAGAATATCTAGTTTTTTTCCTTTTGAGAAGGCGTTTATATCTTTTCCGCAATGAACGGAAGTCAGAAAGAAGCCTTGCATTATAATGTCCTTCCAACTGCTTTAGATCCTTCTTTATCTGTTTACAGTCTGAGTCTAACCAATTATTCCTCACTTTTTAGTCTGTTTAATCTTACATGTTATGACAAAAAACATATGTCTTAGAAAAACACCTCTATAGTGACTGCGCGTGATGACCTCAGGCCATAGGTACTAAGTATTACCGAGGCGTGTATGACTTCGTGTATTCGAACACAACAGGCCTACACGTATTATGCGTACAGTAATTTAACAGAAGTAAGTTGAAAATTGGCAGCGTAATTTGTAACTTCTCGGCGATTTTCCTGTGAATAGCTACAATTAATTATGCAATCAACACAATCAGCATTGGTGGTGGTGGTGGGGGGGGGGGTGTGGGGGGGGGGCTCAATTGTAACACAGGTCAATTGTAACACTGGCGATAGCAAATTCTGCATACACAAGTAATGACGCAAATGGCATTTTAGTAAACCGTCCACGTATTCGCTTCTTTCCAACGAACCATCGCTCCACGGAACTGCTGTTTACAGTCTATGTCAGCAAAATCACAATCTTGCACTAGTGAGTATTCACTCAGATACTTAAATAAACTTTTCTGTCACAGTAAATCTCCGAGAAAAGGTTGGGGAACCTTAATATCATCATGAAGGGCAATACTTCTTCTGTATTTCTGACAAACATCTGCAGCCATATCTTGCTCGCAGAATTAATTAGCCGCCATAAGGCACGGCCGCTTGTATTGGCATCAATAGTAGCACAGCATGCGGGGTCAATTTACCATATTACAATTTACCCCACCCCACCAACACCGATATTATCGTACATATGCTGTGAAGGCAAGATATTAACTATAATTGGAATGTAATCAAGAAAACCCATTATATCATTTTTGGATACGCTAGAAAGGGGATATCGTCGACCACACTCCATGTGGTATGAAAACGTGCTTGTTAAGGTCCCGAACGTAAAACGTTGACAATTACCATACACGTGGAAGGAATGTGAAAAGGCAGGGGCTGATTGGTTTTCGGGATTTCTAAAAAGCCACCCGACATAATCCCTTAGTTTTGCTGAGGCTACTAATCTGTCCCTGGCAAACAGCTTTAGCTAAACAAAATGTGGAACAACTTTTTGATAATATTGGCGAGGTGATGGCGAAATTCACGTTTGAGTCTCAAAGCATAGGGAATATGGACGAGACCGGGATGACAACTGTACACAACCAAGAGAAAGTCGTTGCAGAGAAAAAAAAGTTGGATCAGTGATATCTGGTAAAAGAGTAACAATTGCTACTGTCATTAATGCAACTTGTAATGATGTACCGCCAATATTTGCATTTCCGAGAGCTAACATTCGCGAGCAGAGATCAACAACCAGGATGTATTGGAAACACCAATAAGTTAGGATGGATGCAGGCAAGTGATTTAGTGACTTATAGAAACACCTTTTAACCCTTTAACACTCACAGTAGTCGAAAACGTCTTGAGAGATGTCCATTTGCAGACCAAGAGAAGACAATTTTTTGAAAATTTACCACTGTAATGACTGGCTCGATAACCGAGCCAGTCATTACAGTGGTAAATTTTCAAAAAATAGTCTTCTCTTAGTCTACAAATAGACATTTTCGATGAGAAAATTGAAATTTTCTTGAACAAATTTGAAGGTCAAAGCATGCTAAGCCAACTCAAGACGAGAAGGTTTATGGGTATTTAGAGGGATATGTTAGAACTTCATGTGATGGGTGGATGACATCACACCCTGGTAAAACCATGAGGAATTATGATGTACCAGGCATTGTAGCACATTTCACTGCCAAAAGCAATTATTCTTAATAATGTGATTTTTTTTGGATTCGGGTGTATATGGATATGCCCGTTTAAATCTAGACATAGTCAATGATTCTGACCGTGATCCCCCTGTTGGTAACAGAAAGGCCATGCACAACAGAAGCTGGCCTATATGTTGGTCATTTCTATTCATGTACTATTGCCACTACGTTCTTAGCCCATTGTGATGTTAATGATAAGTCTAGACAAACGTCAACATCTGTTCAATCAAATAATAGAGAACGCGCTATCAATGAGAGTTCTGTCTAGAATCCTATATCACTTTCATCATGCGATCAAGTTGTCATTGTTGCCAATGGAGACAATCCGGATAGCCTCTCCTACGCAACTCTCAAATCTAAAGGTAATAAAGGATTTTTTCCATATTCGAGATTATTCTAACTTGCATTATGTAAATGATGACGTTCATTTCACCATGAGCGACGTAAATCATATTCACGCGACGTAAATCATAGTCACGAGAACTTTACCAATGGCCAAAGTGGGCCTGATGTTGCTGATAATAGCTCTAGCTATAATATCCACACTTCTAATGTTTTCCAGATATTCCCAATTCATCTACTGCGAATGAACAAGTCAATAAAGCAGATGCTAGTGTTGATGAAGATAATTTGATCATACAACAATCAGGTGTTTACAGTGATGCGTCTAACAGTTATTCGGGTCGTCAACAGACAACACCGCCTTTAACCACCAACATGATGCAGGCATGTGTAATCATAGTGGGCTAATGCATTATATGATACTTCTGGTAATATTATTCCCACCAAACCTAGTTTCTTACCTCAACAGCATAGTACTGTAACAGGAAACACTAAATCTTCGAATGCCACAAATATGAGTGTGGTATCACCTGAATCGATTCGACCCTTTCCAGAAGCAGGCTAATACTGGCATAGGGTTAGTTCAATTCTCACCAGAACGACCATTCAAACAAGGGCTTGAAACTGAAGAAGACAAATCTGAGAAACGCAAATGCGCTAAAAGTAATATAACGCCCACAACTTCTGCTAAGCGGGTCCTTAACACAGACAACACTCTTAGCGTGCATCTGACGACCAAACAGCCTATTATTGGGTGCAAAGGTGGCCATATCAAGGGGATGGGGAAAAACGACTGACACAGAGAAATGCAGGTTTCCAAAAATAAAGATCAGGCCGTTAAAATACCAAGCAAATGGAAATCAACGGTTAAAATTATGTCAAAATATCCCTATCGGATAAGGTTGAGGTTCCTGAATGGCTTTGCCACATGTGTGGAGAACAACATTTTAACAGTCTTCTATTAGAAGTGTGGGTGAGATGGGAGCCATGCGATTGATGGACACACGAAAGCTGTACTAATGATGATGACGGACCATGCATTTACTCAACCTGTGAGTCTAAATGCCATTACTCTATATTGCCTGTAGTGTTATATGGACTCGTTGTAGATGGTGTCATTAAAGGACAATAAGTGACTCACCATTTACTGTGTGCTTATTGTTACAATAGTACCTGCACTGTGTTACACTTGTCCCCGGCTATGAGGGCTAATGGACCGTTCCAGTTTATCCATCCGTCACATGCTGTCATAATCAACTACGTGATGTGTAGGATGATGTTATGTTCAATGGCACCATGAATGACGTAGCTAAGTGCATCACGAACGCATAATTGGTGACGGACTAAGCTTTGTTGTACAAATTGTACGTCTTTACTATTTAATAAACACGTTGTTGAGTATTTTGAAACTAATTTGACTGATTAATTTCAAAATGTTCAACAGCTTAGCGGTATAGTTTTTTTGGGAAATTGAGATTCATAAAGTGCGTGGATCGATCGATCTCAACACGAGGGAAGTGTGGGTGGGGCTTAGCTGGAGACGGACAGGATATAGCTAAAACTGGAAAGGTCCATTGTAACACGATGGTCACTCATTCCAAGCTACAACCAAGTAAATAGACACACGGTTATCAAACCATGGTTATTAGGACGACAAACCATGATATTAAGCGGCTCAACCATTTGATGGTCTCTGTGTGCTCATGGTAAACTGTAGTAAAGCAAAATCTTTAAAATGTTGCAATTGTCCCCGGTCTCCCCTACGATAATTAGAAATCTGCTCTCAAGATAAAAAATTACTCTAATATTATTGTGTGATGTGACGTCAAATTAAATCTAAAGAATACTATCCATGACTCAAACGGCATTAAGCAAAAAAATGTCATTCTATCGCAGTTTAGTGATGAACTTTCTTAAAAAGTGAAAAATCTAAAAATATTTAAATGTATATATTGTCATGATAACGTATATTTGGATGTACAATTCGTTCGTTCATTTGTTCGTTCATTCGTTCGTTCATTTATTCCCGTCGATCGGTCGATCAATCAGTGTTCACTTACCGTTGTTAATCTCGCCAGAAGTTCATAATCACCCCAGACACCATCCGGTCCAGAACTGTCCTCATCCAACCATTCTGTCCAATATCCCGCTATAAATAAATAATTTCAAGTCATAAATCAATAATTCAACGGTCCGGAGAGTGTGTGGCTAGAAAGCAACATTCAAGAGGTTAAATCTGATGATCATTTTGAATGTCCTCTGATAACACAGGTTACTGGGCGAAGAACGGGTTGCTGAGCGAATAACGGGTTGCTGGGCGAATAACGGGTTGCTGGGCGAATAATGGGTTGCTGGGAGAATAACGGGTCGCATAGGCTCTGATAACATAGGTTACTGGGTCAATAACGGGTAGCAGAGGTTCTGATAACATAGGTTACTGGGTCAATAACGGGTCACATAGGCTCTGATAACATAGGTTACTGGGTCAATAACGGGTCGCATAGGCTCTGATAACATAGGTTACTGTGTCAATAACGGGTCGCATATGCTCTGATAACATAGGTTACTGGGTCAATAACGGGTCGCATAGGCTCTGATAGCATAGGTTACTGGGCGAATAAAGGGTCTCATAGGCTCTAATAACATAGGTTACTGGGCGAATAATGCGTCGCATAGACTCTGATAACTAGGTTACTGGGCCAATAACGGGTCGCATAGGCTCTGATAACATAGGTTACTGGGCGAATAACGGGTCGCATAGACTCTGATAACATAGGTTACTGGGCGAATAACGGGTCGCATAGGCTCTGATAACATAGGTTACTGGGTTAATAACGGGTCGCATAGGCTCTGATAACATAGGTTACTGTGCCAATAACGGGTCGCATAGGCTCTGATAACATAGGTTACTGCATGGACGAATAACGCGTCGCATAGGCTCTGATAACATAGGTTACTGCATGGACGAATAACGCGTCGTATAGGCCCAGTATTGGTACAGTAGCGGCCCAGTAACCTGCGTTATGAGGATCGCATCAGAACCCATATTAGCGTTTCATCAAAAGACATACTAAATTGATTTCCGATATTTGACTCAATCACCCGGAGGCATGCCATGTGCTTGCATGGTACCGACTATCCCCTTTCCAGGGACGATTGATTTAGCATGTTTTGAACCAATCAAAAAGCAATAATCAGGGGAAGATTATTCATTAGGCGCACTAGATACTTCCCTACTGAATTTAGGGGCCTACACAATTTGATGAACTTATGGGGAAATCCCCATATGACGCTCCTGACGCCAAACTGAAGGGCTGTATTTATGTAAATTATGTTCAGAAACTTAGGGGATGGCCTCTTAGAGCACTTAGACATCAAAGGTTCCTTGGGGATTCCCTCCGTGAGTCAATCCACTCACTTAGCGTAACGTGCGTGTGCGTGCGTGCGTGTCTGTGTGGGGGCGGGGCTGTAACCGCTCAGGGGTGGTATGAAATTTCTATAGAGTGACAAAAATTATCATAATTAGGCCGTCTAACAGCCGGCAGATTTCAAAATTTTATGGGGAAGGATCTCCCGACCCCCCGACCCCCATCCAGTTTGACTATAGCACCTTTGGATATGAGGTGCCTAGACCATACTTAATTCGGCCCTGGAAACAATAGCTCTAAATATAAGAAAGGTGTTCGCTAAATAGTACAGCAAATTATTTGTAAAGCGGAAAACAGTTATTTTTCAGCTACAACAGTCTCTAGAAACCTGCGCACCCTCCAATATGGTTAAACCTGCGCACCCACCAATATGGTTAAACCTGCGCACCCACCAATATGGTTAAACCTGCGCACCCACCAATATGGTTAAACCTGCGCACCCACCAATATGGTTAAACCTGCGCACCCACCAATATGGTTAAACCGGCGCACCCACCAATATGGTCAAACCTGCGCACCCACCAATATGGTTAAACCTGCGCACCCACCAATATGTTTAAACCTGCGCACCCACCAATATGGTTAAACCTGCCCCCCCCCCCCCCCCGATGCAGTCTAAATCTACGCACCCACCAATACTGTCTAAATCTGCACACCCACAAATACTGTCTGAATCTGCGCACCCACCAATACTGTCCAAACCCGCGCACCCACCAATACTGTCTAAACCTGCGCACCGACCAATACTGCCTAAACCTGCGCACCCACCAATATTGTCTAAATCTGCGCACCCACCAATACTGTTTAAACCTTCGCAACCACCAATACTATCTAAACCTACGCACCCACCAATACTGCCTAAACCTGCGCACCCACCAATATTGTCTAAATCTGCGCACCCACCAATACAGTCTAAACCTGCGCACCCATCAATACTGTCTAAACCTGCGCACCCACCAATACTGTCTAAACATACACACCCACCAATACTGTCTAAACCTTAGGACCCACCAATACTGTTTAAACGTGCACACCACCAATACTGTCTAAACATGCGCACCCACCAATACTGTTTAAACCTGCGCACCCACCAATACTGTCTAAACCTTCACATACACCAATACTGTCTAAACCTGCGCACCCACCAATACTGTCTAAACCTGCGCACCCACCAATACTGTGTAAACCTTCGCATACATCAATACTGTCTGAATCTGTGCACCCACCAATACTGTCTAAACCTGCGCGCCCACCAATGATACTGTTTAAACCTGCGCACTCACCAAAACCGTCTAAACCTTCGCACCCACCAATACTATCTAAACTTGTGCACCTACCAATACTGTCTAAACCTACGCACCCAGCAGTATTGTCCAAACCTTCACACCCACCAATATTATCTCAACCTGCACACCCACCAATACTGTCTAAACCTGCGCACCCACGGTGTTTACACAAATCTACGCATGTTGGATCTAAGCTCATAAACTCATAAAAGTGGATGGACGTCGGCTAGTGTTGTGCCACTGCCGCTACGGTACTGGGCCTACGTCTGAATAATATCAGCATCATTACGAAGTTTATAATACATTAATTGACCAACCTTAGGTAGCAGCAACAACTTTCAGACAAATTAGTAAGCAGAATATTCAGCATGTATATGGCGATCACAACTTTGAGACATCTGCGGGATATTTCAATGCTAAATCTGATGTATCCCGAGCCGTGTTAATTCACTTTTCCAGTTTTAGCTATGCCCCGCCCATCTTTATTTAAGCTCCACCCACAGCTCGCATCGATAATCTCTGAACTCCCTGACTATCAATCAACTTAGTTGATTATGACGTCATATGATGGATGGATACACTGGAAAGATGAATTGCGTGCCATTCATAACACGCGATTCAAAGCGACTACCTTTTAAGACCGACTATATTTACTTGTGTCAAGCTTTCGCACATAAACGTGCTTTATCTGGTTCGATGTGCAAAAGTTTGACAAAATAACTAATAACTAAGAAGAATCATGTGGAATTATGTTCCAAAACAGTCAGCAGAACGTTTATTAAATTTTAATTTAGTCAAAAAGATACAATTCAAACATTTTGCGGACCAACCTACGTCATTTTGTTAGTGTGGCGTATTTGACTTTGACGTCAGAATAATTGAGTAGGTAGGATCTCTCCATTCATAATGGACCTTTCCACTGTATCAATTCATCATATGACGTCATAATCAACTACGTTACGTGTAGAATGACATCACAATCAATGACATCATCATGACGTAGATAAGTACGTCAAGAACGCATAGCTGAAGACGGACTATGCGTTGTTGTATGAATTGTATGTCTTTACTATTTAATAAATATCTTGTTTAATATTTTGAAACTAATTTGACTGGGCGCTGTTGCTGCCATAGGAAGCAACAGCAACCAGTCAAATTAGTTACAAAATATTCAACAACTTAACTGTACAGTTTTTTTTAGGAAATTGATAGTCATAGCATTCAGGGGTCGATCAATCCCAGCACGGCGAAGTGTGGGTGGAGCTTAGCTAGTGATGGGCGGGGCATAGCTAAAACTGGAAAGGTCGATTGTAATATAAGTGTATTCTATGATTGCTTACCTGATGCTGTGTGTAGTCCAGCCAGAAGCACGACAAGGTAACAGTAGAATAGTAAACACGTTCCGGAATGGTGAAACATTTTGCTCGTCATACTTAACCACTACCCGTCCTTATATAAATGTCTAACTTAACCACTATCTGTCCTTATATAAATGTCTAGCACACCCGGCTGTATAGACCAGGCCTATGAGGACATCGTCAGGCGCTAGAATGCCCTCAGCCTGACAGTAATTTTTTCATATTTCTTAGTCGGTTAATGTTATCAAGATAATTCAAGATTATCATATTTGTCATTAAAATTAGCCTGGAGTAAAAATACGGCGGTGATGGATATGTGGGGGCTGGGCTTGCTGAAATAGAGGCTCGTAGTTTGTGGCTGAAATAGAGGCTCGTGGTTTGTGTCGTGATGCAACTGATAAGCCGATGTATGTCGGAGAAAATCTATGCATTAATTATTTCTATTTCACAAAATATGTTTTAATTATGCGAAGAATGTCCTAACACCGCCCTCCACCCGTCACCACCACCATCCACAACCCACCCAGCTCTATTGATGACTGTGAACTCTTACACAGGTAGCATACGTCAGAACAATACGCGTCTTAATAATACGCTGATAAACAGCTATATATCAGCGTATTATTAAGATGCATATTGTTCTGATGTACGCTACCTGTGTACGAGTTCGCAGTCATCAATAGAGCTGGGTGGGTTGTGGATGGGGGTGGTGACGGGTGGAGGGCGGTGTTAGAACATTCTTCACATAATTAAAAACATCTTTTGTGAAATAAAAATAATAAATATAGGGGAACATGGGGCAAAACGGGGTCGCTAACTTACCATTGCCATAAAATGAAGACAGATACATTAACAACATTGAAACTTTATTGAATACATTAACAACCCCTACCTCTTTAAAAAGCAAAGAGTATCTAGAGTTTTGTCCAGTATAAATGGTTAAATTCGAACAAAATCTAAAACTGGCACGTGACCCCATTGCCCCATGCCTGGGGCAAAACGGGATCCAGGCTGGGGCAAAATGGGGAACAAACTAGTTGTTGGACATAGACACCAAGCATGATTTTAACTGTAACTTTAGTGGCTGGTGGACATTATATCTAGTAGCAGAGGTCACAGACGTAGTTCAGTTCTTTGTCATCCACTCCTGCGCATGAGCAATGTGCCCACTGCTGACACTCTTCACAAGCTATCCACCCTTCTGTTGAACGGGAGTAAAGGTCCCCACAGAAAAAGCATTCGGTATCAACGCCATTGGTGTCTTTGGATGTGATTTTCACTCTGGTTGTCTTTTTTACTCGTTTTTTCTTTTGCTCATCCGCGTTCAGACACCGTTTGGCTTTCTTTGGTTTTTCCTTCCACTGCTGTGGTTCTAGTTTGTACGGCGAATCAGTGAGGATTGCAGTTTTCCCTCGATTTGCACGTACAACCCGTTTCTTCTGTCCAGTCTTTGGAATAGGAACAATCTGTTCGGCAGATATATTGAAAGAGGAATTCTTCTCATTTCTTTGGCTGGTGGGGGTTAGCTCAGTTGAGGTGTTAGGCGAATTGACATTACCCCAAGAGGAACATCCGGGTTCAGGTTCAGGTGGCCTGTTTGGAGATAAACTCTCTGGTGATGGCTGAACTTCAAGCATGTCATCTTGTTCATCGGGGTGTGACTGCATCTCAAGAGCGTTTTCCACTGGACGTGACTGCACTTCGGGAACATCATCTAGCTGTTGTGCATGGGGCTGCATTTGGGGAATGTCTACTGGATCTTCCAATATCTCGATATCAGTAGTTTCTGCAGCCAGGAAGTCTGCCTCTGTGAATACATTTCGTTGAGGTGGCCAGATTCCAGTTTTATTAAACCCGCTAATGGCAGTGCCCATTAAAGCTGCTTTCACAAAGGCTTTACCAAACAAGCCAGCAATCTGATACTGTGTCACAACACGACCTGGATGAGCGCGGAGCCAGGATTTTACTTCGTCACCATAATATGTGCTGAGTGGTTTCATAAAACTCACATCCAGTGGCTGAAGATGATGGGTGCAGTGAGGAGGGAAGCACAACAAAATGACACCACTTTCACGTGCTAGATCAATTAGTTCCAAGTTTTTAGTGTGTGTGGCATGACCATCTAGAAGTAACAGCACCGGAGACTCTTTGGTTGCCCATGAGAATGTGATAAACCGCTTAAACCATGACATGAAAATATATGTCTGAATCTATCCACTTGTGTGACATTCGGCCCAAGCACCTGCTGGAGCTCCATCCATAAGCTCTGGTGTTATCCTCTTTCTAGGGAATATCAGCATGGGTGGCATATATGAACCATCTGCTCCAATACAAATCTCAGCCGTGACAAGCTGACCCCGTTCAGCTGACTTCAAAGTTCCCACTTGACGACGTCCTTTTGTTGCAATGATTTTCAGATGACTTTTTGGCAAAGTTGTCAGCCCCGTTTCGTCACAGTTAAAAATTCTACTTGGTGTCAATTTATGTTTATCAACTATTGTCTCAAACAAGTCAAAGAATTTCGACACTGCAATCTTATTGAAACCCATTGCCTGGGCAGCTGAAGTGGGCTCTGGTTTTCGCAACGATAGATCATTGTTTCTTTCAAGAACCCATTAAGCCAATCAATGCCAGCCATTTCGGTTTCTTTATCAAATGGGTGGCGTAAGTTGTTGCGCTCTGCGAGTTGAAAAGCTAATGCCCGGAGTTCCTTGGTTCCAAATCCGAATAGCTGGCCTTCCATTGTCTTGAGATAGCTGATGAGCTCCGCCTCTTGTTCAGCACTAAAGACTGACTTGTATTTACCCAGACCTGAAACGATATAAGTAATTTATTTTGAGGATAAGAAATCAATGCAATAAATCTACCTTGTTGTAGCTGCCTTGTTGTTGCTTCTGATGCTTTTGCTGCTGCTGCTATTGTTGCTGCTGCTACTGTTGTCTTGCTAGTGCTACTACTACTATTATTGCTGCTTCTGCTCTTCTGCTGCCCTGCTACTGCTAATGACTACTACTACTACTACTACTACTACTACTACTACTACTACTACTACTACTACTACTACTACTACCACTACTACTACTACTACTACTACTACTACTACTACTACTACTACTACCAACACTGCCGCCACCGCCACCGCCGCCACCACTGCTGCTGCTACTGCTGTTACTGCTTACCTTTTTTGCTTGCTGTGGTAGCATCTGGGTCTGCTCTGTACTTCACAACTCTTCTCTCTAGCGTGGTCTGCGGCACGCCATATCTGGAAGCAGCTTTTCTGTACCCCATTACGCCATGAGCTACGTCTTTAATTGCTTCGCTCATGGTCTCCTCCGACAAACTCTGTCTGTTAGTTTTACGAATGTATTTTCGAACCATCCTGCGAGAATGATAACGGGAAATTAAGGGAATGCACGGTATGTAAGCAGTAATTTTAGATGTAACTGCAGCTAGTATAGGTTGGTCTATCTGTCAGTCAATCAGTCAGTCAGTCAGTCAGTCAGTCAGTCAGTCAGTCAGTCAGTCAGTCAGTCAGTCAGTCAGTCAGTCAGTCAGTCAGTCAGTCAGTCAGTCAGTCAGTCTGTCTGTCTGTCTGTCTGTCTGTCTGTCTGTCTGTCTGTCTATCTGTCTGTCTGTCTATATGGCTGTATGTCTGCCTTGCTGTCTACCTGCCTGTCTGGCAAAGATTTTACAACCTATAGGTCGCAGCTATGGGACATGGACATCCAAGCTTGCTATATATTATCTATATTAGAGTTTGGGGCAGAACGGGGACATCATCATCTCTCTTCCGGGGGCAAAATGGGGACATGCCCCCGTATTGCCCCGAAGGGAGTAAACTTCAACTATGGCTGACTACATGCACAAGCCTTACATAATTGCTTGCGCTTCTCACTCGAAATTAAGACTGGTATTCTAGCTACAGAATAACATACCGATCATTTGAATTCCTCTACTCTAGGCAAAAATGTAACATATACTAAACATGCCTAATATTTTAAGAAAATGTTGAAAAATTGACTTTTCCAATTCATTCTTACCTGAAACGGCCTCGTGGTCGAAGAACGTACTGAAATCGTTTCACATGACGTCACGGTTATCTTAAAACGCGGATTGCAGATTACGGCGCGACAGTACGTGATTTATTGCAATGTTCCGTTTTGCCCCGTGACCCCGTTTTGCCCCATGTTCCCCTATTAAAGTAAAGTCTCTTTTTATCCATAATTTTAAGATTTAAGTTACTTTCAGCTCGTTAACACTGAAAGTCGACAAAACCAGTTTAGGCCTAGGCTATGTCTGGATCTTGAGAAATGCCCATTTGAAGAACAGAGAATAATTTTGAGCCAGGCATTATATACATCGGTAAATTTTCAAAACAAAATCTTCTCTTGGTCGGAAAATCGACACTTTTTCTGAGAAAATTGAAATTTTCTTGAACAAATCTAAGCATTACCGGGTTAAAGTATACTATATTTAAAACAAGATTAAAAATAATAAAAAAATAATATAGAATGAAATTCTTCATAATAAAACATACACATGTGGCGTAAGCATGGACTACCAAAGTCTTCCCATCCAGACGATATTGCGGGGTAAGCATGGGCTACCAAAGTCATTTTCACGCTGATCAGACCAGTAAA
Source organism: Chaetoderma sp. LZ-2023a (assembly GCA_034401795.1). Lineage (NCBI taxonomy): Eukaryota > Metazoa > Mollusca > Caudofoveata > Chaetodermatida > Chaetodermatidae > Chaetoderma > Chaetoderma sp. LZ-2023a. Next base: position 8,977,134 of record CM067372.1, read on the forward strand.
ACGCATTCGGTTCGTAAAACGGGATTTGGTTCGTAAAACGGGATTTGGTACATTGCAACTAAGCAAATATGAAACAGAATGTATCATTTCTATGATGGTTGAATGTTAGCTTCAAATGTGTTGTAATAAAGACGTGGTCATGGTTTTACTTCGACGGTAGTGAAGATTTCACTCAGTTTTTGACTTTCGCTTCAAATATCTTGTTTTCAAGATATGTCATCAAGCACATATAGTTCGATATATTCACTACACATATATCGTATATGTACCACACATCTGGCTTCTCTATAAAAACTCGAAAATCGCATATATGAATGTGACAGCTATAGAGAAAATGAGAAAAACGGGTCGTAAGGAGTAAAACGGTATGTGGTGTTGAGTAAAACGGCATGCTATTGTTAACACGTATTTCATTGGTATATTAGCAGTATCTAACTGCATGTATGCATAAAAGGAGAATTACCACAGGAAAATTAAGTTCACACGCGTATGAAAGCATCCCTCTGAATTGACTCGACATTGACGTTGACTTGACATTGATTGACTCGTTGCAGATTGATGCACACGAAGTTGATAGATGTCAGTCGGTCGGTCGGTCTGTTCGAAGCATATCTCGGGAATCCCATGAGGTAAAAATCACCAGATTTGGCACACACTTTTATGAGTCGCTAGAAGAAAAATGTAGTCCCGGGTTAAACTGTCAAAAATTGAGGTCACGAAGTCCCTTAGTGCATCAAGAAATACACATTTTAGCCATACATCGGGAACGCAAGTAGGTAGAATCACCAAAATTGGCCACATACATTGATATTATTAGTGGCAAGAACAGTTTGGAGTCAAAATTTCAAAAATCGAAGTCACAGCATCACTTAGTGTACGCCGGAATACAGATTTTCATCAATAAGTGTGCAAGACAAGAAGGTAGAATCACCAAATCGGTAGCATATATTCGTATTGAGGTTGGCCAGAACTAAAACTTTGTTTCAGGTCAACAGTTCAAATCTCAGTCACGGTGTCACTAAGTACATTCCGAAAATACAAATTTTTAGCCATAAATTGGGAACGCAAGTAGGTAGAATCACCAAATTTGGTCCATCCTTTCATATCATAGGTGGCTAGTAGTTCTATGAGTTTCAGGACAAAGCATCAAATATCTATAGGTCACTAGGTCACGAGATCACAAAGGCCATACTGGAATACGCATTTTTGACCATAACTCTGGAATGCAAGAAGGTAGAATCATCAGGTTTAGCACATGCCTTCATATTGCGACAGCTTATGACTGCTTTGATTTTAAGGTCGACCAGATCAACTATCTGGGTCATGGGGACCACTAAGTGCACTGTCATGACAGAGCGCAAATGCGTGAGTCAGCATCTCTCTCTCTTTCTCTCTCCCCCCCCCCCCTCTCTCTCTCTCTCTCTCTCTCTCTCTCTCCTCCTCCTCCTCCCTCCCTCCCTCCCTTCTCCTCCATCCCTCCCTTCTCCTCCATCCCTCCCTCCACATACCCCTCCCTCCCCTCCCTTCCCCCCCTCCCCCACCCTCCCTCCTTCCCTCCATCCCCCTCCCCCTCTCTCTCCATCCCTCCCTCCATCCCTCCCTATCTCCCTCCCTCCCTCTCGGGCATTCTAGTTATATACTATGTAGAGACTGCTCTTTAACTATTCCATAAAATCAACAGCATGCTAATATATAACCTGGTGTACACATACGGGCTGGTGTATATAGGGGCCGGTGTACACAGGGGCTGATGTACACATATGGGCTGGTGTATGTTGGGCTGGTGTATATAGGGGCTGGTGTACACATAGGGGCTGGTGTACACATAGGGGCTGGTGTATATAAGGCTGGTGTATATAAGGTCTGGTGTATATAAGGGATGGTGTATATAAGGGATGGTGTATATATGAGTTGGTGTATATAGGGGCTGGTGCATATTGGGGCTGGTGTATATAGGGGCTGATATATATGGGTCTGGTGTATATAGGGGCTGGTGTATATAGGGTCTGGTGTACACATAGGCGCTGTGTATATAGGGGCTGGTGCATATAGGGGGCTGCCGTATATAGGGGTGGCGTATATAGGGATCGATGTATATAGGGTCCAGTGTATATATGAGCTGGTGTATCTCTCTCTCTCTCTCTCTCTCTCTCTCTCTCTCCCTCCCTCCCTCCCTCCCTCCCTCCCTCTCTCTCTCTCTCTCTCTCTCTCTCTCTCTCTCTCTCCTGTGCGGGCGCGCTCGCTCTCGCTGTTGCATTCTAGTTATATACTAGGTACCAATCATATATCGTATATATGGGCTGGTGTACACAGGCGATGGTGTATATAGGGGCTTCCGTATATATGTGATGGGCTATATAGGGGCTGCTGTATATAGGGGCTGGTGCATCTATATGAGTTGGTGTATATAGGGACGGGTGTATATAGGGGCAGGTGTATATATGAGCTAGTGAATATAGGGGGCTGGTGTATATTGGGGCTGGTGTATATAGGGGCTGATGTATATATGGGCTGGATATATAGGGGCTGGTGTACATAGGGGCTGGTGTATCTATATGAGCTGGTTATATTGGGGCTGGTGTATGTAGGGGCTGTCTATATACGGGTTGGTGTATATATGAGCTGGTGCGTATAGGGGCTGGTGTGCATAGAGGTTGTGTATATAGGGTTGGTGGATATATGAGCTGGTGTATAGAGGGGGCTGCGTATATAGGGCCTGGGTGTATATATGAGCTGGTGTATAAAGAGGCTGGTGGGGCTGGTGTATATAAGGGCTGGCATATATACGGGGAAGTGTATATAAGCGCTGGTGTATATAGGGGTCAGTGTATATAGGCCTGGTGTATATAGGAGCTGGTGTATATAGGGGTTTGTGGGGCTAATGTATATAGCGGCTGCTGTATATAGGGGCTGTTGTATATAGGAGCTGGTGTATATGTGAGCTGGTGTATATAGGGGCTGGTGTATATCGGGGCTGGTGTATATAGGGCTGGTGTATATAAGGCCTGGCATATATAGGAGCTGGTGTATATCTGGGCCGGTATGTACAAGGGCTGGTGTATATATGGGCTGGTGTAGATACGGTCTGGTGTATATAGGGGCCGGTGTATATAGGAGCTGGTGTGTATAGGAAAGTTGTATATTTGGGCTGGTATTAGTGGTGTATATATGAGCTGGTGTAAATTGGGGCTGGTGTATGTAGGGCTGGTCTATATAGGGGCTGTGTATATATGTGCTGGTGTATATAGGTGCTGGTGTAGATATGAGCTGGTGTATATAGGAGCTCGTGTACATAGGGGCTGGTGTATATAGGGGCTGGTGGGCCTGGTGTATATATGTTCCAATGTATATATGGGCTGGTGTATATAGGTGCTGGGGTATAAAGGGGCTGGTGTATATAGGGGTTGGTGGATATATGAGCTGGTGTATATAGGGGCTGGTGTATAACTGTATATGGGTTGTTGTATATAGGGACTGTTCTATATAGGGGATGTTGTATAGAGGGGCTGGTGTATATAGGGGTTGGTGTATAACTGTATAGACGCTATTGTATATAGGGGCCGTTATATATAGGAGCTGTTGTATATACGGGCTGGTGTATATGGGTGCTGATGTATATAGGGTCTGGTGTACATAGGGGCTGTTGTATATAGGGGCTGGTATATACAGGCGTTTGTGTACATAGGGGTTGGTGTATATAGGGGCTGGTGTATACAGGCGTTTGTGTACATAGGGGTTGGTGTATATAGGGGCTGGTGTATATAGGGGCTGGTGTATATAGGAGGTGGTGTATATAGGGGCTGGTGTATACAAGTGTTTGTGTACATAGGGGCTGGTATACATAGGGGCTGGTGTATATAGGGGCTGGTGTATATAGGGGCTGGTGTATATAAGGGCTGGTATACATATGGGCTGGTATATATAGGGGTTGGTGTATACATGTGTTTGTGTACATATGAGCTGGTGTATATAGGGGCTGGTGTATATAGGGTCTGGTGTATATAAGGGCTGGTGTACATAGGGGTTGGTGTATATAGGAGCTGGTGTATACAGGTGTTTGTGTACATAGGTGTTTGTGTATATAGGGCCTGGCGTATATATGAGCTGGTGTACATAGGGGTTGGTGTATATAGGAGCTGGTGTATACAGGTGTTTGTGTACATAGGTGTTTGTGTACATAGGGGCTGGCGTATATATGGGTTGGTGTATATAGGAGCTGGTGTATACAGGTGTTTGTGTACATAGGTGTTTGTGTACATAGGGGCTGGCGTATATATGGGTTGGTGTATATAGGAGCTGGTGTATACAGGTGTTTGTGTACATAGGTGTTTGTGTACATAGGGGCTGGCGTATATATAGGTTGGTGTATATAGGGGCTGGTGTACATAGACTGGTGTATATACGACATGGTGGCATGAAGATGGTGTAGATAACTATCTTCGAGAGTGTATGGCCTATAATTCTCAGATAAACTCCGACATGTCTGTAATCCAGCAGTAAATGCGTCAAAGCGACGTTAGATCATTAAAATTATGATGGTACTAACATAAGCCCATTCACACAGCTACGCTGTTCGTGGAACTGGATACGGGAACGTAGTAGAAGGACGAGGACCGTGCGATAGGACGGCGTGCACTGTCATGTAAGATTTGTGACGAATGCCATAGCTACATGATTTTTACTCACAAATTGTAATGAGTTTTCGTGCTTCATTTACTTTATGCTTCCTTAATGTTGTCTATCTGTCCTTGTTGTCATAATAGAACATGTACAGAGCGAGCGGCCAAATTACGTAATTAACACATTTGAACCATGGTTTACACACTTGATTTAAACTAAATTAACGCGGGTTTTGCTCCGCATGTCAGGGGGGGGGGGGGGGGGGCTAATTAAAAAAGATTTCTAATGTGAGCACTTTGTTGAATTTCGTTGTCGTACGATGGCTAATATTGCTGATTTTGTTACCAGTTATCGAGATAACACATTTACTCGCTGGTCGCATTGCACTTAGTCCAACAACATATTTCACGCGTTATCGCGATTTTAGAGACGACTTTCTGTTTTGGAATTTCCATAAAATACCGACGTACCGGGTACTGAGTAAAACTGGTTTACCGACCAACCATTTGTTCAACAAATAACGAAATTGTATCGCCGTGTTTTGATGTACACGTCTGCACGCCGAAGCGGCTAATCCGACGTAAAGCTAAATATGTGGGTGGCAGAGCAGGTGCCCCGAAGGTAATTTATGATGATAAGAGGGCGCACGTCGATTATTTTATAAAGATATAAATCATTTCATAAAGAATTAGGCTACAATCAGTATGGGTCGCTGTGCAGGTTAATCAATTGAAATTAACGTACGGCATAAGTAATAAATGCGTTGCGTTCACGTTGCAGACGAGTATCTATTTCGAATCAGTTAATCTGCCGATTTTTTGGCGAATTAGCTTATCCGGCGCGGTTACATGCTATAGTAGGATGTTCAGACTTACAAAAGTAATCAATACACGATCCTTACTGGTGTGTGTGTGTGGGTGTGGGGGGGGGGGGGGGGGGGGGTTGTGTTACTCTCTAATGTGAACACAGCCTTAGACCGAATTTAAGCTACATAAACACCTTCCAGTCAGGTAGGATTCAGGTTACTCAGAAACTCACGTGTATGGCTGTAATCAGATTGAGATAAATGGTTTTCAGGGATGAATGGATTTACCTGTTTGCGCTGTTCACGGATCTGTTCACTTGTGAGTGATGGAGTCGGTCGTGTAATCATTGGTAGCTCAATATACGGGCACATGCTCTGAATCGTCTACCGCTATAGGCATAACATGAAATGCCTTTGTTGGCCGGGGGGGGGGGGGGGGGGGGGGGGTGGCGGAGAGAACTAGCATAATAAGAACATAAAATCCGCGCACTAACATAAAACGATAAATCTGTTCATAAATGTAATTGTTAAGTACATGTACACTATAAAATAAAGGCACAGTCGCCTGTCACATCCGGCTTTAGATGATAACTTAACAAGTGGTCCAAGGGGCCTGTATCGTTCATCTGGAGAATAGGCATTTCAATTAAAAAGGGCATCGCCTATAAGTTGAACCCTAACGTTTTGGCCAGAATTGCAACAAGAACAAGGATGCGTCCTACCAAATTTTGGTTAAAGTCTGTCCAGTGGTCCACGAGAAGATATTTTTAATTTCCCAATTGCTTTAAGCCTATTATTGGAGTTTGGACGGAGAAAATCCAAGATGGCCGCCAACTTGGCATCCATTTACCCGACTGTTTCGAAAGTGAAATCAGCGTGCCCAAAAACCTAGACAAAACCAATTACAGCTTTAAAATCGATCAAATAATAAATTTCAATATGGCCACCAAAATGTGGGAGATCGATGGCGGGCAAGTTTCTTTTAACGTACTGGCTTCCCTTGAATAAAGTTGAATGACCCTTAGGCCATAATCATATTCAGTGAATCGGGAAGACAATTCATTTTCGTGAATATTAGGTCATCCAAGACAGCAGCCGAAGCATTTGGCCAATCGAGTTCCCTTGACCAAACGTGCTTTCATCAGGTTTGTATCCATCACATAAGCGGTTTCGGCGAAGATTTTTAAAGATCTTTCTAAGAATTGACCATAATCCAAGATGGCTGCTGGCCAAATTCGATGATCGTCTTCTTTTGAACAAAGATAATTATGGCACAAGGATGTTTTCTATAAAATTTGGTTAAAATTGGTCCAGTGCTTCTCGAGAAGACATCTTAAATTTCTTATTGCTTTAAGTTTCTATGGGAATTTTTGGTGGGAAAACAATTCAAGATGCCTGCTAAGCCGTTTATACAACAGTTTCTAAAGTAGCAAATTTGAAATAAAAACACACAACACCCACATATAAAAACAACTTCGTCTTCAAAATCGATGAAATAATGAATTCAAATATGGCGACCAAGATCCTAAATTCTGATTGGTCAATACCGACCATGTCTCTAACGTACTAACTTCCAGTGAACAAATTAAACTGGCCATTAAGCCGGCCATGCACATGGGAATATATTGCGCACCACGTTACGCAACATGTTACCAGATAGATCAGTGCCGTTGTTAGTGGATGCGCGGCCCACCTGCAAAGGGGGGGGGGGGGCCTGTCCGGAGGCCCTCCCCCGGAAATTTTTTGAATATGAGATGCTCTGAGAAGCCATTTCCTGCATTCTGGGCATTATTTGCGGCCCTCTGGACCGGGCGACCCCCCCCCCCCCACCCAACCCCCATTTCCATTGCCATTTCCCAACATGGCTTCGACACAACAAGAAGATGAACCTGCAGAGGCACTAATAGCCTATCATGCGCAGTTGCTTCAAGTGCAGTTATTATCAATCATGCGTAGACGTCGCAACAGGAGTGCCTGAACAAGAGAGATACTGCTGAATAGCAATAAACAGTAGTCTATCTGCTGCTTGCTTTGTCCACTCGAACTCCATCTTTTAAATCCCCATAATAAAATTTGAATTCAGATCTTGCCTTCACCTTCCTACATCACTCACAGAATTGATGCAACCATATTGGTCCACAACCAGGTATGAAACCAGACATCATGCAATATGAAAATAGAACTGGTCCTATTTCTTGAACCTTGTTGCGCAACACATGCAACAAGCCATACACTCATGCAGCCCAACATATTCCCATGTGTATGTCCGGATTTAATCATTAATCATAATTCCCAAATTTTGGCCCGATCCTTTCAGCGATTCGGGAGGAGTCGTTTTCGTGAAAATTCGGTCATCATGTGGTTTGTTTCCAACTGAGACGCCGTGGAAGCGCTATCAATTAAATGGCGAAGAGAGAAACAGGAGTCGAATATAGATAGCGTTACTATAAATTCTAACTTCTGAAAAGCAAATTCACACCGATTGACTACATAGGCCTAGTGTTCATATTGAATGGACCTTTCCAGTTTATCCATCCATCATATGACGTCATAATCAACTACGTGATTGAAGACAGACTAAGCGTTGTTGTACGAATTCTATGTTTTTACTATTTAATGAACATGTTGCTGAATATTTTGAAACTGATTTGACTGGGCGTTGTGGCTAGCTCACATTGCCAGAAATATTTAACAGCTTACCTGTATAGTTTTCTGGAAATTAAGTCATTGAGTTCAGGGATGGATCTATCCCAACACGGGTGAGATGTGGGTAGAGCTTAGCTAGAGATGGGCGTGGTATAGCTAAAACTGGAACGATCCATTGACAATTGTTGGAGAAAAGCAGAAGCATGCAGCGGGGCCATTGCGATGTTCCATACTCAGACTGGTCACATTCTATACAAGTACATAACATCATGTTTGAATGCTTACTCAGTAAGTTACTCGAACATAGTGTCATTTTGTTGTGAAAGAGGAAGTAGAAAGGGTTGAGTTGATTCTCGAATCATTTCCTTATTCATTACGTCGCACATTATCTGGCAGCTATATCAAACTCTCACTCGCGTTGCATTGTAATTATTTAACAGTAGAAATACGGACTACTGGTATTGTAGAGTCACCACCTCGGATTATTCTGAGTGGAAGTGCCTTTTGGAAGAAGCAACGGGTTTTTCAAAATTGCCTATTTTTGTACAGATAGTGGGAGATTCAAAACAAGTTTTATTCTTCTACAGTGCATAGTACAGCACAACCTATAGAATGAACAAGGGTAAATCTGTCCAATACCCGCGTCTTTGATATATTCTTCAATCGGGCCGCCGTGACGTCAAAAGTGTCTATTTTCTAAATGTTATCTATTGACCCAGACATTGGCATACATCTTCCGGATGCCCTGAACAAGCTCAATCAATTAGAACAAGCGTTATTGAAAAAATTATATTTTGAAAACAAGGCCTGTATCACTCACCTGGAATTATTGGCCCCTGGTAAAACCGAACAAAATGAGATGACCACAGTAAAGATAACAATCTAATTTCTGTACAGAAGGTTTAGCCCAGTTTGATTAAAATTGTTCCAGTGGATAATAAGTAATCTTTTAAATGATCTTCTTAGAAATTTTCAGAAAATCCAAGATGGCCACCAAGGACACGACGTTTTGATTGATTCGCGTTAGCGATGGGTTTCTTTTACATATCACATTCCCGTGAACAAATATTAATGGCCCATAGTCCTTAATCCTACCTCCAAAATTTCAGCCCGATCTGTTTATTGGTACTGGAGAAGTTGTTTTCATGAAAATTAGGTCATCCAACATGGCCGGCGAAACATTTGACCATTCAAGTTCCCTTGAACAAACTTGGTGCAGTAGTTGCCCCAGGTGATGTTTCGTGAGTTTTGAAACGATCCCCCCAATTAGTTTTGGAGAAGATTTTTAAAGACATTTCTAACAAGAGCTCCACAAACGGCACATAATACCCCTCCATGATGACAAACCAATTAATGAGAGCTATCAAAGAACATGTGTTTCTTCCTCAGACCCAGACCAGTCATCCTATGAAGCGTCAAAGCGATCCGCTAAAAACATGTGTTTCTTCCTCAGACCCAGACCAGTCATCCTATGAAGCGTCAAAGCGATCCGCTAAAAACATGTGTTTCTTCCTCAGACCCAGACCAGTCATCCTATGAAGCGTCAAAGCGATCCGCTAAAAACATGTGTTTCTTCCTCAGACCCAGACCAGTCATCCTTATGAAGCGTCAAAGCGATCCGCTAAAAACATGTGTTTCTTCCTCAGACCCAGACCAGTCATCCTATGAAGCGTCAAAGCGATCCGCTAAAAACATGTTTCTTCCTCAGACCCAGACCAGTCATCCTATGAAGCGTCAAAGCGATCCGCTAAAAACATGTGTTTCTTCCTCAGACCCAGACCAGTCATCCTATGAAGCGTCAAAGCGATCCGCTAAAAGGTCAAGTAGGTATCATCCGGAAACCAATTTTCAAGATGGCCACCACTGACTGCCAGTCATATTGGATTTCGGATTCTCGTAATTTCGATAAGTTTCTTCACTAGACATATTCTAACGACCCTATGAAGTGATCCGATAAGTGGTAACAGAGATATCATCCAGAAACCAACTTTCAAGATGACAGCTGTTAGCAAGCCTATGAAGTTTCAATGCGATCCGACAAACGGTAACAGTTATCATCCGGAAACAACTCTGCCGCCCGCACGCCCGCCCGCCAGGACGGCGCCATTACATAATACCCCGCCAAAAAATATAAAAATCGGCCAAAATCCATGATGGCCAGCGGCCAAGTTGGCAGATCGTCTTACTTTGAAAAACTTGTATCTCTATGCCCGAAGGATGCTTCCTGACAAACATAATTGAAATCAGATCAGCTGCTCTCGAGAAGACAGATTTCCTATTGCTTTATTATGGGAGTTTTGCCATACCCACATACCTATTTAAAAACCAAATTTCAGCTTCAAAATTGAACAAACTTTAATGGCTCTTATTCCCTAAATATCTGTCAAATTTCGGCGCCATCTTGGAGTTTGGATCATCGTCAATTTCGATAGGTTTCTTCTCCAGATCTAGTCCAACCACCCTATGAAGTTTCAAAGTGATCCGATAAATGGTAACAGAGTTATCATCTGGAAACCAATTTTCAAAATGGCCACCGGTGGCTGGCGGCCATCTTAGATTTTGGATCATCATCGATTTCGATAGCTTTCTTCCCCAGAGGTAGTCGAACCATCCTATTGCCGTTTCATAGTGATCCAATAAACGATAACAGAGTTATCATCTGGAAGCCAATTTTCAAAATGGCCACTTGTGGCTGGCAGCCATCTTGGGTTTTGGATCATTGTCGATTTCGATAGGTTTCTTCCACAGAGCTAGTCCAACCACTCTATTAAGTTTCAAAGCGATCCGATAAACGGTAACGAAGTTATCATCCGGAAACCAATTTTCAAGATGGTCGCTGGTGGCTGGTGGCCATCTTGGATTTCGGATCATTGTCAATTTCGATAGGTTTCTTCCCCAGAGGTAGTCTAACCATCCTATTGAAGTTTCATAGCGATCCAATAAACGATAACAGAGTTATCATCTGAAAGCCAATTTTCAAGATGGCCACTTGTGGCTGGCAGCCATCTTGGTTTTTGGATCATTGTCGATTTCGATAGGTTTCTTCCACATACCTAGTCCAACAACTCTATTAAGTTTCAAAGCGATCCAATAAACGGTAACGAAGTTATCATCCGGAAACCAATTTTCAAGATGGTCGCAAGTGGCTGGTGGCCATCTTGGATTTCGGATCATTGTCAATTTCGATAGGTTGTTTCCCCAGAGGTAGTCGAACCATCCTATTGAAGTTTCATAGCGATCAGATAAACGATAACAGAGTTATCATCTGGAAACCAATTTTCAAGATGGCTGCCGGTGGCTGGTGGCATCTTGGATTTCGGATCGTTGTCGATCTCGATAGGTTTGTTCCCAAGACCTAGTCCAACCAGCCTATGAAGTTTCAATGCGATCCGACAAACGGTAACAGTTATCATCCGGAAACAACTCTGCCGCCCGCACGCCCGCCTGCCAGGACGGCACCATTACATAATACCCCGCCAAAAAATATAAAAATCGGCCAAAATCCATGATGGCCAGCGGCCAAGTTGGCAGATCGTCTTACTTTGAAAAACTTGTATCTCTATGCCCGAAGGATGCTTCCTGACAAACATAATTGAAATCAGATCAGCTGCTCTCGAGAAGACAGATTTCCTATTGCTTTATTATGGGAGTTTTGCCATACCCACATACCTATTTAAAAACCAAATTTCAGCTTCAAAATTGAACAAACTTTAATGGCTCTTATTCCCTAAATATCTGTCAAATTTCGGCGCTATCCATTCAGCGGTTCTGGAGAACTTGTTTTCGTGAAAATTAAGTCATCTAAGATGGCTGCTGAAGCATTTAGCAAATCAATGTCGGTAGCCATGGCATAAGCTTACTTGGTCAGGGTGAGCTAATAACTTAAATTAGGCCAGTGGTTCTAGAGAAGACATTTTAAATTTCTCAATGCTTTACTATGTGAGTTTTGGCGGTAAAAAGATCCAATTAAATTTCCCATTACTATAGTATGGGAGCTTTGGCAGGAAAACGATCCAAGATGGTCGCGAAACCATTTATCCGACAGTTTCGAAAGTGGAAATTTGAAAGCAGCGTAGGCTTCAAAATCCATCAAATAAAGAAAATACAATATGGCCACCAAACACGCTACATTTTGATTGGTCCACGGTGGCCACGTTTCCTTCCTGTAAACAAACTTTAAAGGCCTAATCATATCTGTGCGGCAGTCCTGGAGAAGTCATTTTCATGGAAACTAAGTCATCCAAGACGCCCGCCAAAGCATTTAGCTGACCGACTGACCGATCGACCATCCACCGACACACACAGCATCAACTGTAAAACTCACACCAGGCTATGCAAGCAAGAAAAACAAGAAAAACAACTAGCACTCCATGGCCGCACTCAGGTCCTAACCATATTTTCAAAATTTCATGTGATTTCAGTGGAGGACCTTTTTTAGAAAACTAGGCCATTCAAGATGGCTACCATATAAAATCGACCAATTAGGTTCTCTTGAACAAACTTGCTTATGCTCTTGGCCTAGATAAAGTTTCTAGAGTTTCAAACCAATCGGACAAGGAGTTTTGTAGATGTTTAAATGTGTTTCTAAAAATATCACAAAACTCAAGATGGTCATAACCCAAACTTATCAGTCAGGTTCCTTTAAACAATCTGTATTCTCAAGGTGGTCATAAACCAAACTTATAAGTCAGGTTCCTTTAAACAATCTGTATTCTCAAAATGGTCATAACCCAAACTTATCAGTCAGGTTCCCTTGAACAATCTGTATTCTCAAGATGGTCATAAACCAAACTGACTAATCAGGTTCCTTTGAACAATCTGTATTCTCAAGATGGTCATAAACCAAACTGACTAATCAGGTTCCTTTGAACAATCTGTATTCTCAAGATGGTCATAAACCAAACTGACTAATCAGGTTCCTTTGAACAATCTGTATTCTCAAGATGGCCATAAACCAAACTGACTAATCAGGTTCCTTTGAACAATCTGTATTCTCAAGATGGTCATAAACCAAACTTATAAGTCAGGTTCCTTTAAACAATCTGTATTCTCAAGATGGTCATAACCCAAACTTATAAGTCAGGTTCCTTTAAACAATCTGTATTCTCAAAATGGTCATAACCCAAACTTATCAGTCAGGTTCCCTTGAACAATCTGTATTCTCAAGATGGTCATAAACCAAACTGACTAATCAGGTTCCTTTGAACAATCTGTATTCTCAAGATGGTCATAAACCAAACTGACTAATCAGGTTCCTTTTAACAATCTGTATTCTCAAGATGGTCATAAACCAAACTGACTAATCAGGTTCCTTTGAACAATCTGTATTCTCAAGATGGTCATAAACCAAACTGACTAATCAGGTTCCTTTGAACAATCTGTATTCTCAAGATGGTCATAAACCAAACTGACTAATCAGGTTCCTTTGAACAATCTGTATTCTCAAGATGGTCATAAACCAAACTGACTAATCAGGTTCCTTTGAACAATCTGTATTCTCAAGATGGTCATAAACCAAACTTATCAGTCAGGTTCCCTTGAACAATCTGTATTCTCAAGATGGTCATAAACCAAACTGACTAATCAGGTTCCTTTGAACAATCTGTATTCTCAAGATGGCCATAAACCAAACTGACTAATCAGGTTCCTTTGAACAATCTGTATTCTCAAGATGGTCATAAACCAAACTTATAAGTCAGGTTCCTTTGAACATTCTGTATTCTCAAGACGGTCATCACCCAAATTGATAAATCAAGTTCCTTTGAACAATCTTTACTCTCAAGACGGCCATAAACCAAACTGACCAATCAGGTTCCTTTGAACAATCTTTATTCTCAAAATGGTCATCACCCAAATTGACTAATCAAGTTCCTTTGAACAATCTTTATTCTCAAGATGGCCATAGACCAAACTGACCAATCAGGTTCCTTTGAACAATCTTTATTCTCAAAATGGTCACCACCCAAAGTGACTAATCAAGTTCTTTTGAACAATCTGTATTCTCAAGATGGTCATAAATCAAACTGACTAATCAGGTTCCTTTGAACAATCTGTATTCTCAAGATGGTCATCACCCAAACTGACCAATCAGCTTCCTTTGAACAATCTGTATTCTCAAGATGGTTATCACCCAAATTGATCAATCAAGTTCCTTTGAACAATCTTTATTCTCAAGATGGCCATAAACCAAACTGACCAATCAGGTTCCTTTGAACAATCTTTAATCTCAAAATGGTCATCCCCCAAATTGACTAATCAAGTTCCTTTGAACAATGTGTATTCTCAAGGTCATGACTCAAATTGATCAATCAGCTTCCTTCGAACAATCTTTATTCTCAATCAACAAACAGTGCTTACTGACAAGTTTGTTTGAAATTTGCCCACTGGTTCTTGAGCTTCACATTCTTCTCTAAATGGCGTTTTGATAGAAAAATAATAAATGATGTTCACCGGACAAATGGATCAATCAGCTTCATTTGAACAATTTTACATCTCGATTCATAACCTAATTAGATTCTGCTTGCCAAATCTTAAATCGCCATACCTATATACAAAACCAATTTTGCCATCAAACTCATTAAACATAAAATAAAACATTTTAACATGGACATGACATAAATATGCTCAGATTACATTGGTTCATGGCGGCAGTGCTTATTTAACGATCAGCTTCTCTGGAACAAACTTGATTAACCATCAGTCTGTATACATATTTCAAAATTTGTGGCCCAATCGCTTCAGTGGTACTGGATATCCTTTTGTGAAAACTTGTTTATTCAAGATGACCTCCAGACCAATGGACTAATCAGGTTCTTTCAAACAAACCTGGTTGAGTTTAGGTCAAGATTATGTTTATTTACATTTTTAAACATGTTTCTTAAAATAGCACCTAAGATGGTTGCTAGGCAAATCAACTTTATTTGAATAATCTTGGATCTCTATGAGCAAAGGATGCTTCTAGACAAATTTGTTTGAAATCAGCCCAGTGGTTCTTGTGAAGAACACTTAAAGGAAAAGTCGATGACATAAGACTGATAACAAACGGATGTTCGCTGTTGCTTAAGCTGACGTTGCCCTTTCAGGCAATGTAAGCTAACAATAGTTGCTTACAGTCCCAATACCTTGCTGAAGAATGTACAATGGATGTCGCGATATGTGTAAAATCTACTGGAGAAAGTCCTGCAGTTACAATGGACCTTTCCAGTCTTAGCTATGCCCCGCCCACCTCTAGCTAATCTCCACCCACACCTCGCCCTGTTGGGATTGATCGATCCCCGAATGCCCTATCAATTTCCTGAAAACTATACAGGTAAGCTGCTGAATATTTTGTAACTAATTTGACTGGGTGCTGTTGCTGCCTATGCAAATTAATTTAAAAAATATTCAACAGATGATTTATTAAATAGTAAGGACATACAATTCATACAACAACGCGTAGTCCGTCTTCAAATGTGCATTCGTGACGTACTTATATATGTCATAATGATGTCATTCACTATGATGTCATTCTACATGTCACGTAGTTGATTATGACATCATATGATGTGTGGATACAATGGAGTTCTATTGAGAAAATGTGTCTGCAGTAAGGCACACACCACCACATATTTTGGGCCAGGAAAATCATGATGATATTCAGTGAATTGCACTTTTATCAAACGACGGTAAACATAAATTAACTGACATATGTTGGTTGGCCGTGGCCCAGTACAGAGGTGGTGTTCATTCCTTGACCAGCAAAAGCCATCACATGTAAAACCTGTATTATCTGTTGCCAATATGCGCACGCCAATCTTACATATTCATCTCTCTCAATGTTTCCCTATGGTGTTCCTCTTCCTCTCTCGTCCTGATCCAAGGACATCCAAGGCAAATACAGTTATTATTGCGCATTGCATGTGTATATGTCGTGGGATGTGTAGTGTTAGCCTAGATGGGAGTCTTTATGGTTTGATTGCACCTTGTTGCTCTTTGCAGCTACGACTTCCAGGCAAGTTGGTTGAAAATATTTACGTCTTAATTTTCACAGCATTGAGACATGGTATATGATCTTATAGGGTCTATGAATTGTTTGAGATTAAGTCTGTGTTTTTCTATATTGTTTGTTTGTTTGTTTGTTTTGTTCTGTTTTTTTAATATGTTCTTTTCATAAAGTTCTGTAAGCTGCACTGTGCTGATTAGCCGTAATGGCATAAAAACAATAAAGTATTATTCCATGCCACACGTGGTTAAATTAATATTGACGTAGCCTAGCAATCTGCTACACGATCATAAAGCAATTAGACAGTTTCTGAAATGTCAAAATATTGTCTGAAAGTAATGATATGTGAGTCAATATAAACTCATTTGCTAAAGGGAAGAAGAGGGTTAAAGCACGCCAAAATGACGATGATGATGATGAATAAAAATAAAGTATCTTATTTGCATATTCTCGAATACCTAAATAGTAAATTTCGTCATGGAAAGTAATTTTCTTTCATTTCCCATAATAATCACGGAGTGATGTCATCGCGTGAATAATTGTCGCCTTATATAAGATTACGTCTATTTTGCTATATTGTTTGTTTGTTTGTTTGTTTTGGGTTTTTTTAAATATGTTCTTTTCATAAAGTTCTGTAAACTGTACTGTGCTGATTAGCCGTAATGGCATAAAAAAGCAATAAAGTATGACGTCCTCCCTCTCCCCACTCTCGCTCCCCCCCCTCTCTCTTTTGTCTGTCTCTTGCTGTATTCTTCACTTCTTCCACTCCCCTGCCCCGACCTCTCCTTCCTGCCTCTTATGAATTAGGTCATCACGACCATGACCGTGTCACCATAATGCAAGAGTTACAATCCACACGTGTTGTAGTCTATGCCTTCCTCACACAAATAGATTGCTTCAGTAGAAATTGAGTTATCACAGAGAACCTCAACATAGCTTCCATAATTGGTTAATTATGACCGTGATGCTTGACCTTTTGACCCAAACATTAACATGGTACTTCGGACCACAAAGGTAAACATACGGCACAAGTCTGACCCCCAAAATAATATGGTTCCTGGAGTGGTATATAAGGGAATGTTTGGTAAATATGTTTCCTCGACAACCTGAAATACAGCCCAATTTCCGTAAGTGTATCAGCATGACATTGATGTTTCTCCATTTAGCACAAATGTCAATGCAGTTCTTCAGCCCTCCAGGGGTGACATACATGCCAAGTTGTGTAAATATCCCTTCAACAGAGAATGAATGACATATCATCAAGGCAATGCAATGATGTCTCCTTTGCAATTGGATCATCATGACACTGATCCGTGACAATTTGACCAAACCAATCAATGTCTTTGGACAGGCAAGGGGAACAAAAGGTCAAGTTTGGTGGATTTTCGTTTAGCAGAACTCGAGGTATCTGGAACTGTGATAACTTGCTTAGCTGGTCAATTTTCATAACAACCTCTTCAGGAAGTGGAACATGAGTTATCATAAAGCACTTTCCTCCTTCAACATTTAGCGGTCAAACCAGATAAACCAGGCCTTTGCAGTGCTCTTGAGAAATATTAATTTGCGGGTCAAGAAGACAATTTTTGAAACCGAGCCAGTCATCTCTTGGCCTGAATATGGACATTAACTAAATAAGAATATCAATTTTCTTGACAAATCTTCACAGTTATAGAGGTAATTTGGCATTGATCTTTTGATCGCAAAATAAATATGATTTTAGGGAGCAAAGAGATACACCGTGTTTGACAAAGATATCATTAAACATCAATGAAACTTATATTCTAAAGTGTGCAGATGAAGAGATGAACACACATATGGAAACAAGAATTCTGCAGAATTAAATGTCTCGCATGTCTCGTCTTTGTCACAGTGTCCTTGACCTTTGACCTTGTGACCTCAATATTATTACGCTGCTTCCTAACATTATAGGTAACCATGTATCCAGGCTTAGTTCCAATAGGATTAAGGAGCAGAGGTCAAATACCAAGGTCAGAATGACCTTGACCGTTACCTAGTGACTTCACTATCAGCACACATCTTTGTTATGGTATAGGGAACCATGTGTCCAAGTGTAGTTCTGGTAGCATAAAACTATTCTAAAATATAAATGTAAATGATTTGCTAAACGCAAAAACCTAACGTTGCCAATGTTTCCGCCGTTGCCTTCAGAAAAGTCATACGTATATCTTGCTTCCTGATTCGCAGGCGAGACAAAAACAAATGATATTTAACCCTTTAACACTCATATCAGACAAAAACGGCTTCAGCAGTGGTCTTGAGAAATTTCCATTTGCAGACCAAAAGAAGACCAAACGATGAAAATTTACCACTGGAATGACTGGCTCGATAACCGAGCCAGTCATTGCAGCGGTAAATTTTCTAAAATAGTCTTCTCTTGGTCTGCAAATGGACATTTTCTATGAGAAAATTTTCTTGAATAAATTCGAGGGTTAAAGGGTTAACACCCTGTCATCCTTGTAGAG
Source organism: Chaetoderma sp. LZ-2023a (assembly GCA_034401795.1). Lineage (NCBI taxonomy): Eukaryota > Metazoa > Mollusca > Caudofoveata > Chaetodermatida > Chaetodermatidae > Chaetoderma > Chaetoderma sp. LZ-2023a. The sequence continues at coordinate 8,995,669 of CM067372.1, forward strand.
AGGGACACAAATGACGTTGCCCTTTCAGGCAATGTGAGCTAACAATAGTTGCTTACAGTCCAAATACCTTGCTGAAGAATGAACATTTCCAGTCTTAGCTATGCCCCGCCCACCTCTAGCTAAGCTCCACCCACACCTCGCCCTGTTGGGATTGATCGATCCCTGAATGCCCTAACTATCAATTTCCTAAAAATTATACAGGTAAGTTGTTAAAAAAAAATATTTTGTAACTAATTTGACTGAAGGCTGTTGCTGCCTATGGCATCAACAGCGCCCAGTCAAATTAGTTTCAAAATATTCAACAGACGATTTATTAAATAGTAAAGACCTACAATTTGTACAACAACGCAGTCCGTCTTCAAATGTGCATTTCTAGCTATGAGCTGCCCATTTCTAGCTATGCCACGCCCATTTCTAGCTATATATGCCCTGCCCATTTCTAGCCATGCCCATTTCAAGCTATGCCCCGCCCATTTCTAGCTATGCCCCGCCCATTTCTAGCTATGCCCCGCCCATTTCTAGCTATGCCACGCCCATTTCTAGCTATATATGCCCCGCCCATTTCTAGCTATATATGCCCCGCCCATTTCAAGCTATGCCCCCGCCCATTTCTAGCTATGCCACGCCCATTTCTAGCTATGCCACACCCATTTCTAGCTATGCCACGCCCATTTCTAGCTATGCCACGCCCATTTCTAGCCATGCCATGCCCATTTCTAGCTATATATGCCCCGCCCATTTCTAGCCATGCCATGCCCATTTCAAGCTATGCCCCGCCCATTTCTAGCTATATATGCCCCGCCCATTTCTAGCCATGCCATGCCCATTTCAAGCTATGCCCCGCCCATTTCTAGCTATGCCACGCCTATTTCTAGCTATGCCCCGCCCATTTCTAGCTATGCCACGCCCATTTCTAGCTATGCCCCGCCTATTTCTAGCTATGCCACGCCTATTTCTAGCTATGCCACGCCCATTTCTAGCTATGCCACGCCTATTTCTAGCTATGACACACCTATTTCTAGCCATGCCCCGCCCATTTCTAGCTATGCCATGCCCATTTCTAGCTATGCCATGCCTATTTCTAGCTATGCCACGCCTATTTCTAGCTATGCCCCGCCCATTTCTAGCTATGCCACGCCCATTTCTAGCTACGCCACGCCTATTTCTAGCTACGCCACGCCTATTTCTAGCTATGCCATGCCCATTTCAAGCTATGCCCCGCCCATTTCTAGCTATGCCACACCTATTTCTAGCTATGCCCCGCCCATTTCTAGCTATGCCACACCCATTTCTAGCTATGCCATGCCTATTTCTAGCTATGCCACGTCTATTTCTAGCTATGCCACGCCCATTTCTCGCTATGCCACGCCCATTTCTAGCTATGTCACGCCTATTTCAAGCTATGCCACGCCTATTTCTAGCTATGCCACGCCTATTTCTAGCTATGCCACGCCCATTTCTAGCTATGCCACGCCTATTTCTAGATAAGCTCTTCCCACTTTCTACATGTGTTGGAATTGATGTATATAAATTGAACTCTGAATTATCAAAATACCAATTTCAAGGTAACTATACAGCTAAGCTGTTGAATATTTTGAAACTATTTTGACTGAGGGCTGTTGCTGCCTATAGCAGCAACAACTCCCAGTCAAATTAGTTTCAAAATATTCAACAGTATGTTTATTAAATTGTAAATCCATCAAAGATATCAAATTTAAACATTTGATAAACCGAGGTTCATGACGGAGAACTCTGTTATTCATTGTGACATCAGCTAATATGTGAGGTAATGGATCATGAGGTTAGGTAATTGAGCGACAGATCAAATCCCTCCATTCATTCAGCAAGCATCTCGCAATATTTGGCATCTAGCCAACATCATTTACCTCCATTCACCATCTGCTACAAAATTCATGTTTGTAGATTTTTATATGAAATTTTAATTTTATTACTTATAGATAATTTACCCATGAGAAGAGTCAAATTTATCACAGCCATAATTTTCTTATACTACAAAATATGTACAACAATTGGATTAAAAGGGTTCACGCACACAGGGAATGTGAATGGACAGAGTGACTACGTTTTCCTCCGTGTGATGTGATCGTACAGGACAACTTGCACGTATTTGGGCGATTCAAGGACCAACCGTGTAGAGTTATCTCCAGGAGAAGACACCTGCAGAACACAAGAAAACAGAATGAAGTCGCACCTCAATTTTTTCTAGGGGCCTTTATCGCGAATACCAGTCATTCCGTAACCAAGCCAAACTGTACCGGTCAATCCGTACCTAGCCTATTTGAGAATCCGTACCCTAAATCTGGATATTCCGTACCTAACTAACTGGATATTCCGTACCATCGTACTGGTTAATCTGTACCATGAAGTTGTAAGGTACGCATCAATGAATTATGCCTGTATGAACCCTTAATACTAAGCACGACGGAAGTGTTCAAAACATAATTGAAAGTCTTCCAATCCAATTATGTTGGAATTTCTGATATGTATTGTAGGTTGAGTTATTGCTAGATCGCTCAAAATCAATCAATAGCTTGATAATGTTCCGTACCGGTACCATATACCTTTAAATCAGTAATGGATTCATCTCTAACATATTGGATATTCCGGACCCACCCATTGGATATTTTGTTCCGGGTACAGAATAGCCAATGGATGGGTACAGAATATCTAATGGGTTAGGTATGGATTCTCCAAAATTAATATATGGATTGACCAAAGGTACAGAATGTCCAAAAATAGGGTATGGAATAACGGGTATGGATTTGCTAGGGTACGGATTGACTTCATACCTGTATCGCTCACCTGGAATTATTGGCAAAACTGAACAAAACCAGATGACCACTGGACAAATATTCTGTGGATAAGGTTTAGCCAAGTTTTATTAAAATTGGCCCAGTGGCTAATAATAAAATGCAGTCTTTTAAATTTTGAGAAAATCCAAGATGGCCACCAAAACATGATAAATGTTTATTGATCCACACCAGTCATGTTCTTTTGATGTATCAACTTCCATTCAACATACTTTAATGTCCCTAATCATATCTCCAAAATTTTACCCCGATCCATTCAGTGGTTCTGGAGTCGTTTTTGTGAAAACTATGTCATACAAGAGGGCCACCAAAATATTTTGCCAATCAAGTATCAAGTTCCCTTGAACACCTTGGTTCAGCTGTTGCCCCAGATGATGTTTAATGAGTTTTGAATCGATCGACCAAGTAGTTACAGAGATTTTTAAATAAGTTTTTTTAAATCTTTCAAAATTCAAGATGGCTGACCCCATTGGACGATCGGCTTTGTTTGAACAAACTTGGATCTCAATGCACTAAGGATGCTTCCTGATAATTAACATCGGCCTAGTTGTTCTTGAGAAGACATTTTACAATTCCTATTGCTTTAGTATGGGAGTTTTTGGAGGAAAAATTATCTAAAATGGCTGCCAAAACAGTTTATCCAACATTCGAAAGTAGCAAATTTGAAATCAGAGATTTTTAAAGACGATTCTAAAAACTTGCTAAAATCCAAATTGGTCAATCAGCTTTGTTTCAACAAACTTGGATCTCTATGCGCTAAAGATGCTTCCTGCCAAATGTAATTGAAATCAGCCCAGTGCTTCTTGAGAAGACATTTAAAATTTTCATAAATCAGCATAGCCAAAAACATATATAATACCAATTTCAGCTACAAAATCCATCGAAAGTCAAATATGGCCAACAAACACACTACATTTTGATTGGTCCACGGTGGCCATGTTTTTTAGGTATCACCCTCCCTTGGATTCTAGAGAAATTATTTTCATGAAAACTAGGTCATCCAAGCTAGCTGCCAAATCATCTGGCCAATCAATTGCAAGTTTCCTTGAACAAACTTTGTTCAGATGTTACCCTAGATGATGCTTCATGAGCTTTGAATCGATGCCCTAAGAGGTTTTGAAGAAGATTTTTAAAGACATTTCTAAAAATCAGACAAAGTCTAAGATGGCCACCAGCTTTCTTTGAACAAACTTGGATCTATATATGCCCTATGGATGCTTCCTGCCAAATATACTTGAGTTAAATTCCCATTGCTCTAGTCCTATAATCCAAGATGGCCACCAACCCATTTATCCGACAGTTTCGAAAGTGGCAAATTTGAAATCAGCATATACAAAAATCTACATAAGACCAATTTCGGCTTCAAAATCCATCAAATAAAAAAATTCAATATGACTGCCAAGCTCGTTATATTTCGATTAGTTCACAGTGGCCATGTTTTTGATGCATCAATTTCGCTTGAACAAACGTTAGTGGCCTGTATTCCCTAATCATATCTCCCAATTTTGGCCCGATCTGTTCAGTGAAATTACATCATCCAAGATGGCCACCAAAGCATTTGCCAAATCAAGCTCCCTCGAACAAACTTGGTTCAGCTGTTGTCCTAGATGATGTCTCATGAGTTTTGATTCGATCCCCCATGTGATTTGAGATGATTTTAAAAGAAGGTTCTAAAAATCGGCCAAAATTCAAGATGGCTTTCATTTGAATAAACTTGGATCTCTATGCCCTAAGGGTGCCAAATATAACTGAAATCGGCACAGAGGTTCTTGAGAAGACAACGTTTAAAGAAAAAGTTGACAGCTGAATACCATGGCATAAGCTCCCTTGGCCATTGTGGCCAGGTGAGCTAAAAATTTCAATTTGCAAATCACAAGATTACTTTTGAAAATTCCCAAGTAGAATGACTGGGTTAGTAATCAAGCCAGTCATTCTAGTGGTAAATTGTCAGAAATTGTCTTCTGGTCTGCAAATTGACATTCCTCAATGTCACCAGAAGCGCTTATTTGAGTGGCTTTAATGTTAAAATGTTAAGATGGTCACAGCACCACATCCTTTAACATATTCAAATATATCCTCTAACAGACATATGACATGTTAAACACCACCTGTCTATAGTGACCACTCAGTGACCACGTGGCTATAGCGACCATGTCTATAGTCACCACGTCTATAGTGAATACATCCATAGTGACCACCCAGTGACCACCCGGCTATAGTGACCACATCTATAGTGACTACGTCTATAGTGACAACATCTATAGTGACCACCCAGTGACCACCCAGATATAGTGACCACGTCTATAGTGACTACGTCTATAGTGACCACGTCTATAGTGACCACCCAGTGACCACCCGGCTATAGTGACCACATCTATAGTCACCATGTCTAGAGTGACCACCCGGCTATAGTGACCACCCAGTGACCACCCGGCTATAGTGACCACATCTATAGTGACCACATCTATAGTGACCATGTCTACAGTGACCACGTCTATAGTGACCACGTCTACAGTGACCACGTCTATAGTGACCACGTCTACAGTGACCACATCTATAGTGACCACATCTATAGTGACTACATACATAGTGACCACCAAGTGACCACCCGGCTATAGTGACCACATCTATAGTGACCACATCTATAGTGACTACATCCATAGTGACCACCCGGCTATAGTGACCACGTCTATAGTGACCATGTCTATAGTGACCATGTCTATAGTGACCACGTCTATAGTGGCCACATCTACAGTGACCATGTCTATAGTGACCACGTCTATAGTGACTTCCCCGTGACCATCCAGCTATAGTGACCACCCAGCTATAGTGACCACCCAGTAACCATGTCTATAGTGACCACATCTATAGTGACCACGTCTATAGTGACCATGTCTATAGTGAGCATGTCTCTAGTACCCACCCAGTGACCACCTGTCTATAGTGACCACCCAGTGACCACCTGTCTATAGTGACTACATCTACAGTGACCACGTCTATAGTGAGAACATCTATAGTGACCACATCTATAGTGACCACGTCTATAGTGAGCATGTCTATAGTGACCACGTCTATAGTGAGCACGTCTATAGTGAGAATGTCTATAGTGACCACATCTATAGTGAGCACATCTATAGTGACCACGTCTATAGTGACCATCCAGTGACCACCCAGCTATAGCGATGACCATATCAATAGTCATCACATCTATAGTGAGCATGTCTATAGTGACCACGTCTATGGTGACCACCCAGTGACCACGCGGCTATAGTGACCACATCTATAGTCACCACATCTATAGTGAGCACGTCTATAGTGACCACATTTATAGTGGCCACGTCTATAGTGACCACCCAGTGACCACCTGGCTATAGTGACCACATCTATAGGGACCACGTCTATAGTGACCACATCTATAGTGACCACGTCTACAGTGACCATGTCTATAGTGCCCACGTCTATAGCGACCACATTTATAGTGACCACCCGGCTATAGTGACAACGTCTATAGTGACCACGTCTATAGCGACCACGTCTATAGTATACCACCTGTACTGACCCTTTAATTGGCATACAGGTCAAACCGGCCTCTGCTATGATCTTGTTGAATGTCCATTTACCGGTAGAGAACACAATTTTTGAAAATTTACGACTAATGACTGGCTCGATAACCGGTCCAGTCATTCCAGTGATCAATTTTCAAAAGTTGTATTCTCTTGGCCTGTAAATAGACATTCAATAAGATAATATTAAAACTTTCTTAACCAAATTTGATGATTAAAGGGTTAAGAGAGCATGTGTGTATCATGACTACCTGTCTATACAAATGTATAAAGATATCACCTGTCTATAGTGACCACTTGCATTAAGATACCACCTGTTTATAGTAACCACCTGTGCATAGTGACCACATGTTTATTATGACTAATTGTATCTGCTCAATAAGGTGGTCCGATAAGACAGGTATTAAATCTGAATCAAGTACTCTGAATTTATATTTTAACTGCACTGGTTACCTGATTACCTGGTTACTGGAAATTAATTAACCCTTTCAAGAATGGTCAAGAAAATACATTGGATGAGCAATGTCAATTTGCTAACCAAGGGATATACATATTTTAGAGACAATTAGCACTGGAATGATTATCTGGGCCTTTGAGTGTGAACGGTGTGGTTACCGAGCTAGTAATTTCAGTGGTTAGGTTTCTAAAATAGTCCCTTCCTGGTCAGCAATTGGACATTGCTTGAGAAGCCATTTTGGCAAACTTCATCATTAACCATTAAACAGTTTTTTCAATGTTAAGTTTTTGCATTTCGCAAAAGCTCACGGCTTATCTTTCAGGATTGCTTAATCCTGTTGGAACTAAACTTGGATACCTTGTTCCCTACAATGTTAGGAAGCAGCATGTTGACACTGAGGTCACAATGTTGAAGGTCACGGTCATTTTGACCTCTACAAAATGTTGTTATTTTTCAATGTTACGTTTTTAGGTTTAGCAAATCTTATTATGTTATATTTCAGGATTTCTTAACCCTAATGGAACACACCTTGGGTCCATGGTTGCATATACCAAGAGGATACAGGATAGTGACATGGAGGTCACCAGGTCAAAGGTCAAGGCCACTCTAATATTGCTATTTGACCTCTGCTTTTTCAACCTTAAATTTTTCCCATTTATATTTCAGGATTGGTTAATCCTATTGGAACTAAAATTGAATACATGGTTACCTATAATTTTTGGAAGCAGTATGATACATGAGGTCACTAGGTCAAAGGTTAGTGCTACTGTAACAAACAGGAGACAGGTGAGACATTTAATTTAGCGGAATTCCTTTTATCCTATTAAGACTAACAGGCCTCCTTTCTCCAGTTTACTATCATTGGGGATTGAAGGTATCACAAGGTGTAATGTATCACTATGCAGGTATAATGTATCACTATGCAGGTGTAATGTATCACTATCCAGGAGTAATGTATCATTATGCAGGTGTAATGTATCACTATGCATGTGTAATGTATCACTATGCAGGTGTAATGTATCACTATGCAGGTGTAATGTATCACTATCCAGGTGTAATGTATCAATATCCAGGTGTAATGTATCAGTATGCAGGTGTAATGTATCACTATGCAGGTGTAATGTATCACTATCCAGGTGTAATGTATCACTATGCAGGTGTAATGTATCACTATGCAGGTGTAATGTATCACTATGCAGGTGTAATGTATCACTATGCAGGTGTAATGTATCACTATGCAGGTGTAATGTATCACTATCCAGGTGTAATGTATCACTATCCAGGTGTAATGTACAATAATAATAATAATAATAATAATAATAATAATAATCTTTATTTATCGAGGGTATATTATCAGTAAACTGATCTTCCTGAGGCCCTCCCACATTTTATATTACATATATACATTAATATGAACAAGTTTCCATTAACTCACTGGATATGTCCAGGGAAGAAATGACTCAAAATATAATTTTTCAACAGTTATCTCCCTTGAATCCATAATACTGAGAATTCAGTTATTTAGTATATTAACCCTTTTATGACGAAGCCGGCCCAAACCGATCCCTGCAGTGGTCTTGAGAAATGTGCAGACTATTTCCGAAAATCTACCACTGGAATGACTGACTCGGTAACCGAACCAGCCATTCCAGGAGTCAATTTTCAGAAACAGTCTTCACCCGACCTGCAAATAGAGTCAAGATTTATATTGACAAAATTTTTCATTAAAGGGTTAATGTGAATTCATATACTTCTGCATATTATGATAGAATGATGCTAGAGTCGGAGATTGTGTAATGCTTTGAGGTAATGCGTTCCAGAGTGTAACTCTTTTTTCCATAGCAAGATTTAAATTTTGGAAGATCTAGATGACCAAAGGTTTTTGAATGTAAATTAAGGGAATGTGTATCTTCTACATATTTGAACAAGTTCTTAATGTAACTTGGAGTAAGGTCATTTAAGGCTTTATAAGTCATGCTATTTGTTTTGAGGTTTATTCTTTTAGCCAATGTAATCCAATTCAATTGTTTATACAGTTGTTCAGTTGGTTCTCTAAAAGGGGCATCTAGTATTATACGAGCTGCTCTCTTTTGTAGTTTCTTCCAGCTTGCATACTAATGTATCAGTTGATTGATAGTAGATGAGACAGCAGTAATCTATATGTGAAAGGATGTAAGCTTTATAGAATAGATTCCTTTGCTATGCAGGTGTAATGTATCACTATGCATGTGTAATGCATCACTATGCAGGTGTAATGTATCACTATGCAGGTGTAATGTATCACTATGCAGGTGTAATCTCCGGGTGTAATGTATCACTAAGCAGGTGTAATGCATCACTATGCAGGTGTAATGCATCACTATGCAGGTGTAATGTATCACTATGCAGGTGTAATGTATCACTATGCAGGTGTAATGTATCACTATGCAGGTGTAATGTATCACTATGCAGGTGTAATGTATCACTATGCATGTGTAATGTATCACTATGCAGGTGTAATGTATCACTATGCAGATGTAATGTATCACTATGCAGGTGTAATGCATCACTATGCAGGTGTAATGTATCACTATCCAGGTGTAATGTATCACTATGCAGATGTAATGTATCACTATGCAGGTGTAATGCATCACTATCCAGGTGTAATGTATCACTATGCAGGTGTAATGCATCACTATGCAGGTGTAATGTATCACTATGCAGGTGTAATGGATCACTATGCAGGTGTAATGGATCACTATGCAGGTGTAATGTATCACTATGCAGGTGTAATGTATCACTATACAGGTGAATGTATCACTATACAGGTGTAATGTATCACTATGCAGGTGTAATGTATCACTATGCAGGTGTATTGTATCATTATGCAGGTGTAATGTATCACTATGCAGGTGTAATGTATCACTATGCAGGTGTAATGTATCACTATGCAGGTGTAATGCATCACTATCAGGTGTAATATATCACTATGCAGGTGTAATGTATCACTATGCAGGTGTAATGTGCAGGTGTAATGTATCACTATGCAGGTGTAATGTATCACTATCCAGGTGTAATGTATCACTATCCAGATGTAATGTATCACTATGCAGGTGCAATGCATCACTATGCAGGTGTAATGTATCACTATGCAGGTGTAATGTCCAGGTGCAATGCATCGCTATGCAGGTGTAATGTATCACTATGCAGGTGTAATGCATCATTATGCAGGTGTAATGTGCAGGTGTAATGTGCAGGTGTAATGTATCACTATGCAGGTGTAATGTATCACTAGGCAGGTGTAATGCATCACTATGCAGGTGTAATGTCCAGGTGCAATGCATCACTATGCAGGTGCAATGCATCACTATGCAGGTGCAATGCATGACTATGCAGGTGTAATGCATCACTATGCAGGTGTAATGTATCACTATGCAGGTGTAATGTATCATTATGCAGGTGTAATGTATCACTATGCAGGTGTAATGCATTACTATGCAGGTGTAATGTATCACTATGCAAGTGTAATGTATCATTATGCAGGTGTAATGTATCACTATGCAGGTGTAATGCATTACTATGCAGGTGTAATGTCCAGGTGTAATGTATCACTATGTAGGTGTAATGTATCACTATGCAGGTTTAATGGATCACTATGCAGGTGTAATGTATCACTATGCAGGTGTAATGTATCACTATGCAGGTGTAATGTATCACTATGCAGGTGTAATGTATCACTATGCAGGTGTAATGTATCACTATGCAGGTGTAATGTATCACTATGCAGGTGTAATGTATCATTATGCAGGTGTAATGTATCACTAAGCAGGTGTAATGTATCACTAAGCAGGTGTAATGTATCACTAAGCAGGTGTAATGTATCACTATGCAGGCGTAATGCGGCACGATGCAGATGTAATTTACTATTATAGAGATGATCACAAGTTTTACCTTTGGATCCACATTGAGTATCTTTCGGTCACGTTTGTTCTTGAAGAGCAATCCAGAGGCATTCTCTGCTATAACCTGATAGTTTGGTGTTGGATTCGATGTGGACGTCTGTGTCTCCCAATTGTAGAAGCTGCAAAGTACAAAAGAAGCACTATATTCAACATAACTATGGGGTTATGGGCATGGTTATTAGAGCTGGCTCCTGGTTAAATGTGTGAAATGATTAGACTTAATCTTACTGAGCTGGTTCATGCTTAAATGTGGAATTATTGGAGTGCAATATTACAGAGCTGGTTAAGTTGAATGATTAAGCTTATAATACATTCAAACCTGTTTCTACCAGCCACTATATGAACCATGAGAATGCCATTGATGAACACACCTGGCTGTCTTTACCAGACACTATATGAACTATGAGACTGTCATTGATGAACCTGCCATTGATGAATACACCTGGCTGTCTCTATGAGACACTATATAAACCATGCGAATGCCATCGATGAACATAGCTGGCTATCTCTACCAGCCACTCTATGAACCATGAGACTGCCATTGATGAACACACCTGGCTGTGTCTACCAGCCACTATATGAACCATGAGACTGCTATTGATGAACACACCTGGCTGTCTCTATCAGCCACTATATGAACCATGAGACTGCCATCGATGAACACACCTGGCTCTTTGTACATGTCACTATATGAACCATGAACACACCTGCCTGTCTCTACCAGCCACGATATGAACCATGAGACTGCCATCGATGAACACACCTGGCTCTTTGTACAAGCCACTATATGAACCATGAACACACCTGCCTGTCTCTACCAGCCACTATATGAACCATGAGACTGCCATCGATGAACACACCTGGCTCTTTGTACAAGCCACTATATGAACCATGAACACACCTGCCTGTCTCTACCAGCCACGATATGAACCATGAGACTGCCATCGATGAACACACCAGGCTGCTTAATGAACACACCTGACTGCTTAATGAACATACCTAGTTGCTTAATGAGCACACCTGGCTGCTTAATGCACACATATGACTGCTTAATGAACACATCTGGTTGCTTAATGAACACACCTGCCTGCTTAATGAACACACTGGCTGCTTAATGAATGCCCCTGGCTGCTTAATGAACACAGGTGGCTGCTTAATGAACACATGGCTGCTTAATGAACACACAAGGCTGCTTAATGAACACACATGTCTGCTTAAAGAACATACCTGACTGCTTAATGAACACACCTGTCTGCTTAATGAACACACATGTCTGCTTAATGAACACACATGGCTGCTTAATTAACACACCTGGCTGCTTAATGAATGCACCTGGCAGCCTCATGAACACAGATAGCTGCTTAAGGAATGCCCCTGGCTGCTTAATGAACACATGGCTGCTTAATGAACACCCCTGTTTGCTTAATGAACACACCTGCCTGCTTAATGAACACACACGGCTGCTTAATGAACACATATGACTGCTTAATGGACACACATGACTGGTTAATGAACACACCTTTCTGCTTAATGAACACACCTGTCTGCTTAATTAACACACATGGCTGTTTAATGAACACACATGGCTGCTTAATGAACACACTTGACTACTTAATAAACACCCCAGGTTCCTTAATAAACACACCTGGTTGCTTAATGAACCCACCTGGCTACTTAATGCTCCTCGTGTGATTGAATAAATTTGCCTTTCTCCGAGATCTAACAATACTTACCATTACATTACTCATTGATAATACAGCTACCCTGATAGCTGGCTCTAGGAATCTAGATTTAGAAAGCTTTACCAGCTCCTGGAACCAGGTACCCGGTTCCCAACAACCGGGTACCCACCTGCCAGAGACACTCATATTGTTTGCATAGCTACCAAACAAGAGAATACCAATGGCTTGCCTCTGTGGAGCTGGGAGGCATGGTCCGTAATGTAATTGTTAGATCTCGGAGAAAGGGAAATTGAAATTTCCTTCATTCTCCTTCGATCAATACTTACCATTACATTACTCATTGATAACACCAGATTTAGTCGGTAGCCATACAAAGTCTCTTTTGCCCTTGGAGAAAGAACTTAGACCTAACTTGACATATGGAGACCTAAAAGGACTGACAAGCTAGGGACCGAATCACATTCGCATCACTGCTCCCCTCCCCCCTTTTAAAAAAGGGAGAGAACTCACGAACATGCATCTCGCCTGAAAACACAAATGTGTGAAGAGGGTTAACAGCTCTATACACATATAAGCCTGGGAATGAGCATGAATATATAAGATGAATGATCATGATACATAAATATAATACAAAAAACTGTCAAACTTGAATTACCTCATGAATTATGGATTCCAGACGTGGAGCCATCAATCAACACACCTTCGACCAAACGTGGTTGAATTCCTCTTGCTTGACCATGTCTGTTCTTACTACTTTTGCTTTACAAAGTTATCAAAAGGAAATGAGCAGTGTGGCCACTAGACTATCATTTCAAAACAGCTAAAGCGAGTGGATTAGTAGAGTCTGACATGTCCCTCATATAGTAATCCGTGAAAGAGGACTCACAGTGCTATTGTGCAATGGCCATGATGTCCTCTAATGGAACACCATTGAATAGGGTGGTCGAGGGAGCTATTCCTCTAACATTGTGAGCCCTAGCATATTGCACCTGGCGCCCAGTCGCAATCTCGTGGCTAGTCTGAATGCATTTGATTACCAACCGAAAGATAGTATATATAGGGCTTCTTATGGCAGATCCACAGATGTCTATCATTAGACCGTAGAGTCCGTCAATTTCTTTTACCTAGTCAAAGCATGGACTGGACACCAGACACTGGCATCACGATCAAAGCTAGTTAGTTTCGGTATAATGATCGGTTTGCCGGGATATTTCAAAGATTGATTCTTTGACATAAACTCTGCTCTTGGCAGCAATCGCAGACCCTCTCCGGAGACAATAAATCAGTCTCTCTCTGCTGAAAACGCATGGATCTCACTGCGCCTTCTTGCTGAGGAAGCTGCCAATAGAAAAGCCGCCTTTAGAGTCAGATGCTTTAAACTAGCCAAAGCCAAATGTTCGAAATGGTGCTTGGCTAGCACGTTAAGCACCAAAGATAGACTCCAGGCTGGAATGACTACTTGTTGTCTCGGTCGGAGATTGCTCATTCCCCTCACCATCACATTCAGCTGGGCCATCTCTGGACTATCCCTGTTGGCTAAACAAGGGCTAACTGATGCCAAAGCTGACTTGTATCCAGCAATTGTGACAGGAGCTAATCTTGAATAGAATAGCTCACAGAGAAAGTCTGCTATTTGCTGAATAGTGGATTGAAAGGTATCAATACCCTTCCCTTCACACCACTCTGCAAATTTGTTAACCTTGTGGTTATATGACTTGAAGGTTGACCTCGCAGCTGCGATGAATTTCGCAGTTTGTCGAGAAAAACCTTCCGACGTGGAACATTGTTCGATAACATCCACGCAGTCAATTTGAACATTTCGGGACATTCGTGTAAGAATTGTCGCTTGGCCTGGGAGATTATGTTCGGAACCTCAGGTAACTGCACTGGATTTTCCACCAGCAGATCCAGAAGATCCATGAACCATGCCATGCTTGGCCAATACGGCGCTATTAGCAGGATCAGGCACGGCTCCTCCCTGATCTTCACCAAAATCTTTGGCAGAAGAATGGTGGGTGGATACGCGTAAGCGTGCATCCCTCTCCAGCTTGACAGCGGTTCTGTTCTCTGCTTCCACAGAGACATCAGATACAACTGGATAGGTCTTCGCATCAGAGCAGCATACAGGATTACATGCTCCATGGAGACCATCATGCCCAGCATCTGAAGAAACCTCCTCGCCTGAATGTGGTTTCCTAATCGAAAACTCTTGAGGATGGCTAACAGAGACACCACTCTGGGCACTGATGGGTAAACCCTGCCCTCCTCGAAAAACCTGACACTTCATTTTGAATGGCTTCTAATTTGTTTGTCTCCCTTGGAACGAGAGTCCAAACAGGTGCCAAAGCCAGATTTTGTGGCGGAAAATCCCACCACTCTGGCATGTACCCCTGGGATATCCATCCCAGGACCACACTGTCTGACTTCAGACATACCGCCTCCAACCATTCACTGGTCTGGCCATCAGTGACACAATCTGGTTGTCATCCTCATGCTCGACCATGCCTGCTTTAGGTTCTTTTCTTACCAAAGTGAAAAAAGGGTGAAGAGCAGTGTGGTCACTTAACTATCGTCTGAAAACATCTAAAGCGAGTGGATTGGCTGAGTCTGACACATCCCTCATATAGTAATCCGTAAATGAGGACTCACAGTGCCATTGTGCAATGGCCATGATGTCCTCTAATGGAACACCACTGCAAAGGGCGGTCGAGGCGGCTATTCCTCGAACATCGTGTGCCCTTACGCCTTGCACCTGGTTCCCAGTCGCCATCTCATGAGTAGTCTGAATGCATTCGACTACCCAACGAGAGATAGTATCCATGGATGCGGCGCCATAAGGCTTCTTATGACAGATCCACAGATGTCTATCGTTCGACCGTAACGAGTCAGTCCGTTTTCTGTACTTAGTCAAAGGACGGACCGGGCACCAGACACTGGCATCACGATCAAACCTTGTTAACCTCGGTATTATGATCGGTTTGCCGGGATATCTCAAAGATTGATTCTTTGACATAAACTCTGCTCTTGGCAGAAGACGCAGACCCTCTCCAGAGACAATAAATCGGTCCCTCTCTGCCGAAAGCGCATGGATCTCACTGCGCCTTCTAGCTGAGAAAGACCGCCTTTAGAGTCAAATGCTTTAGACTAGCCGAATGCAACGGTTCGAAAGGGTGCTTGGCCAGTACATTAAGCACTAAAGATAGACTCCAGGCTGGAATGACTACCGGTTGTCTCGGTCGGAGATTGCTCATTCCCTTCACCATCACATTTAACTGGGCCACCTCTGGACTAGGGATAACTGATGCCAAAGCTGACTTGTATCCAGCAATTGTGACGGGAGCTAGTCCTGAAAGAACAGCTCAGAGAGAAAGTCTGCTATTTGCTGAATAGTGGATTGAAAGGTATCAATACCCTTTTCTTCACACCAGTCTGCAAATCTGTTAAACTTGTTGTTATATTACTTGAAGGTTGACCTCCTTCTCGCAGCCGTGATGAAATCAGCAGCTTGTCGAGAAAAGCCTTCCGACGTGGAACGTTGTTTGATAACATCCACGCAGTCAATGTGAACATTTCGGGACGCTCGTGTAGGAAGCGTCCCTTGGCCTGGGAGATTATGTACGGAATCTCGGGCAACTGCACTGGGTTTTCCACCAGCAGATCTAGCAGATCCGTGAACCACGCCCTGCTTGGCCAATACAGCGCTATTAGCAGGACCAGACACGGTTCCTCCCTGATCTTTACCAATACCTTCGGCAGAAGGATGGTGGGTGGGTACGCGTAAGCGTGCATCCCCCTCCAGCTTATCGCCAGAGCATCTGTATCGACGGCATTTGGATCTGGAATCAGCGAGACATAAGTCATGATTTGAGCATTTTCCCTTGTGGCGAACAAGTCCAGGTTGGGTTTGCCCCAATGCTCGAAGATCCTTCGTAGAACTGGAGGGTTGAGGGCCCATACGCTGTCACCGCAAGGACCACTCTTGTGAAAACCCTCGGAGCTGTCGACAGGCCAAACGGGAGAACAGTAAACTCCCATACTTGATTCTGAAACGCAAATCTCAGCAACCTGTGCCAACTCCGGTTCATAGGAATGTGGAAGTATGCATCTTTCAGATCGATCGACACACAGCACATTCCCTTCCTCAATCCCGCCATTACCGATCTCAGTGTTTCCATCTGGAACTGAGGCGTATGGATAAACCAATTTAATGGCCTGAGATTGAGTATGGGTCTCCATCCCCCCGTGCTCTTGGGGACAAGGAACATGTTTGAATAGAAGCCTGGAGTGTTCTGGTTTGCTGGTTTTATTGCTCCCTTCAGAAGCAAACCCGACACTTCCATTTGAACGGCTTCTAACTTGTCCCTTGGTACGGGTGTGCAGACAGGTGCCAAAGACAGATTTTGTGGCGGAAGGTCCCACCACTCCGGCATGTAACCCTGGGATAACCATCCCAGGACCAGACTGTCTGACGTCACACCTCGCCAGGCCTCGACGAAACGCATGAGCCTTCCACCCACCAGACGCCTTGACGTCTAACGGGGTTGTCCGGCTTGCAGTCCGCTCCCCCCACCCCCTTTCTTAACGAGAGAGAGAGAGAGAACCATTTTGGTCTCGGCATGGCGGTTATAACTTGCACCGCTGTTCCTGTCGCACAGGTGCAGTCCAGGCGGATATGAAGGGAGCTCTCGTACCCTCAGGTACGATCCGCTCCCTTCCGTCCGCCCTTTGAGGACTTACCGTTACCCTTCCCCTTCCCGCCTCTAGGGCGGTCAGGGGCAACCTTGGGGAGGGTAGGAGCCTCTACAACCTTCCTGGCTTTCTTAGCCGGTGGCGGCTGACAAAATCCAACTGAAGCAGAAGTCGCAGCAGGCTCAGCTTTCGCCTTGCCCCTATGCTTCTTCTGCTTCTTTGGAGGTTGTCCAGCTAGCGGTTTCCCCACAGCCCCTAGTGCGTGCACTTGCCGCACTAGCTCCAGCTGTAGGTTGACTGCCAACCGATTCTGTGTGATGCTGGCCGTATCCGCTAGGATGGCCCGCGCTTGGCCACCGAAGATGCTAGGCCCTGTCAGGGGCGTTCCAAGAAGACGCTCCCTGACTGCCGTAGCCGGACGCATATGGTCAATAACCATTTGCCTCCTGGATTTGGTCACACGCGCCTGCACCCTTGCCAGTGCGTCCATAGACAGCACCAAGCCGTCATTCACGCACGAAAGCGCCACAAGTGGCACAGGGTGGCCTGCCCGCACTTCAGCCCACACAGACTGAAGAAGACGATAAGAGTGGTTGACAGCGCTCATAGCTGCCCTCACACCCTCATCGCATAGGGACAGGACTTCCTCTTGGTGTGCCTGGGACTTGTCCACTCTGAACGCCCAGCACCCATCGGTCATCCTCGGTGACCCACGGTACCACACCATATCTGTCGTATTCCCCCCCCCCCCCCGCGGAATACGACACCTTGCCCGCACCTCCCTGGAGGCCGCAGGGAGCTGACCCTTTGTCATAAGCTGCTTGCTATAAATAGCATCCAACAACTCGATGAACCGTGGATCCAGTCCAACCGACTAGATCCGGGCCGCGGGCAAGATCCCCGTCCTAATGGACGCAACCGACGGACAGGGCACATCCTCCTCGGCCATGGCCGAAACCACAGACGGGTCAACCCTGGCTAGCCAAGCCAGAGCCTCTGACCAGTCTACTTCCGAGGAGGACACACCCGCAAACACATCACCCGTTGACGAGTTCATGGGCCTGCCAGCCACGGCCTCCCGGCAAGGAGCCGCTGCTGACATGCCAGGCACTCCAGTACCAAATGGTTCCGCCGCCACCACATGAAACACACCAGTCCAAGGCGTACGTCCGCACGGAAAACCGATGCGGAACCGTAGCCAGACACGGGCGCCAATGGCACCCCACGTCTGACCGCCGGACCAGGCGAGATAGGTGAGTACCATGCCCGGCCCGGCACACCCGTCACCGTGTCAGCTGGCGTCAAACCAACCGTCACGGGACTGGTGCCTGGTACCAGATTGGCCTCAGCCACAGGCGGAGCCGCTGCCCTGGCTTGCGCCAAGCCAGACAAATGGAGGACGGTTCCGTCCAGGACGGAATCAACCTCCATATTCTCCACCCGTGGTATCACAGGCCGCAGCAACCTCTCCTCCTCGGCCTCCTCGTCTTCAGACCCCGTGGGCAGAATGCTATGCAGAAAACCCTGCATAGCCAGACCGAACCACGCCGGCGGTGCCATCTCCAGCTGGGGACGTGGAGCGCCCCCACCGGCCGAACCGGCCGCTCCACGATTTAACATCGGACCGCCTGACCCTGCGTCAGACCCAGCCACATCCTTCTGGGCAAGGAACTTTACCATCATATCGACGGACCACACTGCGCACACATTACATCTATGATCTAGGTTACAGGGAGTACACCTAAAACAGACATGGTCCTTAAACATGACGCGTACAAACTTATGGCACTCGTCACATGATGGCGGGGCTGGCTTGTCCTATAAAATAAGCACAAACCTACAATAAGCAAGCGGAACAACACGGATGGAAGGCAGACGATTAATTTTCAAATAACTTGACCATAAATTAACTGTAACCATCCCGCACCCCACCCCGCAACTTTACAGCAAAGATCGCATTGATTATGATGACAAGAATGAAGCGGGCATAAATACACCCATAATTGATCCTCCAGGATGTATCACGGCTCCAGGAATCATATCGCATAGCATTCGGGGTATATTTACCAATCAATATAAATTATACTCCTAACAAAAGCCGACACGATATCTGAAGAAACAACAAAATGTAAACAAACTGCTGTAGCACACGGTAAAACTGCGGACCACGCATCTCTCAAGAATTTTGACACCACCGATCATTGCAAACTGATCGTGATCACACGTAAACTTGACCATTCCAAAGTTTCCGGTACCATTTTTAGTATGCAGCACCCAGAACAAGATGCGCGAATTAATGAAAAATTTTCTTCACATAAACATCCGAGCATCACAGGTGTGACGTCACCCGCTCGGACCCTATGGAGAACGACGTCAGCCGATATTCGTGTTAGAAATACCATAGCAAACACCTATTTTCATATCTGCCGATCGCCTGTTGGGGTTTAAAGAAGGCGATCGTCTGGCATATCTCGTTGTTAGCACACGTCCCAGATTCTTTGGGGTCAGAAATTGGAACATGCGACACAACAAAATTTAGAGACCTAAGTCTTTTAACTATGGATAATAAGGAATTATACAACCTGGTTATCATCGGCGGTATTCTCCATTTTATCCAGTTATATCCTTTCAAGAACGCACAAACTATCAAATCACAGACAAAAGACTTAGATTTCTTTTCAAAAAAACTTTAAATCTCTCCCTGCAAAAAGCATGTATAGCTCTTGTTGCTATGCAAACAAGAATGAGCTCTATGGTAGACGGGTACTCGGCAGTTGGGAGCCGAGTACCCGGTTCCAAGGAGTCGGTAAAGCTTTCTAAGTCTATAGTCATAGAGCCAGCTGTCAAGGCCAGCTGTATATCAGAAGTAACAGAATGGTGAGTATTGATCGAAGGAGAATCCCAGTCTCTCAATTTCAAAACCATTATACGGGACATTAAAGCTGATGCATATTTTCAAACTAATTTAACTGGAACATAGGAATCAACATCTCCAGCATAATTATTTTCAAAATATTCGACAAAATATTGCTTAATGGTTAAAAATGGCAATATCATAAAATGTTTATCTCCTAGTATGTACGGGTTAATCGTGTAACACACAAGCGGGCACCGAATGGCTTCTGCCAGTCCATTTGCAGACCAAGAGAAGACAATTTTTTATTATTCATCACTGGAATAACTGACTAAATAAATGCGCCGGTTATTCCAGTGATGACTTCTTGACAGTAGTTTTCTCATTGATCAGCAAGCAGACATTCTCTACGAGAAAATTGAAATTTTCATGAACAACTTTGATGGTTAAAGTTAAAGAGCTAGCATCTTTGACCCCCGAAAGCAGGTGTCTGTGAAAGACAGACAGACATACCTGAGGTCAGAAGGTCTGGGTAAAAGTCGCTTTTTGTTTGAAAAGTATGGTTCAAAATCTTCAGTCTTCAAACGATGTGCATAATCAATATAGCCAGAGATCTCCTGACCTCGATTGTTTTTATCTCGAATAAACACAATTGTCTGAAAAAGACAAACAAAAATATAATAACAACAAGATGCCCAAGGGGGCCTGTATTGTTCACCGGCAACATAATCAAGAAGGGACATCAAATATATACACAACAATTCTGGACAGCATATGAAGAATTCAGTTCTAAATGTGAAAGCTTTGAGTGGAGGTGAGAATTTAGGTAAGAAATTAAGGAATTAGGGTACGAAATACACAGATCTTGGTCTGAAATAACAGAATTTAAGAGTGCAACTGACCAAATTGACCAATCAGATTGAATCATATCAAAATCCTATTCACCAATCACCAGTTCTATATATTGCAATTTTTGCTGTTGAAATAATAATAGCTTAATTTTGATTGGTTAACGGTGGACATATCATCTCATTCGTCGACCTTCCTTGAATAAACTTGAATGGAGCTTAGGTCATATATATATATATATATATATATATATATATATATATATATATATATCTGCCAAAGTTTTGGATGGATACCTTCAGTGGTTCCGGAGATGTTTTTACGAAAACTATATCAATGTGACCACCATGCGAATCAACCAATCAGCTCTTCCTGTAAAAAGCTTTTGCTGTTTCGCTTACAGAAGTTTTGTGAGATTCAAATTGATTATCGAGCCAGTTATTCCAGTGCTAAATATTTTTTAATAGCCTACAAATGGAGATTTTCTAAGAGAATATTGAAATGCTCTAGAATAAATTGTTCCTGCTTTAGCGTGTTAAAGGTACAGCAGTAATTACATTAATATCCCGGAACCTTTAACCTTCGAATTTGTTCAAGAAAATTTCAATTTTGTCATAGAAAATGTCAATTTGCAGACCAAGAGAAGACTATTTTTGAAAATTGACCACTGGAATGATTTGGTCTATTGGGTGTTCCGGGAGTCGTGTGGGATGGGATGATCAAATGTTCAATGTTGGAGAAAGCATTGGGATTTGCGATGACATGCCATTGACTGAGCATTCTACTGTTAATATGCTGAATAGGATTGACATATACACAGTGTTAGAGGCTCTTTAAGTCACTTAATAGAGAGAATGCAGACATGTTTAGTCTTTATTAAACAGTATTTGAGTTTCATCTAAAAGAAATTATTTCTTAATGTATAAAGATCCTGGCAAAAACTGTGGATAACACACCACCACCCCCACCACCCATATTGAGTTTATAATTACAACAAAGACTGGTCAATGTTACTTTGTAAAAAAAGTACTACAATCTAATCATTTCATCCTCCCACCCTTCCCTCCACTATCCCCTCATACTGCCTGCCCCTCTTACTGTCGTCCCCTTTTCCACTCTTACTGACCTCCCCCCTTTTTACTGCCCTCCCCTGCTCCCTCTCACTGCCCTCCCCTCCCCTCTTACTGCCTTCCCCTCCCCTCTCACTGCCCTCCCCCCCCTCTCACTGCCTTCCCCTCCCCTCTCACTGCCCTCCCCTCCCCTCTTTCTGCATTCCGCTCCCCTCTCACTGCCCTCCCCTCCCCTCTTACTGCCTTCCCCATCCCTCTCACTGCCCTCCCCTCTCCTCTTACTGCCTTCCCCTCCCCTCTCACTGCCCTCCCCTCCCCTCTTACTGCCTTCCCCTCCCCTCTTACTGCCTTCCCCTCCCCTCTTACTGCCCTCCCCTCTTACTGCCTTCCCCTCCCCCTCTTACTACCCTCCCCTCCCCTATCACTGTCCTCCACTCTTACTGCACTCCCCTCTAACTGCACTCCCCTCTTACTGCCTTCCCCTCCCCTCTTACTGCCCTCCCCTCTTACTGCCTTCCCCTCCCCCTCTTACTACCCTCCCCTCCCCTATCACTGTCCTCCCCTCTTACTGCACTCCCCTCTTACTGCCTTCCCCTCCCCTCTTACTGCCTTCCCCTCCCCTCTTACTGCCCTCCCCTCTTACTGCCTTCCCCTCCCCCTCTTACCACCCTCCCCTCCCCTATCACTGTCCTCCCCTCTTACTGCACTCCCCTCTTACTGCCCTCCCCTCCCCTCTCTCTAACCTCCCCTCTTACTTCCCTCGCCTCTTGCTACCTTCCCCTCTTACTACCCCCCCTCTTACTACCCTCCCCTCTTGTAACTGCCCTCCCCTCTTACTACCCTCCCCTCTTACTACCCTCCCCTCTTGTAACTGCCCTCCCCTCTTACTACCCTCCCCTCTTACTACCCTCCCCTCTTGTAACTGCCCTCCCCTCTTACTACCCTCCCCTCTTACTACCCTCCTCTTACTACCCTCCCATCGTACTACCCTCCCCTCTTACTACCCTCACCTCTTACTACCCTCCCCTCCCCTCTTACTACCCTCCGCTCTCACTGTCCTCCCCTCCCCTTTCACTGCCATCCCTACCACTAATATTATACTTAAGGCACTATCTTAGAATGAACCATTTGAGCAGTTTCAATGTGACTCCTAAGCAGTAACTTACTGTCATTTTGCCGCTGCGATTTGCCTCCTCCCGCTGAGCTAGTTCACGTAGAAATGCATCTTTGAGTTCTTTCCCAGAGCTGGCAAGTGTCCTGAGAAGAAACATACATGTTATAGATCAATGGTAACCAATAATTATGTCAGAAAAGCTGCCATGTGGGATCTACAGCGACACATTATACCATAATCAAATATACCTAACATTCCAGACATTTTACTAGCCAGATTGCAGGAAATGTCAATTTCCCTTTCTCCGAGATCTAACAATACTCACCATTCTGTTACTTCTGATATACAGCTGGCCCTGACAGCGGCTCTAGGATTATAGACTTAGAAAGCTTTACCGACTCCTGGGAACCGGGTACTCGGCTCCCAACTGCCGAGTACCCGTTTACCATAGAGCTCATATTGTTTGCATAGCCACCAAACAAGAGAAAACTATGGCTTGCC
This sequence comes from Chaetoderma sp. LZ-2023a, assembly GCA_034401795.1. NCBI lineage: Eukaryota > Metazoa > Mollusca > Caudofoveata > Chaetodermatida > Chaetodermatidae > Chaetoderma > Chaetoderma sp. LZ-2023a. Next base: position 9,019,220 of record CM067372.1, read on the forward strand.
TCCGTGGGGCTGGGAGGCTGGGTCCGTAACAGAATGGTGAGTATTGTTAGATCTCGGAGAAAGGGAAATTGACATAATACAAAAAACTCTCACTATTGAATTACCTTATGATAATTGGACTCCAGACATACCGCCTCCAACCAATCACTGGTTCGGCCATCAGTGACACAATCTGGTTGTCATCCTCTCGCTTGACCATGCCTGCTTTAGGTTCTTTTCGTACCGAAGTGAAAAAAGGGTGAAGAGCAGTGTGGTCACTAACTATCGTTTCAAAACAGCTAAAGCGAGTGGATTGGCTGAGTCTGACACATCCCTCATATAGTAATCCGTAAATGAGGACTCGCAGTGACATTGTGCAACGGCCATGATGTCCTCTAACGGAACACCATTGTAAAGGGCGGTCGAGGCGGCTATTCCTCTGACACCGTGTGCCCTTACGCCTTGCACCTGGTGCCCAGTCGCCATCTCGTGAGTAGTCTGAATGCATTCGACCACCCAACGAGAGATAGTATCCATGGATGCGGCGCCATAAGACTTATTATGGCAGATCCACAGATGTCTATCGTTCGACCGTAACGAGTCAGTCCGTTTCTTGTACTTAGTCAAAGCACGGACCGGGCACCAGACACTGGCATCACGATCAAACCTAGTTAACTTCGGTATAATGATCGGTTTGCCGGGATATCTCAAAGATTGGTTCTTTGACATAAACTCTGCTCTTGGCAGAAGACGCAGACCTTCTCCAGAAACAATAAATCGGTTCCTCTCTGCCGAAAGCGCATGGATCTCACTGCGCCTTCTAGCTGAGGAAGCTGCCAATAGAAAGACCGCCTTTAGAGTCAAATGCTTTAGACTAGCCGAACGCAACGGTTCGAAAGGGTGCTTGGCCAGTACATTAAGCACTAAAGATAGACTCCAGGCTGAAATGACTACCGGTTGTCTCAGGCGGAGATTGCTCATTCCCTTCAACATCACATTTAACTGGGCCACCTCTGGACTATCCCTGCTGGCTAGACAAGGGATAACTGATGCCAAAGGTGACTTGTATCCAGCAACTGTGACGGGAGCTAGTCCTGAAAAGAACAGCTCACAGAGAAAGTCTGCTATTTGCTGAATAGTGGATTGAAAGGTATCAATACCCTTTTCTTCACACCAGTCTGCAAATCTGTTAACCTGGTTGTTATATGACTTGAAGGTTGACCTCCTTCTCACAGCCGCGATGAAATCAGCAGCCTGTCGAGAAAAGCCTTCCGACGTGGAACGTTGTTTGATAACATCCACGCAGTCGATTTGAACATTTCGGGACGCTCGTGTAGGAAGCGTCCCTTGGCCTGGGAGATTATGTTCGGGATCTCGGGCAATTGCACAGGATTTTCCACCAGCAGATCTAGAAGATCCGTGAACCACGCCCTGCTCGGCCAATACGGCGCTATTAGCAGGACGAGACACGGTTCCTCCCTGACCTTCACCAATACCTTCGGTAGAAGAATGGTGGGTGGGTACGCGTAAGCGTGCATCCCTCTCCAGCTTATCGCCAGAGCGTCTGTATCGACGGCATTTGGATCTGGAATCGGCGAGACATATGTCATGATTTGAGCATTTTCCTTTGTGGCGAACAAGTCCACATTGGGTTTGCCCCAATGCTCGAAGATCCGTCGCAGAACCGGAGGGTTGAGGGACCATTCTGTTGGCAAGATTCTCTGTCTGCGAGACAAAGCATCCGCCAGAATGTTCAATCGGCCAGGAATATGAGCTGCTTTCAAAACAACCGAGTAATTCCTGCACCATTGAATCAAGTGCCACATTCTGATACACAGAGTGGGCGACCTGGTCCCGCCATGGCGATTTATATATGATACTACTGTCGAATTGTCCGACCGTATCAATATCACCCTGCCCCTGATCATTGGAAGGAACTCTTCCAATGCCAGTTCCACTGCCATCATTTCCAACAGATTGATATGCAGCTGACTCTCCGGGAGAGTCCATGTGCCTGAGACCTGGTGTTCTCCCAGGCAGGCACCCCACCCTTCCAGCGATGCATCCGTGTAAACGGACAGCTGGGGGTGGGATAGGTGCAGCGAAACCCCTAATAGGAGATTCTGACGCTGTTTCCACCATAGAAGATGCGATATTATCGGCTCCAAAACTGGCACCAGTTTTGACAGGGGTTCTGTTCTCTGTTTCCACAGAGACATCAGATACAACTGGATAGGCCTTCGCATTAGAGCAGCGTACGGGATAACCTGCTCCATGGAGACCATCATGCCCAGCATCTGAAGGAACCGCCTCGCCTGAATGTGGTTTCCCACTCGAAAACTCCTGACGATGGCTAACAGAGACACCACTCTGGGCTCTGACGGGTAAACCCTGCCCTCCTCGAGGTCGAATCGCATCCCCAAATAAACGAAATGTTGAGTGGGCGTCAACTCGGATTTCTCCTCGTTGACTATCCAGCCTAGATCTGAAAGTAACTTCAGAGTCAGAGCAGTATCCACGTTCAACCTGGCTGCTGAGTCTGCCTTGAGCAGCCAGTCGTCTATGTAGGTGTGTAGCGCCACGTTCTCTTTTCTGAGAAACGCTGTCACCGCAAGGACCACTCTTGTGAAAACCCTCGGAGCTGTCGACAGGCCAAACGGGAGAACTGTAAACTCCCATACTTGATTCTGAAACGCAAATCTCAGAAACCTGTACCAACTCTGATTCATAGGAATGTGGAAATATGCATCTTTCAGATCGATCGATACACACCACATTCCTTTCCTCAATCCCGCCATTACCGACCTCGGCGTTTCCATCTGGAACGAGGCGTATGGATAAACCAATTTAATGGCCTGAGATTGAGTATGGGTCTCCATCCCCCTGTCTCTTGGGGACAAGGAACATGTTTGAATAGAAGCCTGGAGTGTTCCGGTTTGCTGGTTTTATTGCTCCCTTCAGAAACAAACCCGACACCTCCTTTTGAACGGCTTCTAACTTGTCTGGCTCCTTTGGTACGGGTGTCCAGACAGGTGCCAAAGACAGATTTTGTGGTGGAAAGTCCCACCACTCCGGCATGTAACCCTGGGATAACCATCCCAGGACCAGACTGTCTGACGTCACACCTCGCCAGGCCTCGACGAAACGCATGAGCCTTCCACCCACCATAGACGCCTCGACGTCTAACAGGGTTGTCCGGCTCGCAGTCCGCCCCCCCCCCCCCTTTCTTAACGAGAGAGAGTGAGAACCATTTCGTTCTAGGCATGACGGGTATAACTGGCACCGCTGTTCCTGTCACACAGGCACGGTCCAGGCGGATATGAAGGGAGCTTTCGTACCCTCAGGTATGCTTCGGCCCCTTCTGTCCGCCCTTTGAGGTCTTACCCTTACCCTTCCCCTTGCCCTTCCCGCCTCTAGGGTGGTCAGGAGCAACATTGGGGAGGGTAGGCGCCTCTACAACCTTCCTGGGCTTCTTCGCCGGCGGCGGCTCTGAAAACCCAGCTGAAGCAGAAGTCGCAACAGGCCTGGCTTTCGCCTTGCCCTTATGCTTCTTCTGCTTCTTTGAAGGCTGTCCCGTTAGCGGTTTCCCCACAGCCCCTAGTGCGTGTGCTTGCCGCACTAGCTCTAGCTGTAGGTTTACCGCTAACCGATTCTGCGCGATACTGGCGGTATCCTCTAAGATGGCCCGCGCTTGGCCACCGAAGATGCTAGGCCCTGTCAGGGGCGTCCCAAGAAGACGCTCCCTGACTGCCGTAGCCGGACGCATATGGTCAATAACCATTTGCCTCCTGGATTTCGTCACTCGCGCTTGCACCCTTGCCAATGCGTCCATAGACAGCACCAGGCCGTCATTGACACATGAAAGCGCCACAGGTGGCACAGGGTGGCCTGCCCCCGCTTCAGCCCACACCGACTGAAGGAGATGATAAGAATGGTTGACAGCGCTCATCGCTGCCCTCACACCCTCATCGCATAGGGACAGGACTTCTTCCTGGTGTACCTGAGACTTGTCCACTAGTGCCGGACCGGGGCCACCCGCCATGGCACTCTGGACGCCCAGTACCCATCGGTCATCCTCCGTGACCGACGGGACTACACCATACCTGTCGTATTCCCCCCGCGGAGGCCGCAGGGAGCTGACCCTTGGTCATCAGTTGTTTGCTATAAATAGCATCCAACAAATCTATGAACCGTGGATCCAGTCCCACTGACTGGATCCGGGCCGCGGGCAAAATCCCCGTCCTAATCGACGCAACCGACGGACGGGGCGCATCTTCATCGGCCGTGGCCGAAACCACAGACGGGTCAACCCTGGCTAGCCACGCCAGAGCATCTGACCAATCTACCTCCGACGAAGACATCCCCGCAAACACATCACCCGTTGACATGCTCACGGGTCTGCCAGCCACGGCCTCCCGGCAAGGAGCCACGGCTGACACGCCAGGCACTCCGCTACCACACGGTTCCGCCGCCACCCCATGAAACACTCCGGTCCATGGGGTAGGTCCGCACGGAAAACTGTACGGACCCGTAGCAGTCGCGGAACCATAGCCGGACACGGGCGCCAACGACACCCCACGTCCGACTGCCGGACCAGACGAGATAGGTGAGTACCACGCCTGGCCCGGCACACCCGTTCCCGTGACGGCTGGTGCCAAACCAAGCCGCACGGAACCGGTGCACGGTAACGGATTGGCCTCAGCCACAGGCGGAGCCGCTGACCTGGCTTGCGCCAAACCAGACAAATCGAGGCCGGTTCCGTCCAGGACAGAATCAACCTCCATATTCTCCACCTGCGGCTTCACGGGCCGCAGCAACCTCTCCTCCTCGGCCTCCTCGTCTTCAGACTCCGAAGAGTCGTCACTAGACGAGTCAACCGTCTAGTCGACGGCTCCCACACCTGACGGACATGCCACCACTACTGGACCACCCGGAGGTGGCCGCAGAGAAACAGAACCCGTCTGGCCGAAGCCAGACGGGACTGCCAGGGGGCCGTACGAGACGGCCCCCTCGGTAACCAGTCCAGAATCCTAAGTCTTTTAACTATGGATAATAAAGAACGATACAACCTGGTTATCTTCGGCGGTATTCTCCATAGTATTCTTAGTTAATCCTTTCACGAACACACAAACTATCACAGATTAAAGACTTAGATTTTCTTTCACAAAAAACCACTAAAATCTTCAATGCAGAAAGCATGTATTGCTCTTGTTGCTATGCAAACAAGAATGAGCTCTATGGTAAACGGGTACTCGGCAGTTGGGAGCCGAGTACCCGGTTCCCAGGAGTCGGTAAAGCTTTCTAAGTCTATAATCCTAGAGCCGCTGTCAGGGCCAGCTGTATATCAGAAGTAACAGAATGGTGAGTATTGATCAAAGGAGAAACACAAGGCTAACTCAAGTATGTGTCATCATAATCAACTATGTCACTAGTTAGCTGACGTCATCATAATCAACTATGTCACTAGCATGATACTGTTTACAAATTGTATGTCTTTGATAAATTTACAATTTAATAATTTAATAAACATTGTTGAATCTTTTTAAACTCATATGGCTAGAAGCTGCTGCCATTGGGAGCAACAGCCCTCAGTCAAATTAGTTTCAAAATATTCAACAGCTTAACTGTAGTCATCGTGAAATTCTGGGAATACAGGTTTCAGTTTCGAATTGATTTCAACATGCATAAAAACTGAGCAGAGCTTAAGTAGAAATGGGTGTGGCATGACTAGAATTGGGTGTGGCTTGACTAGAAATGGGTGTGGCTTGACTAGAAATGCATGTGGCATGACTAGAAATGGGTGTGGCATGACTAGAAATGCATGTGACAGGACTAGAAATTGGTGTGGCTTGACTAGAAATGCATGTGGCATGACTAGAAATGCGTGTGGCATGACTAGAAATGCGTGTGGAATGACTAGAAATACATGTGGCATGACTAGAAATGGGTGTGGCATGACTAGAAATGCATGTGGCATGACTAGAAATGCATGTGGCATGACAAGAAATGGGTGTGGCTTGACTAGAAATTCATGTGGCTTGACTAGAAATGGGTGTGGCATGACTAGAAATGTGTGTGGCATGACTAGAAATGCATGTGGCTTGACTAGAAATGGGTGTGGCATGACTAGAAATGCATGGGGCATGACTAGAAATGGGTGTGGCATGACTAGAAATGGGTGTGGCTTGACTAGAAATGCATGTGGCATGACTAGAAATGCATGTGGCATGACTAGAAATGGGCGTCGCTTGACTAGAAATGGGTGTGGCATGGCTAGAAATGCATGTGGCATGACTAGAAATGGGTGTGGCATGATTAGAAATGCATGTGGCATGACTAGAAATGGGTGTGGCTTGACTAGAAATGCATGTGGCATGACTAGAAATGGGTGTGGCTTGACTAGAAATGCATGTGGCATGACTGGAAATGGGTGTGGCATGACTAGAAAAGGGTGTGGCTTGACTAGAAATGGGTGTGGCATGACTAGAAATGGGTGTGGCATGACTAGAAATGGGTGTGGCATGACTAGAAATGCATGTGGCATGACTAGAAATGGGTGTGGCTTGACTAGAAATGGGTGTGGCTTGACTAGAAATGCATGTGGCATGACTAGAAATGCATGTGGCATGACTAGAAATGCATGTGGCTTGACTAGAAATGCATGTGGCATGACTAGAAATGCATGTGGCATGACTAGAAATGTGTGTGGCATGACTAGAAATGCATGTGGCATGACTAGAAATGGGTGTGGCATGACTAGAAATGGGTGTCGCATGACTAGAAATGCATGTGGCATGACTAGAAATGGGTGTGGCATGACTAGAAATGCATGTGGCATGACTAGAAATGGGTGTGGCATGACTAGAAATGGGTGTGGCTTGACTAGAAATGCATGTGGCTTGACTAGAAATGCATGTGGCATGACTAGAAATGCATGTGGCATGACTAGAAATGTGTGTGGCATGACTAGAAATGCATGTGGCATGACTAGAAATGGGTGTGGCATGACTAGAAATGGGTGTCGCATGACTAGAAATGCATGTGGCATGACTAGAAATGGGTGTGGCATGACTAGAAATGCATGTGGCATGACTAGAAATGCATGTGGCATGACTAGAAATGGGTGTGGCTTGACTAGAAATGCATGTGGCATGACTAGAAATGTGTGTGGCATGACTAGAAATGGGTGTGGCTTGACTAGAAATGGGTGTGGCATGACTAGGAATGCGCGTGGCATGACTAGGAATGTGTGTGGCATGACTAGAAATGCATGTGGCATGACTAGAAATGCATGTGGCATGACTAGAAATGTGTGTGGCATGACTAGAAAAGGGTGTGGCATGACTAGAAATGGGTGTGGCATGACTAGAAATGGGTGTAGCATGACTAGAAATGCGTGTGGCATGACTAGAAAGGCATGTGGCATGACTAGAAATGGGTGTGGCATGACTAGAAATGGGTGTGGCATGACTAGAAATGGGTGTGGCTTGACTAGAAATTGGTGTGGCATGACTAGAAATGGGTGTGGCATGACTAGAAATGTGTGTGGCTTGACTAGAAATGCATGTGGCATGACTAGAAATGCGTGTGGCATGACTAGAAATGTGTGTGGCATAACTAGAAATGGGTGTGGCTTGACTAGAAATGGGTGTGGCATGACTAGAAATGGGTGTGGCATGACTAGAAATGGGTGTGGCATGACTAGAAATGCGTGTGGCATGACTAGAAATGGGTGTGACTTGACTAGAAATGGGTGTGGCATGACTAGAAATGGGTGTGGCATGACTAGAAACGGGTGTGGCATGACTAGAAACAGGTGTGGTATGACTAGAAATGCAGGAAATGTCAATTTCCCTTTCTCCGAGATCTAACAATACTCACCATTCTGTTACTTCTGATATACAGCTGGCCTTGACAGCGGCTCTAGGATTATAGACTTAGAAAGCTTTACCGACTCCTGGGAACCGGATACTCGGCTCCCCACTGCCGAGTACCCGTTTACCATAGAGCTCATATTGTTTGCATAGCCACCAAACAAGAGAAAACTATGGCTTGCCTCCGTGGGGCTGGGAGGCTGGGTCCGTAACAGAATGGTGATTATTGTTAGATCTCGGAGAAAGGGAAATTGACATTTCCTGCATTCTCCTTCGATCAATACTCACCATTCTGTTACTTCTGATATACACCAGATTTGATCAGTAACCTGGTGGGAAGGGGCAAGCCATACATGCTAATTTTGCCCCTTGGAGAAAGATTTTAGACTTCAAACTTGACTAACGGAGACCTAAAAGGACCGTCAAGTTCACGGAACCGAATCACATTCGCGTCACAGCCCCCTCCCCTTTTTCCTCCTAAGAAAAGGGAGAGAACTAACGAACATGTATCTCGCCTGAAACATCAATATACCAAGAGGGTTAACTACTCCCTGCATATCGCTTGTATTAGCCTGGGAATGAGCATGAATATATAAGATGAATGAACATGATACATATACATGATACAAAAAACTCTCACTTGTTGAATTACCTTATGATAACAGGACTTCAGACGTACCGCCTCCAACCAATCACCGGTTCGGCCATCAGTGACACAATCTGGTTGACATCCTCTCGCCTGACCATGCCTGCTTTAGGTTCTTTTCTTACCGAAGTGAGAAAAGGGGAAAAGCAGTGTGGTCACTAACTATCGTTTCAAAACAGCTAAAGCGAGTGGATTGGCTGAGTCTGACACATCCCTCATATAGTAATCCGTAAATGAGGACTCGCAGTGACATTGTGCAACGGCCATGATGTCCTCTAACGGAACACCATTGTAAAGGGCGGTCGAGGCGGCTATTCCTCTGACACCGTGTGCCCTTACGCCTTGCACCTGGTGCCCAGTCGCCATCTCGTGAGTAGTCTGAATGCATTCGACCACCCAACGAGAGATAGTATCCATGGATGCGGCGCCATAAGACTTATTATGGCAGATCCACAGATGTCTATCGTTCGACCGTAACGAGTCAGTCCATTTCTTGTACTTAGTCAAAGCACGGACCGGGCACCAAACACTGGCATCACGATCAAACCTAGTTAACTTCGGTATAATGATCGGTTTGCCGGGATATCTCAAAGATTGGTTCTTTGACATAACCTCTGCTCTTGGCAGAAGACGCAGACCTTCTCCAGAAACAATAAATCGGTTCCTCTCTGCCGAAAGCGCATGGATCTCACTGCGCCTTCTAGCTGAGGAAGCTACCAATAGAAAGACCGCCTTTAGAGTCAAATGCTTTAGACTAGCCGAACGCAACGGTTCGAAAGGGTGCTTGGCCAGTACATTAAGCAGTAAAGATAGACTCCAGGCTGGAATGACTACCGGTTGTCTCGGTCGGAGATTGCTCATTCCCTTCAACATCACATTTAACTGGGCCACCTCTGGACTATCCCTGTTGGCTAGACAAGGGATAACTGATGCCAAAGCTGACTTGTATCCAGCAACTGTGACGGGAGCTAGTCCTCAAAAGAACAGCTCACAGAGAAAGTCTGCTATTTGCTGATAGTGGATTGAAAGGTATCAATACCATTTTCTTCACACCAATCTGCAAATCTGTTAACCTTGTTGTTATATGACTTGAAGGTTGACCTCCTTCTCGCAGCCGCGATGAAATCAGCAGCCTGTCGAGAAAAGCCTTCCGACGTGGAACGTTGTTTGATAACATCCACACAGTCATTGAACATTTCGGGACGCTCGTGTAGGAAGCGTCCCTTGGCCTGGGAGATTATGTTCGGAATCTCGGGCAACTGCACAGGATTTTCCACCAGCAGATCTAGAAGATCCGTGAACCACGCCCTGCTCGGCCAATACGGCGCTATTAGCAGGACCAGACACGGTTCCTCCCTGACCTTCACCAATACCTTCGGTAGAAGAATGGTGGATGGGTACGCGTAAGCGTGCATCCCTCTCCAGCTTATCGCCAGAGCGTCTGTATCGACGGCATTTGGATCTGTAATCGGCGAGACATATGTCATGATTTGAGCATTTTCCTTTGTGGCGAACAAGTCCACGTTGGGTTTGCCCCAATGCTCGAAGATCCGTCGTAGAACTGGAGGGTTGAGGGACCATTCTGTTGGCAGGATTCTCTGTCTGCGAGACAAAGCATCCGCCAGAATGTTCAATCGGCCAGGAATACGAGCTGCTTTCAAAACAACCGAGTAATTCCTGCACCATTGAATCAAGTGCCACACCCTGATACACAGAGTGGGCGACCTGGTCCCGCCTTGGCGATTTATATATGATACTACTGTCGAATTGACCGACCGTATCAATATCACCCTGCCCCTGATCATCGGAAGGAACTCTTCCAACGCCAGTTCCACTGCCATCATTTCCAACAGATTGATATGCAGCTGACTCTCCGGGAGAGTCCATGTGCCCGAGACCTGGTTCTCCCAGGCAGGCACCCCACCCTTCCAGCGATGCATCCGTGTAGACAGACAGCTGGGGGCGGGGTAGGTGCAGCAAAACCCCTAATAGGAGATTCTGACGCTGTTTCCACCATAGAAGATGCGATATTATCGGCTCCAAAACTGGCAACAGTTTTGCATGACTAGAAATGCGTGTGGAATGACTAGAAATGCATGTGGCATGACTAGAAATGGGTGTGGCATGACTAGAAATGCATGTGGCATGACTAGAAATGCATGTGGCATGACAAGAAATGGGTGTGGCTTGACTAGAAATTCATGTGGCTTGACTAGAAATGGGTGTGGCATGACTAGAAATGTGTGTGGCATGACTAGAAATGCATGTGGCTTGACTAGAAATGGGTGTGGCATGACTAGAAATGCATGGGGCATGACTAGAAATGGGTGTGGCATGACTAGAAATGGGTGTGGCTTGACTAGAAATGCATGTGGCATGACTAGAAATGCATGTGGCATGACTAGAAATGGGCGTCGCTTGACTAGAAATGGGTGTGGCATGGCTAGAAATGCATGTGGCATGACTAGAAATGGGTGTGGCATGACTAGAAATGCATGTGGCATGACTAGAAATGGGTGTGGCTTGACTAGAAATGCATGTGGCATGACTAGAAATGGGTGTGGCTTGACTAGAAATGCATGTGGCATGACTGGAAATGGGTGTGGCATGACTAGAAATGTGTGTGGCTTGACTAGAAATGGGTGTGGCATGACTAGAAATGGGTGTGGCATGACTAGAAATGGGTGTGGCATGACTAGAAATGCATGTGGCATGACTATAAATGGGTGTGGCATGACTAGAAATGGGTGTGGCTTGACTAGAAATGCATGTGGCATGACTAGAAATGCATGTGGCATGACTAGAAATGCATGTGGCTTGACTAGAAATGCATGTGGCATGACTAGAAATGCATGTGGCATGACTAGAAATGTGTGTGGCATGACTAGAAATGCATGTGGCATGACTAGAAATGGGTGTGGCATGACTAGAAATGGGTGTCGCATGACTAGAAATGCATGTGGCATGACTAGAAATGGGTGTGGCATGACTAGAAATGCATGTGGCATGACTAGAAATGGGTGTGGCATGACTAGAAATGCATGTGGCATGACTAGAAATGGGTGTGGCATGACTAGAAATGCATGTGGCATGACTAGAAATGTGTGTGGCATGACTAGAAATGGGTGTGGCTTGACTAGAAATGGGTGTGGCATGACTAGGAATGCGCGTGGCATGACTAGGAATGTGTGTGGCATGACTAGAAATGCATGTGGCATGACTAGAAATGCATGTGGCATGACTAGAAATGTGTGTGGCATGACTAGAAAAGGGTGTGGCATGACTAGAAATGGGTGTGGCATGACTAGAAATGGGTGTAGCATGACTAGAAATGCGTGTGGCATGACTAGAAAGGCATGTGGCATGACTAGAAATGGGTGTGGCATGACTAGAAATGGGTGTGGCATGACTAGAAATGGGTGTGGCTTGACTAGAAATTGGTGTGGCATGACTAGAAATGGGTGTGGCATGACTAGAAATGTGTGTGGCTTGACTAGAAATGCATGTGGCATGACTAGAAATGCGTGTGGCATGACTAGAAATGTGTGTGGCATAACTAGAAATGGGTGTGGCTTGACTAGAAATGGGTGTGGCATGACTAGAAACGGGTGTGGCATGACTAGAAATGGGTGTGGCATGACTAGAAATGCGTGTGGCATGACTAGAAATGGGTGTGACTTGACTAGAAATGGGTGTGGCATGACTAGAAATGGGTGTGGCATGACTAGAAACGGGTGTGGCATGACTAGAAACAGGTGTGGTATGACTAGAAATGCAGGAAATGTCAATTTCCCTTTCTCCGAGATCTAACAATACTCACCATTCTGTTACTTCTGATATACAGCTGGCCTTGACAGCGGCTCTAGGATTATAGACTTAGAAAGCTTTACCGACTCCTGGGAACTGGGTACTCGGCTCCCCACTGCCGAGTACCCGTTTACCATAGAGCTCATATTGTTTGCATAGCCACCAAACAAGAGAAAACTATGGCTTGCCTCCATGGGGCTGGGAGGCTGGGTCCGTAACAGAATGGTGATTATTGTTAGATCTCGGAGAAAGGGAAATTGACATTTCCTGCATTCTCCTTCGATCAATACTCACCATTCTGTTACTTCTGATATACACCAGATTTGATCAGTAACCTGGTGGGAAGGGGCAAGCCATACATGCTAATTTTGCCCCTTGGAGAAAGATTTTAGACTTCAAACTTGACTAACGGAGACCTAAAAGGACCGTCAAGTTCACGGAACCGAATCACATTCGCGTCACAGCCCCCTCCCCTTTTTCCTCCTAAGAAAAGGGAGAGAACTAACGAACATGTATCTCGCCTGAAACACCAATATACCAAGAGGGTTAACTACTCCCTGCATATCGCTTGTATTAGCCTGGGAATGAGCATGAATATATAAGATGAATGAACATGATACATATACATGATACAAAAAACTCTCACTTGTTGAATTACCTTATGATAACAGGACTTCAGACGTACCGCCTCCAACCAATCACCGGTTCGGCCATCAGTGACACAATCTGGTTGACATCCTCTCGCCTGACCATGCCTGCTTTAGGTTCTTTTCTTACCGAAGTGAGAAAAGGGGAAAAGCAGTGTGGTCACTAACTATCGTTTCAAAACAGCTAAAGCGAGTGGATTGGCTGAGTCTGACACATCCCTCATATAGTAATCCGTAAATGAGGACTCGCAGTGACATTGTGCAACGGCCATGATGTCCTCTAACGGAACACCATTGTAAAGGGCGGTCGAGGCGGCTATTCCTCTGACACCGTGTGCCCTTACGCCTTGCACCTGGTGCCCAGTCGCCATCTCGTGAGTAGTCTGAATGCATTCGACCACCCAACGAGAGATAGTATCCATGGATGCGGCGCCATAAGACTTATTATGGCAGATCCACAGATGTCTATCGTTCGACCGTAATGAGTCAGTCCATTTCTTGTACTTAGTCAAAGCACGGACCGGGCACCAAACACTGGCATCACGATCAAACCTAGTTAACTTCGGTATAATGATCGGTTTGCCGGGATATCTCAAAGATTGGTTCTTTGACATAACCTCTGCTCTTGGCAGAAGACGCAGACCTTCTCCAGAAACAATAAATCGGTTCCTCTCTGCCGAAAGCGCATGGATCTCACTGCGCCTTCTAGCTGAGGAAGCTACCAATAGAAAGACCGCCTTTAGAGTCAAATGCCTTAGACTAGCCGAACGCAACGGTTCGAAAGGGTGCTTGGCCAGTACATTAAGCACTAAAGATAGACTCCAGGCTGGAATGACTACCGGTTGTCTCGGTCGGAGATTGCTCATTCCCTTCAACATCACATTTAACTGGGCCACCTCTGGACTATCCCTGTTGGCTAGACAAGGGATAACTGATGCCAAAGCTGACTTGTATCCAGCAACTGTGACGGGAGCTAGTCCTCAAAAGAACAGCTCACAGAGAAAGTCTGCTATTTGCTGATAGTGGATTGAAAGGTATCAATACCCTTTTCTTCACACCAATCTGCAAATCTGTTAACCTTGTTGTTATATGACTTGAAGGTTGACCTCCTTCTCGCAGCCGCGATGAAATCAGCAGCCTGTCGAGAAAAACCTTCCGACGTGGAACGTTGTTTGATAACATCCACGCAGTCATTGAACATTTCGGGACGCTCGTGTAGGAAGCGTCCCTTGGCCTGGGAGATTATGTTCGGAATCTCTGGCAACTGCACAGGATTTTCCACCAGCAGATCTAGAAGATCCGTGAACCACGCCCTGCTCGGCCAATACGGCGCTATTAGCAGGACCAGACACGGTTCCTCCCTGACCTTCACCAATACCTTCGGTAGAAGAATGGTGGATGGGTACGCGTAAGCGTGCATCCCTCTCCAGCTTATCGCCAGAGCGTCTGTATCGACGGCATTTGGATCTGTAATCGGCGAGACATATGTCATGATTTGAGCATTTTCCTTTGTGGCGAACAAGTCCACGTTGGGTTTGCCCCAATGCTCGAAGATCCGTCGCAGAACTGGAGGGTTGAGGGACCATTCTATTGGCAGGATTCTCTGTCTGCGAGACAAAGCATCCGCCAGAATGTTCAATCGGCCAGGAATACGAGCTGCTTTCAAAACAACCGAGTAATTCCTGCACCATTGAATCAAGTGCCACACCCTGATACATAGAGTGGGCGACCTGGTCCCGCCTTGGCGATTTATATATGATACTACTGTCGAATTGACTGACCGTATCAATATCACCCTGCCCCTGATCATCGGAAGGAACTCTTCCAACGCCAGTTCCACTGCCATCATTTCCAACAGATTGATATGCAGCTGACTCTCCGGGAGAGTCCATGTGCCCGAGACCTGGTTCTCCCAGGCAGGCACCCCACCCTTCCAGCGATGCATCCGTGTAGACGGACAGCTGGGGGCGGGGTAGGTGCAGCAAAACCCCTAATAGGAGATTCTGACGCTGTTTCCATCATAGAAGATGCGATATTATCGGCTCCAAAACTGGCAACAGTTTTGACAGGGGTTCTGTTCTCTGTTTCCACAGAGACATCAGATACAACTGGATAGGCCTTCGCATTTGAGCATCGTACGGGATAACCTGCTCCATGGAGACCATCATGCCCAGCATCTGAAGGAACCGCCTCGCCTTGAATGTGGTTTCCCACTCGAAAACTCTTGAGGATGGCTAACAGAGACACCACTCTGGGCTCTGACGGGTAAACCCTGCCCTCGAGGTCGAATTGCATCCCCAAATAAACGAAACGTTGAGTGGGCGTCAACTCGGATTTCTCCTCGTTGACTATGCAGCATAGATCTGAAAGTAACTTCAGAGTCAGAGCAGTATCCACGTTCAACCTGGCTGCCGAGTCTGCCTTAAGCAGCCAGTCGTCTATGTAGGTGTGTAGCGCCACGTTCTCTTTTCTGAGAAACGCTGTCACTGCAAGGACCACTCTTTTGAAAACCCTCGGAGCTGTCGACAGGCCAAACGGGAGACTGTAAACTCCCATACTTGATTCTGAAACGCAAATCTCAGAAACCTGTGCCAACTCCGATTCATAGGAATGTGGAAATATGCATTTATCAGATCGATCGATACACACCACATTCCTTTCCTCAATCCCGCATTACCGACCTCGGCGTTTCCATCTGGAACCGAGGCGTATGGATAAACCAATTTAATGGCCTGAGATTGAGTATGGGTCTCCATCCCCCTGTGCTCTTGGGGACAAGGAACATGTTTGAATAGAAGCCTGGAGTGTTTTGCTTTGCTGGTTTTATTGCTCCCTTCGGAAGCAAACCCGACACTTCCTTTTGAACGGCTTCTAACTTGTCTGGCTCCCTTGGTACGGGTGTCCAGACAGGTGCCAAAGACAGATTTTGTGGTGGAAAGTCCCACCACTCCGGCATGTAACCCTGGGATAACCATCCCAGGACCAGACTGTCTGACGTCACACCTTGCCAGGCCTCGACGAAACGCATGAGCCTTCCACCCAGCATAGACGCCTCGACGTCTAACGGGGTTATCCGGCTCGCAGTCCGCCCCCCCCTCTTTCTTAACGAGAGAGAGAGAGAACCATTTCGTTCTAGGCACGACGGGTATAACTGGCACCGCTGTTCCTGTCGCACAGGCGCGGTCCAGGCGGATATGAAGGGAGCTTTCGTACCCTCAGGTATGCTTCGGCCCCTTCTGTCCGCCCTTTGAGGCCTTACCCGTACCCTTCCCCTTACCCTTCCCGCCTCTAGGGCGGTCAGGAGCAAAATTGGGGAGGGTAGGCGCCTCTACAACCTTCCTGGGCTTCTTCGCCGGCGGCGGCTCTGAAAACCCAGCTGAAGCAGAAGTCGCAACAGGCCTAGCTTTCGCCTTGCCCTTATGCTTCTTCTGCTCCTTTGAAGGTTGTCCCGTTAGCGGTTTCCCCACAGGCCCTAGTGCGTGCGCTTGCTGCACTAGCTCTAGCTGTAGGTTTACCGCTAACCGATTCTGCGCGATACTGGCGGTATCCTCTAAGATGGCCCATGCTTGGCCACCGAAGATGCTAGGCCCTGTCAGGGGTGTCCCAAGGAGACGCTCCCTGACTGTGTAGCCGGACGCATATGGTCAATGACCATTTGCCTCCTGGATTTCGTCACATGCGCTTGCACCCTTGCCAATGCGTCCATCGACAGCACCAGGCCGTCATTGACACATGAAAGCGCCACAGGTGGCACAGGGTGGCCTGCCCCGCTTCAGCCCACACCGACTGAAGGAGACGATAAGAGTGGTTGACAGCGCTCATCGCTGCCCTCACACCCTCATCGCATAGGGACAGGACTTCTTCCTGGTGTACCTGAGACTTGTCCACAAGTGCCGGACCGGGGTGACCCGCCACGGCACTCTGGACGCCCAGTACCCATCGGTCATCCTCCGTGACCGACGGGACTACACCATACCTGTCGTATTCCCCCCGCGGAATACGACATCTTGCCCGCACCTCCCTGGAGGCCGCAGGGAGCTGACCCTTGGTCATCAGTTGTTTGCTATAAATAGTCCCACTGACTGGATCCGGGCCGCAGGCAAAATCCCCATCCTGATCGACACAACCGACGGACGGGGCGCATCTTCATCGGCCGTGGCCGAAACCACAGACGGGTCAACCCTGGCTAGCCACGCCAGAGCATCTGACCAATCTACCTCCGATGAAGACACCCCCGCAAACACGTCACCCGTTGACGTGCTCACGGGTCTGCCAGCCACGGCCTCCCAGCAAGGAGCCACGGCTGACACGCCAGGCACTCCGGTACCACACGGTTCCGCCGCCACCCCATGAAACACTCCGGTCCATGGGGTAGGTCCGCACGGAAAACCGTACGGACCCGTAGCAGTCGCGGAACCATAGCCGGACACGGGCGCCCATGGCACCCCATGTCCGACTGCCGGACCAGGCGAGATAGGTGAGTACCACGCCCGGCCCGGCACACCCGTTCCCGTGACGGCTGGTGCCAAACCAAGCCGCACGAAACCGGTGCACGGTAACGGATTTGCCTCAGCCACAGGCGGAGCCGCTGACCTGGCTTGCGCCAAACCAGACAAATGGAGGCCGGTTCCGTCTAGGACGGAATCAACCTCCATATTCTCCACCTGCGGCTTCACGGGCCGCAGCAACCTCTCCTCCTCGGCCTCCTCGTCTTCAGACTCCGAAGAGTCGTCACTAGACGAGTCAACCGTGGAACCGTCCTGGCGGACGGCTCCCACACCTGACGGACCGGTGACCACTACTGGACCACCCGGAGGTGGCCGCAGAGAAACAGAAACCCGTCTGGCCGAAGCCAGACGGGACTGCCAGGGGCCGTACGAGACGGCCCCCTCGGTAACCAGTCCAGAATCCTGTCCGAGGACAGGATCCGTACCAGGCATGGGGAGAAACTGCCCCCCAACCTTTGGTAGCAGGGACGACACCAGCGTGGTCAGAACGCTATGCAGAAAAAACCCTGCAGAGCCGGACCAAACCACGCCGGCGGTGCCATCTCCGCCACCTCCAGCTGGGGACGTGGAGCACCCGCACCGGCTGAACCGGGCGCTCCACGATTTACTCTTGGACCGCCTGACCCCGCGTCAGACCCAGCCAAGTCCTTCTGGGCAAGGAACTTAACCATCGTTTCGACGGACCACACTGCACAAACATTACACCTATGATCTATATTACACAGGGCACACTTAAAACAGACATGGTCCTTGAACATTACACGGACAAACTTATGGCAGTCATCACATGATGGCGGGGCTGGCTTGGCCTATAAAATAAGCACAAACCTACAATAAACAAGCGGAACGAGACCCGGATGGAAGGCAGACAATTAATTTTCAAATAATTTGACTCATAAATTAACCGTAACCTCCCCGCACCCCACCCCGCCACGTTACAACAACGATCGCATTGACTATGACGACAAGTACGCGGCGGGCACAACACACCCATAATAGATCCTCCAGGATGTGTAACGGCTCCAGGAATCATATCGCATAGCATTCAGGGTATATTTACTAATCAATATAAATTATACTCCTAACGAACGCAGCACGATATGTGAAGAAAACAACAAAATGTATAACAAAACTGCTGTCTCACACGGTAAAACCACAGACCACACATCTACTCAAGAATTTTGAAACCACCGATCATTGCAAACCGATCGTGATCGCACGTAAACTTGATCATTCTAAAGTTTCCGGTACCATTTTTAGTACGCAGCACCCAGAATAAGATGCGTGAATTAATGAAAAATTTTTCTTCACATAAACATCCGAGCGACCGGGTGTGACGTCACCCGCTCGGATTCTACGGAGAACGACGTCAGCCGATATTCGTGTTAGAAATACCGTAGCAAACACCTATTTTCATATCTGTCGATCGCCTGTTGGGGTTTAAAGAAGGCGATCGTCTGCCATATATCGTTGTTAGCACATGTCCCAGATTCTATGGGGTCAGAAATTGGAACATGCGACACAACGAAATTTAGAGACCTAAGTCTTTTAATTATGGATAATAAAGAACAATACAACCTGGTTGTCTTGGGCGGTATTCTCCATAGTCCTTAGTTAATCCTTTCAGAACACACAAACTATCACTGATTAAAGACTTAGATTATTTTAAAACACTAAAATCCTTAATGCAAAAAGCATGTATTGCTCTTGTCGCTATGCAAACAAGAATGAGCTCTATGGTAAACGGGTACTCGGCAGTGGGGAGCCGAGTACCCGGTTCCCAGGAGTCGGTAAAGCTTTCTAAGTCTATAATCCTAGAGCCGCTGTCAAGGCCAGCTGTATATCAGAAGTAACAGAATGGTGAGTATTGATCGAAGGAGAATGGGTGTGGCATGACTAGAAATGGGTGTGGCATAACTAGAAATGGGTGTGGCTTGACTAGAAATGGGTGTGACATGACTAGAAATGGTTGTGGCATGACTAGAAATGGTTGTGGCATGACTAGAAATGTGTATGGCTTGACTAGAAATGCATGTGGCGTGACTAGAAATGGGTGTGGCATGACTATAAATGTGTGTGGCGTGACTAGAAATGGCTGTGGCATGACTAGAAATGGGTGTGGCATGACTAGAAATGGGTGTGGCATGACTAGAAATGGGTGTAGCATGACTAGAAATGGAACCCGCTCCTGCTGTCAAGTAAATGTCTCACTTTTGTTGACTTCTCTTCGACAGACGACTCGCCTCAGCGGCAGCTTTTCGTGCTTCAAATTCTTCTCTCTTTAGAACTTCTCCACTGCCACGGTAACCAAGCTCTACCAACTGCCGTGCCAACTCCTCATCCTGTATGAACAAACAATATCAGATATTTAAGAAGATTCATCAGTAATGATTTAGCGAGGCTAATTTCCACCTATCTCGAAACACAGGGGATTAGCTGAGTGGCAATAGCTCTGCTACATTTCAGCAATAGCCAGGATGAGGTGGCAGGCAAAAATGGGTGAAGACACTTCAATAGTATTCAACAAGACGGTTCTTTAAATAATAAATGGCTTCAACTTTTAATAATTTTAAATTGACTCTAAACACAAACTGATGTTGATACAAAATTTCTATACAAACTAATAACGCTATATCTATCTACTATTCTGGCTTAAATCTCTGTCTACTATCTATCTATCTCTAGCTCTGACTCTCACTCACTCTATCTGTCAAATATACAAATTCATTTACATTTTATAGCAAGTGGTCGTTAAAGCCAACAAACAGATAGTCAAGAGATTTTTGAAATAAATTCAGAACATATCTAAAATCATTAATAATTTGTTTAAAGAATCAAGTTTTTACTAATAGGACTTTTGTGAATACCAGATTTATGCAATTCAATGAAAAATGTAATTAACCACTTTCATTCTGTATATGTGCTGACAGTATTTTACTTTGACAAATTCAGAAAATCCTGATGCCTATTTTGAAAACAATCAAAGCGAAAGTTGTTTCTCTTTGAGGCAGCAACAACTTTCAGTCAAACTATTTCCAAAACAAGAGGACCAAGGGGCCTGTATCGCTCACCTGCATCATAGGCATTTCAACCAGAAAGGCCATCAACAATAAGTAGAACCCTACAGAGTTGAGCAGAATTATAACAAGAAAACAGAAGCCATGTTTCTTTATGTATCAACTACTATTGAACAAAACTTAACGTCCCTTAGTCCCTTATCATATCTCCCACATTTCGGCCCAATCCGTTCAACGATTCTGGATATGAAGTTGTTTTCGCGAAAACTAAGTCATCCAAGATGGCCGCCAAGCCAATGGACCAATCAGGTTCTCTTGAACAAATTGGTTCTCCTCCTGCATTAGATGATGTTTCATGAGTTTTGACTCAACCCCCAAGCCGTTACTGAGATTTTTAAAGACATTTCTAAAAATTGGCTGGTTTAGCTGGTGGCCATCATGGATTTTGGCCGATCAGCTTCGTTTGAACAAACTTAGATCTCTATGCCCTAAGGCTGCATTCTGCCAAATATAATTGAAATCGGCCCAGTGGTTCTTGAGAAGTCGTTTAAAGAATTCCCCATTGCTTTACTATGGGCTCATTGCTTTACTATGGGAGCCTATGGCAGGAAAGCAAACCAAGATGGCAGTCAAACCATTTATCCAACAGTCTCAAAAGTGACATATTCGAACTCGCCACCCTGATAAGCATATATACAGCAATTTTCACTATCAAAATACATCAAATACAAAAAAGCCAATACGACAAAAAGCTAGATTTTGATTGGTTGATGCCGGCCATGTTTTTTAACGTACAAACTTCCTTTGAACAAATTTGAATGGCCCTTGGTCCCTACACATATTTACCAAATTTCAGCACTATCCCTTCAGCGGTTCAGGAGAAATTGTTTTCGCGAAAACTACGTCATCCAAGACGGCCACCAAGCAAATAGGCCAATAAGGTTGGCTTGAATAAATTTGGGTCTAATGTTGCCATAGATGATGTGTTATGATTATTGAATCAATTCCTCTTGCGGTTTCAGAGAAGAAGATTTTTTCAAGTGTCTAAAAATCGGCCATTTTGGCTGGTGGCCATCTTGGATTTTGACCGATCGGCTTCGTTTGAAGAAACTTAGATCTCTATGCCCTATGAATGCTTCCTCCCAAATATAATTGAAATCGGCCCCGTGGTTCTTGAGAAGAAGTCGTTTAAAGAATTCCCGACTGCTTTACTATGGGCCCATTGCTTTACTATGGGAGACTATGGCGGGAAAACAAACCAAGATGGCAGGAAAACCATGTATCCGACAGTCTCGAAAGTGGGATATTTGAAATGGCCACACTGATAAGCATATATAAAGCAATTTTCGCCATCAAAATACATCAAATACAAAAAAGTCAATATGACCAAGAAATGCTAAATTTTGATTGGTTGATGGCGGCCATGTTTTTTAATGAACAAACTTCCCTTGAACAAACTTGAAAGGCGCTTGGTCCCTAAGCATATTTACAAAATTTCAGCTCTATCCTTTCAGCGGTTCGGGAGAAGAAGCCGTTTTCGCAAAAACTAGGTCATCCAAGATGGTTGCCAAGCAAATCGGCCAATCAGGTTGCCTTGAACAAACTTGGGTCTACCGTTGCCACAGATGATGTGTTATGAATTTTGAATCAATTCCTCCAGCGGTTTTGGAGAAGAAATCTTTTTAAAGTGATTCTAAAAATCAGACATTTTGGCCAGCGGCCATCTTGGATTTTGACCGATCTGCTTCGTTTGAACAAACTTAGATCTCTATGCCCTATGAATGCTTCCTCCAAAATATAATTGAAATTGGCCTAGTGGTTCTTGAGAAGAAGTTGTTTAAAGAATTCCCAATTGCTTTACTATGGGCCCATTGCTTTACTATGGGAGCCGATGGCGGGAAAACACACCACGATGGCAGCCAAACCATTTATCCAACAGTCTCGAAAGTGGCATATTTGAACTCGCCACACTGATAAGCATATATAAAGCAATTTTCACCATCAAAATACATCAAAGACAAAAAAGCCAATATGACCAACAAACACTTCCCTTGAACAAACTTGAATGGACCTTGGTCCCTAAGCATATTTATCAAATTTCAGGTCTATCCCTTCAGCGGTTTGGGAGAAGAAGTTGTTTTCGCGAAAACTAGGTCATCCAAGATGGCCACCAGGCAAATCATCCAATCATCCAATCAGGTTGCCTTGAACAAATTTGGGTCTACCGTTGCACTAGATGATGTGAAGATTTTTTAGTGTTTCTAAAAATTGGCTATTTTGGCCGGCGACCATCTTGGATTTTGGCCGATCGGCTTGGTTTGAACAAATTTGAATCTCTATGCCCTAGGGATGCTTTCTGCTAAATATAATTGAAATCGGCCCAGTGGTTCTTGAAAAGAAGTTGTTTAAAGCCAGGTGAGCTAATAATATGCAGATTTCTTATGCCAATGTCTTGAAATCATGTTTATGGGAATTCAGAATGAAAACGCTTATCGGATTATAAACATGCATTTTCATAAGTATGTTATTATATATAAAAGTTCAGCATATACATGTCTTGGAATATTGTGGTTTATTAGGTCCACACTGCAGGCTGGGCCAGTTTAATTGTGCTGGCTATTAATTGGGCTACTGTCCTCTATCCCTATACTCCTAGAATCATCATGCTTGATTTCATATGATTCAGTTGGTCACAATTATGAACATTCTAATTTATGCTGGTTAAAATCAATACTATATAACTTCACACAGAATTTGCTATACCTGGCCTAATAGCACCATGACAATAATAATAGTGAGCATAGATTGTAGGCACCCACACCTCGCCAATACTGGGATCGCTCAATCTCTAAACTCCATGACTATTAATTTCCAGAAAACTATACAGGTAAGCTGTTAAATATTTTGAAACAAATTTTCGGAGAAGTTGCATTACATCATCGTGGTCAGTGAACTGTTCCATGAACCATTCTCAAATTGCCTCAGCTTTTCCATGGTCAGTCCTGATAAAGTGTCCTTCAGATTTGTGTACAGTGAGTGGTGGTGTGTAGTTAGTAACTCTCAGGGCTCGGGCTGCTCGAAACATTTTGTGGCAGTCATCCGTGGCATTGATTTCATCTGCTAGGGAGTCTGCTTGTTGAATAGCAAGATCTTTTAAGCGTTCGCTAATGTGGCGCAGAATGTTATTGAGCTCCCCGTGTAGTTTTGTGCGGTCTTCACTTTGGCAGGGATGGGCGGCACTGGGCACCACGCCCACCACTCATCAGTGTCCGCCCAGCACTCTGGCGAATTTTGCTATTTCCACTCAGCTCTAAATGCAGGAGATGGCTTCTCAGAGCATCTAGTTTTCAAAATTTTCCCTGGACCACCGGCTAGGGACTGGGATCGACGTCGATATTATCTATCTGCTCCCCAAGGGACTTTTTGTATGATATTTGAGTGTCAGTGTTACTTATGAGCTTGGGTAGGTTGTAGGTGACTCTACCCTCTTGCCTGGTATGGCGTTTATACATTAGGTAGAGCTGGTTCATATGGAGGCGTGTAATGCCTGGCTTATGGTCAGAATTGAGCTCTGCGCCTCAATAGGAACAAGCATTCTGAAGTAGGGGGTTTGCTTCTGTCTTGCAAAGTATGAAGTCTATTTGGTTGAAGACAGCTGTTGTAGCCTTAGAACCTTTTGGGGCTTTGCGATCATCAATGTGTCCAGTCTCTGTTGTCCAGTGACAGCATGGGTGTTTGAAAGCCGTATCTGTGGCAAATATGCCATTGGAACCGATGGAATGTCACCAGTGCATCTCCATATGATCCCATCCATAAGCCAAGTCCTGAACTTTTGTCCGCAATTCCGAGTTTACCTAACTTGGTGTTGAAATCTCCACACACAAACAGTTGCCATCGAGCTGAGATTGTAATGGCAGAGCTCAGTTCTACATAGAAGGAATCTAATATTGCTGGATTCTCTTTGGCTTATTCGGTAGTTGGGCCATATGTGTTGACAATGCTGCATTTAGTGGTGGTGTGTTTTCTAGTAGGTATAGCCAGGTCGATGAATGCAACGCGATCACCGACATATCCAAACGTAATGATAGGGTCCAAGACCATTGGTCCGATTACGAAGCCTAAACCCCGGTATGTGGCCTGTTTTTGCTCCATGAGCTCTAATTTATGGCCTGTCTGATGTTGCTGCTCTGAGATTTATGGCCTGTCTGATGTTGCTGCTCTGAGTGTTTAGCTACTTTAGTCTCTTGAATGCATGCACTATCGATGTCATAGTGTTCAAAGTCTGCACCTAGCGTTTGCCTCTTTGATGTTGCACTCCGACCACGTACATGCCACGTAGCTGTGGTAAGCTGGGCAGATTGCATCGTCCGAGGATGTCAAGCACAGTTTCTTGTTTGAAGAAGGTTAGACATAATGAGAGTTGCCTCTGTATGCAGATGTCAGCCCGCAATCCTTGACAACTTAGTTTCCCAACAAAGTTGGTACTTATGGAGGTGTCATCTTTCTCCCCCATAGTATCATGACACCTGTCTATATTCAATGCATTCAATGTTTGAAATTCACAAAAACAATGGAGTTTTAAGTTATCTTTTACGAATATCACTCAATTGTGATAAGTTCCTGGTATAAAGTCTCGCTGCTGTTACAGGATTTTGCGAGACCGACAAGATTCCATGTTTATTGACATTTTATGAGAAATGGCAGGTATTATTACTCAATGCGATGAATAGCACCCATTATTTAGCTATTGATGTGTGCGACAAGTTCGAGGTGAGACTTGTTTTGTATGGAGGTGACTGCGGAAGCTTTAATAAGCTTCCGTAATTCTTAACACCTGTCCGTATCACCATAATTCACCCATTTGTTTCCCATCTGTAGTTTTGAAGAGCCGACCGTAGTACCATATTTTGGATGCTATTGCCGTAAAAACTACACAGATTCCGTAATGGTAGGCAGGTCTGAGTAGACAAATGTTCGTCGGATCATCCCCATGACTTGTGTCACCTTGCTAATCTTTTTATTAACATGCTGCTCAAAGGTTAGCCTGCTGTCGATGTAAATGCACCAGATCCTTTTCGTTGGTCACTCTTCCCAGTTTGTGTTCTGCTGTCTCATCAGGGCCGCCTCTCATAGCATATTCTCTCTACTTATGGTTGAGTACTACGGTACCATGGGTACTACGGTACCATGGTAACTGCATTTGATAGGGTGATATAGGAAAATACATAATGCTTGAACAAAATTTTGCTATGCATGAAAAATATAACAATTATTAATGCCTACCAATGGGTTTTTTATAAATCGGATCGGCAGTTATTCTATACAATATATATCTGTCCTCACAGTGCAGTTTTCGGGCTTCAAAATGGCCACCATCCTTAAATCGTGTTGATGATTGAGGAGACTCTTTAAAGCTATTACTGTGACATAATTTTAACTTGAACAAATTTCAGATTTTTTAATTGATTTCAACACCCAGTAAGATGATACCGTAGACCCATGAGTCATGCTAATAGATGTCAGATTTTCACATATCACAGTTATTTCAAAATAATATTGTAGCGCAATAGTTGATGCCTTCAGATTAGGAAGCTCATCATGATCATGTATAAAAAGGTAATTTTTCACACTATCAGTCATGCTAAACCGGGCATACTAATTACCGACTGATACAGTTCTATACTGACAAATACAGAATATGTACTGACCGGTACAAAATTGATGGGGCATAGTACCGACCGGTAAAAAGAAATTTTTTTAAGTGTAACCATTAGGCTTCCATATATTATACATGGACTGTAACTGACTGATGGGTGTAAATATCGACCGGTAGAATTTTTAGTTTCTCGCATTCCGAGATCTTGCAATATTTTCGGCACCACGAAAGCCCGCCTCTATTTTTAGATTGATATCGTCGCAGAGCTGGAGAGGCTCTGGATTCGCTGGCCGGTGACAATCGGGAGGCGGACCGTACGCGTGAAGCATTTAACTGGTTGAATCCGAGAGGTGATAATAATATAGCTGGATTTTATACGATTTTACAATGTGTGATTTCATACGATTTTACAAAGTGTGATTTTAGTTCAATTCTTAGAGGCGTGGAAATGCAATTAATATACTTTTAATTAACCCTTTCTATTAAAGTTCTATTACGCATCTGAAATACGTTTGATATTCACATTCGGCACATTCAAAATAATTAGGGATACAGTTAGAATCGTCACAGACGCGTCTCCGCCTGTTGGTTTACAGGAATTTCTTCATAATACACCTATAGAGGGATAGCTAGGCTACGGTAGAGTTAAATTTCGAGAGAAAACTCACACAAATAATATTGTAGCAGACAAATGAACAATGAAAATTCAAGGAAAATCACGCGGAACCTGTATTCACAGCGCCATAGCATCTGCCACGGCTTTGTCCCCAGAATTCTGAAAACGGGGTGTGATAGGGCGATGAGAGGACTATCGACTTGCCAAGTTTCAGAAAAATCTAATTTTCAAATTCGTGGTAATGCGACATTCATTGCCGAAAATCATAGAAAATCTCATACAACTGCCTATATAACGTGGCATAGCGCTTGCCACAGCTTTGTCCCCCAGAAATTTGAAAATGGGATCTGATAGGACTGAGAGAACTGCCCACATGCATAGTTTCAGAAAAATCTAATTTTTAAATTCGTGGTAATATGGCATTCATTGCCGAAAATCATCGAAAATCTCATGCAACTGCCTATATGATGCGCCATAGCATCTACCACGGCTTTGTCCCCAGAATTCTGAAAACGGGGTCTGATAGAGCTATGAGAGGCCTGTCGACTTGCCAAGTTTCAGAAAAGATGTGTAAGTTTGGCTGCTTTTCCCGTTGCTGCTATGGAATTTGTAAGTATTCATGGACTAGAAATTCATGGACTAGAAATTGTTATACAGCGCAGCTAAACAAAATAATCTGCGTTTCTAATACAATACAATTTTGAAGACGATGTAAGAAATGTTTTGTTGAATATTTCTAACATAGGCAGCAATGTCTTCCAATCAAATTATGTTCAAAATATTCAACAGCACATTTTATTTCGTCTTGGAAACATTTAAAGTTACTTCTGAGATTGAAGGAAATGTCAATTTCCCTTTCTCCGAGATCTAACAATACTCACCATTCTGTTACTTCTGATATACAGCTGGTTTTGACAGCGGCTCTAGGATTATAGAGTTAGAAAGCTTTACCGACTCCTGGGAACTGGGTACCCGGCTCCCAACTGCCGAGTACCCGTTTACCATAGAGCTCATATTGTTTGCATAGCCACCAAACAAGAGAAAACTATGGCTTGCCTCCGTGGGGCTGGGAGGCTGGGTCCGTAACAGAATGGTGAGTATTGTTAGATCTCGGAGAAAGGGAAATTGACATTTCCTTCATTCTCCTTCGATCAATACTCACCATTCTGTTACTTCTGATATACACCAGATTTGATCAGTAACCTGGTGGGAAGGGGCAAGCCATAAATGCTAATTTTGCCCCTTGGAGAAAGATTTTAGACTTCAAACTTGACTAACGGAGACCTAAAAGGACCGTCAAGTTCACGGAACCGAATCACATTCGCATCACGCCCCCCCCCCCCCCTTTTTCCTCCTAAGAAAAGGGAGAGAACTAACGAACATGTATCTCGCCTGAAAACACAAATATGCCAAGAGGGTTAACTACTCCCTGCATATTCCATGTATTAGCCTGGGAATGAGCATGAATATATAAGATGAATGAACATGATACATATACATAATACAAAAAACTCTCACTATTCAATTACCTTATGATAATTGGACTTCAGACGTACCGCCTCCAACCATTCACCGGTTCGGCCATCAGTGACACAATCTGGTTGACATCCTCTCGCCTGACCATGCCTGCTTTAGGTTCTTTTCTTACCAAAGTGAAAAAAGGGTGAAGAGCAGTGTGGTCACTAACTATCATTTCAAAACAGCTAAGGCGAGTGGATTGGCTGAGTCTGACACATCCCTCATATAGTAATCCGTGAATGAGGACTCACAGTGCCATTGTGCAACGGCCATGATGTCCTCTAATGGAACACCATTGTAAAGGGCGGTCGAGGCGGCTATTCCTCTGACATCGTGTGCCCTTACACCTTGCACCTGGTGCCCAGTCGCCATCTCGTGAGTAGTCTGAATGCATTCGACCACCCAACGAGAGATAGTATCCATGGATGCGGCGCCATAAGGCTTTTTATGGCAGATCCACAGATGTCTATCGTTCGACCGTAACGAGTCAGTCCGTTTCTTGTACTTAGTCAAAGCACGGACCGGGCACCAGACACTGGCATCACGATCAAACCTAGTTAACTTCGGTATAATGATCGGTTTGCCGGGATATCTCAAAGATTGGTTCTTTGACATAAACTCTGCTCTTGGCAGAAGACGCAGACCTTCTCCAGAAACAATAAATCGGTTCCTCTCTGCCGAAAGCGCATGGATCTCACTGTGCCTTCTAGCTGAGGAAGCTGCCAATAGAAAGACCGCCTTTAGAGTCAAATGCTTTAGACTAGCCGAACGCAACGGTTCGAAGGGTGCTTGGCCAGTACATTAAGCACTAAAGATAGACTCCAGGCTGGAATGACTACCGGTTGTCTCGGTCGGAGATTGCTCATTCCCTCCAACATCACATTTAACTGGGCCACCTCTGGACTATCCCTGTTGGCTAGACAAGGGATAACTGATGCCAAAGCTGACTTGTATCCAGCAACTGTGACGGGAGCTAGTCCTGAAAAGAACAGCTCACAGAGAAAGTCTGCTATTTGCTGAATAGTGGATTGAAAGGTATCAATACCCTTTTCTTCACACCAGTCTGCAAATCTGTTAACCTTGTTGTTATATGACTTGAAGGTTGACCTCCTTCTCGCAGCCGCGATGAAATCAGCAGCCTGTCGAGAAAAGCCTTCCGACATGGAACGTTGTTTGATAACATCCACGTAGTCAATTTGAACATTTCGGGACGCTCATGTAGGAAGCGTCCCTTGGCCTGGGAGATTATGTTCGGAATCTCGGGCAACTGCACAGGATTTTCCACCAGCAGATCTAGAAGATCCGTGAACCACGCCCTGCTCGGCCAATACGGCGCTATTAGCAGGACCAGACACGGTTCCTCCCTGACCTTCATCAATACCTTCGGTAGAAGAATGGTGGGTGGGTACGCATAAGCGTGCATCCCTCTCCAGCTTATCGCCAGAGCATCTGTATCGACGGCATTTGGATCTGGAATCGGCGAGACATATGTCATGATTTGAGCATTTTCCTTTGTGGCGAACAAGTCCATGTTGGGTTTGCCCCAATGCTCGAAGATCCGTCGCAGAACCGGAGGGTTGAGGGACCATTCTGTTGGCAGAATTCTCTGTCTGCGAGACAAAGCATCCGCCAGAATGTTCAATCAGCCAGGAATATGAGCTGCTTTCAAAACAACCGAGTAATTCCTGCACCATTGAATCAAGTGCCACACTCTGATACACAGAGTGGGCGACCTGGTCCCACCTTGGCGATTTATATATGATACTACTGTCGAATTGTCCGACCGTATCAATATCACCGTGCCCCTGATCATCGGAAGGAACTCTTCCAATGCCAGTTCCACTGCCATCATTTCCAACAGATTGATATGCAGCTGACTCTCCGGGAGAGTCCATGTGCCCGAGACCTGGTGTTCTCCCAGGCAGGCACCCCACCCTTCCAGCGATGCGTCCATGTAGACGGACAGCTGGGGGTGGGGTAGGTGCAGCGAAACCCCTAATAAGAGATTCTGACGCTGTTTCCACCATAGAAGATGCGATATTATCGGCTCCAAAACTGGCACCAGTTTTGACATGGGTTCTGTTCTCTGTTTCCACAGAGACATCAGATACAACTGGATAGGTCTTCGCATTAGAGCAGCGAACGGAATCACTTGCTCCATGGAGACCATCATGCCCAGCATCTGAAGAAACCGCCTCGCCTGAATCTGGTTTCCCACTCGAAAACTCTTGAGGATGGCTAACAGAGACACCACTCTGGGCTCTGACGGGTAAACCCTGCCCTCCTCGAGGTCGAATCGCATCCCCAAATAAACGAAATGTTGAGTGGGCGTCAACTCGGATTTCTCCTCGTTGACTATGCAGCCTAGATCTGAAAGTAACTTCAGAGTCAGAGCAGTATCCACGTTCAACCTGGCTGCCGAGTCTGCCTTGAGCAGCCAGTCGTCTATGTAGGTGTGTAGCGCCACGTTCTCTTTTCTGAGAAACGCTGTCACCGCAAGGACCACTCTTGTGAAAACCCTCAGAGCTGTCGACAGGCCAAACGGGAGAACTGTAAACTCCCATACTTGATTCTGAAACGCAAATCTCAGAAACCTGTGCCAACTCCGATTCATAGGAATGTGGAAATATGCATCTTTCAGATCGATCGATACACACCACATTCCTTTCCTCAATCCCGCCATTACCGACCTCGGCATTTCCATCTGGAACCGAGGCGTATGGATAAACCAATTTAATGGCCTGAGATTGAGTATGGGTCTCCATCACCCTGTGCTCTTGGGGACAAGGAACACGTTTGAATAGAAGCCTGGAGTGTTTCGGTTTGCTGGTTTTATTGCTCCCTCCAGAAGCAAACCTGACACTTCCTTTTGAACGGCTTCTAACTTGTCTGGCTCCCTTGGTACGGGTGTCCAGACAGGTGCCAAAGACAGATTTTGTGGTGGAAAGTCCCACCACTCCGGCATGTAACCCTGGGATAACCATCCCAGGACCAGACTGTCTGACGTCACACCTCGCCAGGCCTCGACGAAACGCATGAGCCTTCCACCCACCATAGACGCCTCGACGTCTAACGGAGTTGTCCGGCTCGCAGTCCGCTCCCCCCTCTTTCTTAATGAGAGAGAGAGAACCATTTCATTCTAGGCATGACGGGTATAACTGGCACCGCTGTTCCTGTCGCACAGGCGCGGTCCAGGCGGATATGAAGAGAGCTTTCGTACCCTCAGGTACGCTTCGGCCCCTTCTGTCCGCCCTTTGAGGCCTTACCCTTACCCTTCCCCTTCCCGCCTCTAGGGCGGTCAGGAGCAACATTGGGGAGGGTAGGCGCCTCTACAACCTTCCTGGATTTCTTCGCCGGCGGCGGCTCCGAAAACCCAGCTGAAGCAGAAGTGGCAACAGGCTTAGCTTTCGCCTTGCCCTTATGCTTCTTCTGCTTCCTTGAAGGTTGTCCCGTTAGCGGTTTCCCCACAGCCCCTAGTGCGTGCGCTTGCCGCACTAGCTCTAGCTGCAGGTTTACCGCTAACCGATTCTGCGCGATACTGGCGGTATCCTCTAAGATGGCCCGCGCTTGGCCACCAAAGATGCTAGGCCCTGTCAGGGGCGTCCCAAGAAGATGCTCCCTGACTGCCGTAGCCGGACGCATATGGTCAATGACCATTTGCCTCCTGGATTTCGTCACTCGCGCTTGCACCCATGCCAATGCGTCCATAGACAGCACCAGGCCGTCATTGACACACGAAAGCGCCACAGGTGGCACAGGGTGGCCTGCCCCTGCTTCAGCCCACACCGACTGAAGGAGACGATACGAGTGGTTGACAGCGCTCATAGCTGCCCTCACACCCTCATCGCATAGGGACAGGACTTCTTCTTGGTGTACCTGAGACTTGTCCACAAGTGCCGGACCGGGGCCACCCGCCATGGCACTCTGGACGCCCAGTACCCATCGGTCATCCTCAATGACCGACGGGACTACACCATATCTGTCGTATTCCCCCCGCGGAATACGACATCTTGCCCGCACCTCCCTGGAGGCCGCAGGGAGCTGACCCTTGGTCATACGTTGTTTGCTATAAATAGCATCCAACAAATCTTTGAACCGTGGATCCAGTCCCACCGACTGGATCTGGGCCACGGGCAAAATCCCCGTCCTGATCGACGCAACCGACGGACGGGGCGCATCTTCATCGGCCGTGGCCGAAACCACAGACAGGTCAACCCTGGCTAGCCACGCCAGAGCCTCTGACCAATCTACCTCCGATGAAGACACACCCGCAAACACGTCACCCGTTGACGTGTTCACGGGCCTGCCAGCCACGGCCTCCCGGCAAGGAGCCACGGCTGACACGCCAGGCACTCCGGTACCACACGGTTCCGCCGCCACCCCATGAAACACTCCGGTCCATGGGGTAGGTCTGCACGGAAAACTGTACGGACCCGTAGCAGTCGCGGAACCATAGCCGGCCACGGGCGCCAACGGCACCCCACGTCCGACTGCCGGACCAGGCGAGATAGGTGAGTACCACGCCCGGCCCGGCACACCCCTCCCCGTGACGGCTGGTGCCAAACCAAGCCGCACGGAACCGGTGCACAGTACCAGATTGGCCTCAGCCACAGGCGGAGCCGCTGACCTGGCTTGCGCCAAACCAGACAAATGGAGGCTGGTTCCGTCCAGGACGGAATCAACCTCCATATTCTCCACCTGCGGCTTCACGGGCCGCAGCAACCTCTCCTCCTCGGCCTCCTCGTCTTCAGACTCCGAAGAGTCGTCACTAGACGAGTCAACCATGGAACCGTCCTGGCGGACGGCTCCCACACCTGACGGACCGGCCACCGCTACTGGACCACCTGGAGGTGGCCGCAGAGAAACAGAACCCGTCTGGCCGGACTGCCAGGGGGCCGTACGAGACGGCCCCCTCGGTAACCAGTCCAGAATCCTGTCCGAGGACAGGATCCGTACCAGGCATGGGGAGAAACTGCCCCCCCCCCCAACCTTTGGTAGCAAGGACGACACCAGCATGGGCAGAATGCTATGCAGAAAACCCTGCATAGCCGGACCAAACCACGCCGGTGGTGCCATCTCCGCCACCTCCAGCTGGGGACGTGGAGCACCCCCACCGGCCGAACCGGCGCTCCACGATTTACTCTCGGACTGCCTGACCCCGTGTCAGACCCAGCCAAGTCCTTCTGGGCAAGGAACTTAACCATCATCTCAACAGACCACACTGCACAAACATTACACCTATGATCAATATTACAAAGGGAACACCTAAAACAGACATGGTCCTTGAACACGACACGGACAAACTTATGGCATTCATCACATGATGGCAGGGCTGGCTTGGCCTATAAAATAAGCACAAACCTACAATAAACAAGCGGAACGAGATCTGGATGGAAGGCAGACAATTAATTTTCAAATAATTTGACTCATAAATTAACTGTAACCCTCCCGCACCCCATCCCGCCACGTTACAATAAAGATCGCATTGATTATGACGACAAGAACGAGGCGGGCATTAAACACACCCACAATAGATCCTCCAGGATGTGTAACGGCTCCAGGAATCATATCGCATAGCATTCGGGGTATATTTACTAATCAATATAAATTATACTCCTAACGAAAGCAGCACGATATGTGAAGAAAACAACAAAATGTATAACAAACTGCTGTATCACACGGTAAAACCTCAAGAATTTTGAAACCACCGATCATTGCAAACCGATCGTGATCGCACGTAAACTTGATCATTCTAAAGTTTCCGGTACCATTTTTTAGTACGCAGCACCCAGAACAAGATGCGTGAATTAATGAAAAAATTTCTTCTTCACATAAACATCCGAGCGACCGGGTGTGACGTCACCTGCTCGGATCCTACGGAGAACGACGTCAGCCGATATTCGTGTTAGAAATACCGTAGCAAACACCTATTTTCATATCTGCCGATCGCCTGTTGGGGGTTAAAGAAGGCGATCGTCTGGCATATATCGTTGTTAGAACACGTCCCAGATTCTATGGGGTCAGAAATTGGAACATGCGACACAGCGAAATTTAGAGACCTAAGTCTTTTAACTATGGATAATAAAGAATGATACAACCTGGTTATCTTCAGCGGTATTCTCCATAGTATCGTTTAGTTAATCCTTTTCAAGAACACACAAACTATCACTACAGATTAAAGACTTAGATTTTATTTCACAAAAAAACACTAAAATCCTCAATGCAGAAAGCATGTATTGCACTTGTTGCTATGCAAACAAGAATGCGCTCTATGGTAAACGGGTACTCTGCAGTTGGGAGCCGGGTACCCGGTTCCCAGGAGTCGGTAAAGCTTTCTAAGTCTATAATCCTAGAGCCGCTGTCAAGGCCAGCTGTATATCAGAAGTAACAGAATGGTGAGTATTGATCGAAGGAGAAGTAGCCTACTGTAGCCAAAGCTGTGATCTCGAGAAATACACATTTGCAGACCAATTACACACTGAATTATTTTCAAATTTTATGACTGGAATGACGCTCAATTTCAGAGCCAGTCATTGCAGTGGAGAAATTAAAGTAACAATATCTTGTTCTACAAATGGACAATTTCTAATTTCTAAGAGAACTGAAATTTTATTGACCAATTTATAATATTACTCCACTCACGGCTATCGGCGCTGCTGCCGCCGCTGCCACCATAACCCCCAAAATCACCGGCCACATTTATGTATATTTGTATTATGTGAAACACAATAATTTTCACAAAATGAATATTTTGAAACTAATTTGTCAGGAAGCTATTGCTGCCAGATAAATTGGTTTCAAAACCGTCACCTGAATATGTTTGCATCGCAGCACACATATATTCCAGCGGATTAAGCATCACACATTATTTATACACCATACACACACGCAGCGCTAGCTTTAATCTGGAAACACATGTGTCCTTATATAATATACACATATATTAACTTGTTGCAGACGTGCCCAGTTTTAAAAGGCGCAGAAGTGCTCTTATTACAAACGTCTACATTTTCTTAAAGGTACATATTCACAGAGAAATGACTGAAAATAAAATTATATACTTAAATTGTATACTTTTAGAGGCATTAGACCTAAATGAAACGAAATACATATTAATTTATATAGCATGAAATCATCATATGTTAAGATCGTTTCCTTACACCTGGGCACACAAATAATACTTGTGCAATGTGTTGTGGCAGCTATTCCGGCTAACATCAAGCGACTGAAAGAGTTTTGAGTGTCTGTTTCGACTACTCTATATATTATACTTGTGTAATGTGTTTGCCTTTTGCTCGCCTGCGTCCGTATGCACATGCGTGCGTATGTATGTCCTGAGAGAGTTTTGAGTGTCTGCTTTACTTGTATATAACATCAGAAGTCTTCTGATAACACGTATTGATGAATAGATTTACTATTAATTACACCATATCAGTCTTATTCAAGCATGTTGATAAGCTTTGGTCGTAAATGTAAATGATCATAAATGCATACTGATTACTGTATAGGCCTATATTATACTTGTATATGTAAAAATTTGCAAATGTTTGCGTTTTGCTCGCCTGCGTGTGTGTGTGTGTGTGTGTGTGTGTGTGTGTGTGTGTGTGTGTGTGTGTGTGTGTGTGTGTACGTATGTCCTAATAATAAATATGCATGCATGTGCAAAATTATATGTGCAATGGCTCTTTGGATCTTGGGGGGGGGGGCAGGGGAGACTGAATTGAATTTAAATTGATTATATCTGTATGCATTCAATACTCATTAGATTCTTCGATCATTAATTCTCTAACTTTCCGAGATTCGCTAACATCACGAGATAAGCCAAAGTGTGTGCATGTGCATGCGTGTGTCCTAATAATAAGTACATGTGTATGTGTTTGCATGTAATGGCTCTTTGGATCTTGGGGGGGGGGGGAAACAATGAATTTGAATCGGTTATATCTGTATGCATTCAATACTCATCAGATTCTTCGATCATTACTTCTCTGAGATTCGCTAACATCACAAGATCAGCCAAAGCATGCGCGTGTGTCACTGTGTGTGTGTATAGTAAACAATTTGATTTTATTTCCGGGAGTTCAGCAACACTGCAATTATTAAATGTTTTAGACCACTGGACAAAAATACTGGACACCAATAGTGAAATAAACGTAGTATTTATGGACATAATGAAGGCATTCGATAGGGTCCCACACGAACAACTCATGATCAAATTGAAGGCATATGGATTTAGTGATACAATATGCCAATGGATAAGGGAATTCTTAAAAAATCGTAAACAGAGGGTCCGGATTAATAACAAATTTTCTGCTTGGCAAGATATATCCAGTGGGGTACTACAACGTAGTGTGATAGGCCCTATCCTGTTCGTTATTTATATAAATGACCTACCAAATAATGTCAGTTCTGAAATCTACTTATTCGCAAATGGGTCATTCCATATAAGAAGGACCAAAATTTTTGAAATCCGTCAAGTCATAGTTTCAGATTTCCTTTAAACTTTGTCAGAGTAAGCATATGTATGTATTAACAGGAAATGCCAAGTATTATAGTGAAAGGTCAAATACTTTTTGAAAACTGGCCTATCCAATACCCCCTGCCTAAAATTGACAAAAATTTGTAACAAAATTTCTATGTTTGAGGCTTCATATCTCACCGACTACAGTGCTCACAATACTAGGTCTTTTTATTTTAACAGTCTGGTCACCATAGTTCGAGAAAATCACAAGCATTTTGTGCTGACCTGTTTTAGGCATGTATTAGGGGTCGTCAAAAATGCCAAAAAATTTGATTTTTCATATTTTAATCCAAATTTGGTGATGCCGTAAAATGTATTTGTATTTGGTTTACACAAATGATTTCTATCCTGTTAACTAGAGCTACTGCTACTTTAGTTATATTTATTACCTAATGGCAAGATATGCTCCGCAAAAATTTTGTGGGAGCCATACCCCCACCCCTGTTCGCCAAAATGGGGTGACTTCATAACATCTTTTTTCAAAATAACCCCTTTCAATTTTTTAAATATTTTGGTGAATGTTATATATATGGTCAATGGTTACAGGGCCAAAAGGTTCACTCTTACATTTGTTTCTTTTTAGATCTATGGCAAATACAAAATTTGTATGATATTCGATTTTGGGGGTTTAATAATTTTAAAAGTATACACTCTAGAAGTATGAAACAAGAGATGTAGCGTGTTTCCCTGCCTTATTGAAAGAAACAAACAGCATTTCCCTTTTACAAAATAGATAAACATGGATTTTAGAGATGTCAAAACCTTACTTTGTTAAAATTTGACATTTTTGTGGGTAAACTACAAGTCATTATTCAACAACATTTTCAATGGGAATAACATATTG
The DNA here is from genome assembly GCA_034401795.1 of Chaetoderma sp. LZ-2023a. Lineage (NCBI taxonomy): Eukaryota > Metazoa > Mollusca > Caudofoveata > Chaetodermatida > Chaetodermatidae > Chaetoderma > Chaetoderma sp. LZ-2023a. The sequence continues at coordinate 9,056,850 of CM067372.1, forward strand.
CCTGGAGAATATTAAAAAAACAATTTGACTATAAGTTGTTGCTGACTTAGCCATCAATAATTTTCAGTCAAATCATTTTCAAAATATACACCAGGTACAGAGTTTGTCCTGTAAGCTGGTCGAGCTGCAACAGCTCATCACTCAGTCTTGAGTTATCCAGTGTTAATAAAGACTGAGAGATTTCATATCTAGAGAAAATAACTCAACCTTCAGAGCTTTGTATATAATTAGGTCAATTGCTGTAATAGACATAGGTAGTGAGGTGATATTGATTAGTCACATGGTCTCAGTTTTTCTCAGAGATCTGCATGCAAGTACTGCTATCAACAAGAGTTCAGTCAAGCATTTTAAGTGATCAAGATTAGGCAGCATGACCAGTGAAAGTGTTTAATAATTACTGCTTTGAAACATTGACATTGTTGCTGATACACAAATGTTTAGATATTTACTTTAGAAATTTAATAATTCACTATACATTTTAATGATAAATTAGGCCTTTTAATTTGAAAAGTGTAAACTTTGACTAGGACACGTTGCACAATGGCTGAATTACCAGAGACATTTTGTTCAGTTGGACGTCTCACTAATGATAAATGTCATAAGTTTACGGATAAATGCTCTGTAAATGATGTTGTACAATTGACGGCTACAGATAAAACACTTGTTGCAATGAGAAGCGGCCAGAGTGAGGATAGTTTAGAAACAGTGTGCTGTTGCCACAAGAAACACTATCTGCATATATTCCCAATGATGAAGCAGAACACTTCATGTTGTGATCCCCTAAAAGTTCACAAAAAGCTTATTAAAAAGGGACTAGTTAATATAGATCAAGAAATTGTGGCATTAATACAGTCGAAAACTAGAGAGAAAACAAACTGGCCAAAAGATTTGCCATCATTGTTTGCAGAAAATTAATAACCTGACAGATTGTAGTGACAGTGAACCGGAATCAATGGCCATAGCAGATACTTTGTACAGTAATGCTGAATGCCTCAACTCTAGTTTCTCAGCAGTTGGAGTTTCTCCCCTAAAGAGTGTCCATTCAGAAAGGAAAGTATCATATGGTAAACGAAAAATCAAACAAATGGCAGAAGCAACAACAAGTCACGTGGCATCCCACCTAGGTTTTCCAACTAATAAATTAGTTGCTGACACTTCACAAACTGAATGTACATGTGATTCTAAGTTAGATGTGGACTACTTGGTATCGAACATGAATGAAAAACTGTCTGTGTCATCACGAAATCAAAAGATACAAGTATTGACTATTACACCTAAATCATGGTCGATAGATAAAACTGTTCAGGTTTTTCAGGCATGTGGTGTTACGCGTTATATGGTGAAACAAGCCAGACAACTTGCGCAGAATGATGGAATACTCGCTGATCGTGAAACCTTTAAAAGAAATAAGCTTGATCAGCATACACTAGATAGTGTTATTAACTACTACCAAGATGATACTGTATCTAGACTATTACCCGGGAAAAATGATTTTGTTACTATAAGAATTTGTGGTACCAAAGAACATAAGCAAAAACGGCTAATCCTGACAAATTTAAAGGAAGTACATGCTAATTTCAAAACAGAAACTGGACTTAAAATTGGTTTCTCTAAATTTGTTGAGTTAAGACCCAAATGGTGTGTAACTGTTTCTTCTAGCGGCAGCCACAATGTTTGTGTATGCGAAAAACACCAAAATGTAAAGTTAATGGTGGATGTTATCTCTGAAGACTATCATAACCTAATTGACAAATCTGTATGTGACAGTAGTTCTAGAAATTGCATGCTGCAACGATGTGAAGTGTCCAGGAACTGCATTTCTCAAAACTTACTTAGAGCAAGACCTTTACGAGCACATGGATGAGGATGACATCATTAAATTCAATGAATGGGTATCCACAGACCGAATTGAAATCATGCGCCGAGAAGTATCAGTTGAAGATTTTATTTCTATATTATGTCAACGGATCCAAGAATTAACACCACATTCCTTCATAGCGAAATCTCAAAGTGAATTCTTGAAAGCGTGCAAACATGATTTAGATGACACTACTGCCATTGTTGTTCTCGACTTTGCTGAAAATTACAGCATTATTGTGCAAGATTGTGTACAGGGATTTTATTGGAACAATTCTCAAGTCACGATACATCCTTTGGCATTTTATGTTAAGGCTTATGGAAAGTTGAATGAAGAAAATGTATGCTTCATCTCTGAAACACGAAACAAATACTGTGTACTGTTTTCAGGAGATTTTTACAAGATATTTGAAGGAAAAGTATCCCAATATTCATACAATTAAATACTTTAGTGATGGGTGTGCAGGACAATACAAGAATTTCAAAAACTTTATTAATGTCTGCCATCATTATTCAGATTTTGATATTAAGGCAGAATGGCATTTCTTTGCTACCAGCCATGGTAAAGGTGTTTGCGACGGTATCGGTGGCACAGTGAAGCGCTTAGCCACAAGGGCTAGTCTGCAAACAGCGCTTATACGAAATGCTAGTGAATTGTATGAATTCAGCCAACAGAACATAAGCAAGATCAAGTTCTTCTTAGTTAGTAAAGATGAGATCCAGAGCCATCATACAATGTTGGAAGAGCGGTATCTCCTTGCCAAAACAGTGCAAGGAACCAGGTCATTCCATTCGTTTGTTCCAAATGACACTAACTCTATCCCAGTAAAGCGAATTTCAACTGATGATGTTTCATACACTCGGTCATTTTCTAACACACAACCTGGTATGTCATCAGAGATTCAGAATTTTAATATCCCTATGGAACTGTCTTTGAGTGACTATGTTGGTGCATTGTATGACAAAAATTGGTGGTTTGGCATAGTGTTAGAAATTAGTCTAGAAAATGAGGACTGTCTCATTTCGTTTATGAAGCCGCATGGACCAGCTCGATCCTTTAGTTGGCCAAGGCGCACAGAGCAGTGCTGGGTTCCTTTTTGTGACATTCTAAGTAAGGTGTCAACACCATTGACAGCAACTGGCCGGCAGTACACTTTTCCACAAACTGATATCGACTTTATAAATGGACTATTTAAATAATTTGGAGGAGCGGTATATGCTGGATCATGTACCGTATCATCAATTATTGCTGACGTATGTAGTATTATGTACTATCTCTTAACACTTTTATATTATATCATGTTGTAGATTGCAGGAAATGTCAATTTCCCTTTCTCCGAGATCTAACAATACTCACCATTCTGTTACTTCTGATATACAGCTGGCCCTGACAGCGGCTCTAGGATTATAGACTTAGAAAGCTTTACCGACTCCTGGGAACCGGGTACCCGGCTCCCCACTGCCGAGTACCCGTTTACCATAGAGCTCATATTGTTTGCATAGCCACCAAACAAGAGAAAACTATGGCTTGCCTCCGTGGGGCTGGGAGGCTGGGTCCGTAACAGAATGGTGAGTATTGTTAGATCTCGGAGAAAGGGAAATTGACATTTCCTGCATTCTCCTTCGATCAATACTCACCATTCTGTTACTTCTGATATACACCAGATTTGATCAGTCACCTGGTGGGAAGGGGCAAGCCATACATGCTAATTTTGCCCCTTGGAGAAAGATGTTAGACTTCAAACTTGACTAACGGAGACCTAAAAGGACCGTCAAGTTCACGGAACCGAATCACATTCGCGTCACAGCCCCCCCCCCCCCCTTTTTCCTCCTAAGAAAAGGGAGAGAACTAACGAACATGTATCTCGCCTGAAACACCAATATGCCAAGAGGGTTAACTACTCCCTGCATATCGCTTGTATTAGCCTGGAATGAGCATGAATATATAAGATGAATGAACATGATACATATACATAATACAAAAAACTCTCACTTGTTGAATTACCTTATGATAACAGGACTTCAGACGTACCGCCTACAACCATTCACCGGTTCGGCCATCAGTGACACAATCTGGTTGACATCCTCTCGCTTGACCATGCCTGCTTTAGGTTCTTTTCTTACCAAAGTGAAAAAAGGGGAAAAGCAGTGTGGTCACTAACTATCGTTTCAAAACAGCTAAAGCGAGTGGATTGGCTGAGTCTGACACATCCCTCATATAGTAATCCGTAAATGAGGACTCACAGTGCCATTGTGCAACGGCCATGATGTCCTCTAACGGAACACCATTGTAAAGGGCGGTCGAGGCGGCTATTCCTCTAACATCGTGTGCCCTTACGCCCTGCACCTGGTGCCCAGTCGCCATCTCATGAGTAGTTTGAATGCATTCGACCACCCAACGAGAGATAGTATCCATGGATGCGGCGCCATAAGGCTTTTTATGGCAGATCCACAGATGTCTATCGTTCGACCGTAACGAGTCAGTCCGTTTCTTGTACTTAGTCAAAGCACGGACCGGGCACCAGACACTGGCATCACGATCAAACCTGGTTAACTTCGGTATAATGATCGGTTTGCCGGGATATCTCAAAGATTGGTTCTTTGACATAAATTCTGCTCTTGGCAGAAGACGCAGACCTTCTCCAGAAACAATAAATCGGTTCCTCTCTGCCGAAAGCGCATGGATCTCACTGCGCCTTCTAGCTGAGGAAGCTGCCAATAGAAAGACCGCCTTTAGAGTCAAATGCTTTAGACTAGCCGAACGCAACGGTTCGAATGGGTGCTTGGCCAGTACATTAAGCACTAAAGATAGACTCCAGGCTGGAATGACTACCGGTTGTCTCGGGCGGAGATTGCTCATTCCCTTCAACATCACGTTTAACTGGGCCACCTCTGGACTATCCCTGTTGGCTAGACAAGGGATAACTGATGCCAAAGCTGACTTGTATCCAGCAATTGTGACGGGAGCTAGTCCTGTAAAGAACAGCTCACAGAGAAAGTCTGCTATTTGCTGAATAGTGGATTGAAAGGTATCAATACCCTTTTCTTCACACCAGTCTGCAAATCTGTTAACCTTGTTGTTATATGACTTGAAGGTTGACCTCCTTCTCGCAGCCGCGATGAAATCAGCAGCCTGTCGAGAAAAGCCTTCCGACGTGGAACGTTGTTTGACAACATCCACGCAGTCAATTTGAACATTTCGGGACGCTCGTGTAGGAAGCGTCCCTTGGCCTGGGAGATTATGTTCGGAATCTCGGGCAACTGCACAGGATTTTCCACCAGCAGATCTAGAAGATCCGTGAACCACGCCCTGCTCGGCCAATACGGCGCTATTAGCAGGACCAGACACGGTTCCTCCCTGACCTTCACCAATACCTTCGGTAGAAGAATGGTGGGTGGATACGCGTAAGCGTGCATCCCTCTCCAGCTTATCGCCAGAGCGTCTGTATCGACGGCATTTGGATCTGGAATCGGCGAGACATATGTCATGATTTGAGCATTTTCCTTTGTGGCGAACAAGTCCACGTTGGGTTTGCCCCAATGCTCGAAGATCCGTCGTAGAACTGGAGGGTTGAGGGACCATTCTGTTGGCAGGATTCTCTGTCTGCGAGACAAAGCATCCGCCAGAATGTTCAATCGGCCAGGAATATGAGCTGCTTTCAAAACAACCGAGTAATTCCTGCACCATTGAATCAAGTGCCACACCCTGATGCACAGGGTGGGCGACCTGGTCCCTCCTTGGCGATTTATATATGATACTACTGTCGAATTGTCCGACCGTATCAATATCACCTTGCCCCTGATCATCGGAAGGAACTCTTCCAACGCCAGTTCCACTGCCATCATTTCCAACAGATTGATATGCAGCTGACTCTCCGGGAGAGTCCATGTGCCCGAGACCTGGTGTTCTCCCAGGCAGGCACCCCACCCTTCCAGCGATGCATCCGTGTAAACGGACAGCTGGGGGTGGGGTAGGTGCAGCGAAACCCCTATTAGGAGATTCTGACGCTGTTTCCACCATAGAAGATGCGATATTATCGGCTCCAAAACTGGCACCAGTTTTGACAGGGGTTCTGTTCTCTGTTTCCACAGAGACATCAGATACAACTGGATAGGTCTTCGCATTAGAGCAGCGTACGGGATAACCTGCTCCATGGAGACCATCATGCCCAGCATCTGAAGGAACCGCCTCGCCTGAATGTGGTTTCCCACTCGAAAACTCCCGAGGATGGCTAACAGAGACACCACTCTGGGCTCTGACGGGTAAACCCTGCCCTCCTCGAGGTCGAATCGCATCCCCAAATAAACGAAATGTTGAGTGGGTGTCAACTCGGATTTCTCCTCGTTGACTATCCAGCCTAGATCTGAAAGTAACTTCAGAGTCAGAGCAGTATCCACGTTCAACCTGGCTGCCGAGTCTGCCTTGAGCAGCCAGTCGTCTATGTAGGTGTGTAGCGCCACGTTCTCTTTTCTGAGAAACGCTGTCACCGCAAGGACCACTCTTGTGAAAACCCTCGGAGCTGTCGACAGGCCAAACGGGAGAACTGTAAACTCCCATACTTGATTCTGAAACGCAAATCTCAGAAACCTGTGCCAACTCCGATTGATCGGAATGTGGAAATATGCATCTTTCAGATCGATCGATACACACCACATTCCTTTCCTCAATCCCGCCATTACCGACCTCGGTGTTTCCATCTGGAACCGAGGCGTATGGATAAACCAATTTAATGGCCTGAGATTGAGTATGGGTCTCCATCCCCCCGTGCTCTTGGGGACAAGGAACATGTTTGAATAGAAGCCTGGAGTGTTCCGGTTTGCTGGTTTTATTGCTCCCTTCAGAAGCAAACCCGACACTTCCTTTTGAACGGCTTCTAACTTGTCTGGCTCCCTTGGTACGGGTGTCCAGACTGGTGCCAAAGACAGATTTTGTGGCGGAAAGTCCCACCACTCCGGCATGTAACCCTGGGATAACCATCCCAGGACCAGACTGTCTGACGTCACACCTCGCCAAGCCTCGACGAAACGCATGAGCCTTCCACCCACCATAGACGCCTCGACGTCTAACGGGGTTGTCCGGCTCGCAGTCCGCCCCCCCCCCCCTTTCTTAACGAGAGAGAGTGAGAACCATTTCGTTCTAGGCACGACGGGTATAACTGGCACCGCTGTTCCTGTCGCACAGGTGCGGTCCAGGCGGATATGAAGGGAGCTTGCGTACCCTCAGGTACGCTTCGGCCCCTTCTGTCCGCCCTTTGAGGCCTTACCCTTACCCTTCCCCTTACCACCTCTAGGGCGGTCCGGAGCAACATTGGGGAGGGTAGGCGCCTCTACAGCCTTCCTGGGTTTCTTCGCCGGCGGCGGCTCCGAAAACCCAGCCGAAACAGACGTCGCAATAGGCCTGGCTTTCGCCTTGCCCTTATGCTTTTTCTGTTTCTTTGAAGGCTGTACTGATAGCGGCTTACCCACAGCCCCTAGTGCGTGCGCTTGCCGCACTAGCTCTAGCTGTAGATTTACCGCTAACCGATTCTGCGCAATACTGGCGGTGTCCTCTAAGATGGCCCGCGCTTGGCCACCAAAGATGCTAGGCCCTGTCAGGGGCGTCCCAAGAAGACGCTCCTTGACTGCCGTAGCCGGACGCATATGGTCAATGACCATTTGCCTCCTGGACTTCGTCACACGCGCTTGCACCCTTGCCAATGCGTCCATTGACAGCACCAAGCCGTCATTAACGCACGATAGCGCCACAGGTGGCACAGGGTGGCCTGCCCCTGCTTCAGCCCACACCGACTGAAGTAGACGATAGGAGTGATTGACAGCGCTCATGGCTGCCCTCACACCCTCATCGCATAGGGCCAGGACTTCTTCCTGGTGTACCTGGGCCTTATCCACTAGTGCCGGACCGGGACCACCCGAACCGGCACTCTGGACGCCCAGTACCCATCGGTCATCCCCCGTGACCGACGGGACTACACCATACCTGTCGTATTCACCCCGCGGAATACGGCACCTTGCCCGCACCTCCCTGGAGGCCGCAGGGAGCTGACCCTTGGTCATTAGTTGTTTACTATAAATAGCATCCAACAAATCAATGAACCGTGGATCCAGTCCCACTGACTGGATCCGGGCCGCGGGCAAAATCCCCGTCCTAATCGACGCAACCGACGGACGGGGCGCATCTTCATCGGCCGTGGCCGAAACCACAGACGGGTCAACTCTGGCTAGCCACGCCAGAGCATCAGACCAGTCTAACTCCGAAGAAGATACTCCCGCAAACACGTCACCCGTTGACATGTTTACGGGTCTGCCAGCCATGGCCTCCCGGCCAGGAGCCACGGCTGACACGCCAGGCACTCCGCTACCACATGGTTCCGCCGCCACCCCATGAAACACTCCGGTCCATGGGGTAGGTCCGCACGGAAAACCGTACGGACCCGTAACCGTCGCGGAACCATAGCCGGCCACGGGCGCCAACGGCACCCCATGTCCGGCTGCCGGACCAGGCGAGATAGGTGAGTACCACGCCTGGCCCGGCACACCGGTTCCCCTGACGGCTGGTGACAAACCAAGCCGCGCGGAACCGGTGCACGGTAACGGATTGGCCTCAGCCGCAGGCGGAGCCGCTGACCTGGCTTGCGCCAAACCAGACAAATGGAGGCCGGTTCCGTCCAGGACGGAATCAACCTCCATATTCTCCACCTGCGGCTTCACGGGCCGCAGCAACCTCTCCTCCTCGGCCTCATCGTCTTCAGACTCCGAAGAGCCGTCACTAGACGAATAAACCGTGGAGCCGTCCTGGCGGACGGCTCCCACACCTGACGGACCGGCCACCGCTACTGGACCACCCGGAGGTGGCCGCAGAGAGACAGAACCCGTCTGGCCGAAGCCAGACGGACCCGCCAGGGGGCCGTACGAGACGGCCCCCTCGGTAACCAGTCCAGAATCCTGTCCGAAGACAGGATCCGTACCAGGCATGGGGAGAAACTGCCCCCCAACCTTTGGTAGCAGGGACGACACCAGCGTGGGCAGAACGCTATGCAGAAAACCCTGCATAGCCGGACCAAACCACGCCGGCGGTGCCATCTCCGCCACCTCCAGCTGGGGACGTGGAGCACCCCCACCGGCCGAACCGGGCGCTCCACGATTTCCTCTCGGACCGCCTGACCCCGCGTCAGACCCAGCCAAGTCCTTCTGGGCAAGGAACTTAACCATCGTTTCGACGGACCACACTGCACAAACATTACACCTATGATCTATATTACACAGGGCACACCTAAAACAGACATGGTCCTTGAACATTACACGGACAAACTTATGGCAGTCGTCACATGATGGCGGGGCTGGCTTGGCCTATAAAATAAGCACAAACCTACAATAAACAAGCGGAACGAGACACGGATGGAAGGCAGACAATTAATTTTCAAATATTTTGACTCATAAATTAACCGTAACCTCCCGCACCCCACCCCGCCACGTTACAACAACGATCGCATTGATTATGACGACAAGAACGCGGCGGGCACAACACACCCATAATAGATCCTACAGGATGTGTAACGGCTCCAGGAATCATATCGCATAGCATTCAGGGTATATTTACTAATCAATATAAATTATACTCCTAACGAACGCAGCACGATATGTGAAGAAAACAACAAAATGTATAACAACTGCTGTCTCACACGGTAAAACCGCAGACCACGCATCTACTCAAGAATTTTGAAACCACCGATCATTGCAAACCGATCGTGATTGCACGTAAACTTGATCATTCTAAAGTTTCCGGTACCATTTTTAGTACGCAGCACCCAGAACAAGATGCGCGATTAATGAAAAAATTTTTCTTCACATAAACATCCGAGCGACCGGGTGTGACGTCACCCGCTCGGATTCTACGGAGAACGACGTCAGCCGATATTCGTGTTAGAAATACCGTAGCAAACACCTATTTTCATATCTGCCGATCGCCTGTTGGGGTTTAAAGAAGGCGATCGTCTGGCATATATCGTTGCTAGCACACGTCCCAGATTCTATGGGGTTAGAAATTGGAACATGCGACACAACGAAATTTAGAGACCTAAGTCTTTTAACTATGGATATAAAGAACAATACAACCTGGTTATCTTGGGCGGTATTCTCCATAGTCCTTAGTTATCCTTTCAGAACACACAAACTATCACTGATTAAAGACTTAGATTCTTTTAAAAAACACTAAAATCCTTAATGCGAAAAGCATGTATTGCACTTGTTGCTATGCAAACAAGAATGAGCTCTATGGTAAACGGGTACTCGGCAGTGGGGAGCCGGGTACCCGGTTCCCAGGAGTCGGTAAAGCTTTCTAAGTCTATAATCCTAGAGCCGCTGTCAGGGCCAGCTGTATATCAGAAGTAACAGAATGGTGAGTATTGATCGAAGGAGAAGTCCATGTAGCTGTACTAATATGACCATAATATACCATTCAATGTCCACCTATGATGAAAAAGTATCTAAAATGCTAAAGTGGAGATATTTTAAACTTTTTAAAACAAATTAGATTGTCGCAAAAAATGTCAAATTTTAACAGAGTCAGGTCTTTGGGTCTAGAAAATCGATGTTTATGTATTATATAACCAGGGAATGCTGATTGGTTCTTCTAATATAGCAGGAGAACTGGTTGTATCGCTTGTTTCATGCCTCTAGGCCCTATAATTTTACAATTATTAACCCCCAAAAATGGAATATCGTACAAGTTTTACAAAAATATCACATTTCTAATATGCCATACCTCCAAAAGGGAACAAATGTAAGAGTGCAACTTTTAACCATGTAACTATTGACCATATATCTACCATTCACCAAAATAACATAAAAATTGAAAGGGGTTATTTTGACTTAATAGGCGATGAAGTTGGCCCTCTTTTGTGAACAGGGGTGGTGCATTGGGCCACCAAAATTTTTTGATGAGCAAACCTTGCTGTTAGTCAGTAAATATTACTAAGCTAATATTAGCTCTAGTGAACTGGGTAGAAATCATTTAGTTACAGCAACTATAATATACATTTTACTGTATCACCAAATTTTGTTGAAACAGGAAAATTAACTGTTTTTAACGTTTTTGGTGACCCCTAAAACACACCCAAAACAAGTCAACACATATTGCTTGTTATTTTCCTCAAGTATGCTGACCAGAGCATTAGAATGAAAAGATCTAGTATTGTAAACAGTATATTGGATGAGATATGATGTCTCAAACATTGGATTTGTACTTGAAACTTTTGTCAATTTTAGCATAGGGGTCTTTGAGAGGGCATTATTCAAAAAGTATTTCACATATCAGTTAAAAAATTGTCATGCTCAACTAAAACATCCATATGCTCACACTGAGAAAGTTTGAAGGAAATCTGTGACTATGAGTTGACGGGCATTGGTCCATCTTATACGGAATGACCCAAATGACACAAAGATTTATAAAGAAATTCAAGACAAGACAGACAGTAAAATAATACAGGATGATCTTGACTCCATGATCAACTGGGCTTCTACATGGCCACTAAAATTCCATCCAAATAAATGTAGAATTCTGGAAATAAAAGCAAACAGAATGTTGAAAACAGATCCTATCACCTACGCGGAGAGGATGGTCTCCCAATACACTTGAATCTGTTGAGTTTGAAAAAGATCTAGGCATATTTATAGACAGACAACTTAACTTTTGAAAACATAAACAGGAACAGGTAAATAAAGCCAACAGGATAAAGGGAATAATTCGCCATAGCTACACATACCTAAATAATGACAATTTCACCTTGCTGTACAAAGCATTAGTTCGCCCTCACCTTGAATATGCTAACAGTGCCTGGTGCCCATACAAAGAAAAAGATATCAATACTATCGAAAATGTTCAAAGGAGAGCAACCAGACAGCTTCTGTCATTGAAGGGACTGGGCTACCCTGACAGGCTAAAAAGACTAAATCTCCCAACTCTAAAATATAGACGAACACCGGGGAGATATGATTAAATTATATAAAATCATACACGGTTATTACGACACACAGCTAACAAACAACATAACTCAGTAACCGGTAGTATAGCCAGTCGACGGGTTACTTGTAAGACCCATGTGTGTGTGTGTGTGCACGTGTGTGTGTGTGTGTGTGTGTGTGTGTGTGTGTGCACGTGTGTGTGTGTGTGTGTGTGTGTGTGTGTGTGTGTGTGTGTGTGTGTGTGTGTGTGTGTGTGTGTGTTTGCTATGCCATGTATATAATTATAAGTTAGTGTTCCTTTTTTTGGCTTTGCCCCCACTGTGGGTATATGTTCATTTCACGTTATGATCCCCAGTGGGTTTAAACGGTTAAGTTTATTATTCTAGCAAAACATCTTTTCACATTAAACAATTCAATAGCAAAAGGACACACATATAAACTAAAGAAATATCGCTTTTCACATGATTTCAGAAAACATTACTTTACCAATAGAATAATCTACGCCTGGAATTCACTATCTGATCACATTGTAACATCAGACAATTTTAACATATTCAAGAACAGATTGGACACACCCTTGGCAAACCAAGAAATAAAATTTAACTATCTATGCAGCCTAACTTTATAGCAGCCTAGCACAAAACGGAACATAGAGGCTTTTTAGCCTGCGTTCTGCAAATCAATCTTATCTTATCTTTTGGCCAGTACCGGTCGATATAGGTCACTGGACGCTGGTCAGTATCGGTCGGCAGTTACAGAATTAGTTCATAGTTGTGCCCTGCTAAACTGCTTATGCTCTAGCGATATTTTGTGATCAATTGATGACGTTATAAAGTATAATAAGTGCCACGGAAGCGCAGTACCCCATCCTACACTTCTTTGCGAATCCGGCCGAGGATTCTATGAAATAGGTTAAAACGAAAACTGGTACTTTTACACAATGTGCCACACGTTTGCAAATGATTCGTAATTTTCAACCCACTTCGAGATAATACAGATCTAAAGATGTTATTTGAGAATCAAGGAAATCTTCATATGTATTAAATTCGGTGACAATATTGTCACTTCCACTAGGCACTTCTTCTTCCATTTTCTTGTTTACGTCTACGCCAATTTTCGTCTTTGGTATCTACACGTCACAATTGATTCCTAAATCTTAGAGATTTCTGATGCAAAAATAGACGCAACCGTATTGATCTTCCTGTAGTATATTATAGACAACTACTTTCTTAAACTGCAAACGCCTCTAGTCCATTATAAATATAAAAGAATTAAAATAAAATAGAAAATGTAATTATAAAATTACTGCGCCTCTGTTGCCAAGGAAGCGGGTTTTTTGGAAAACGCAATGTCGGAAACTTTTTACTAATCATAAATTTTTCGATGCCATCAAAATTATTACAATTAGAATATATGTCGAAAATAATAACTATGATCACGCTATAGGCCAACAGTTTGTAAATACAACATCAGTATTGTAACTTTGGTTAATTCAACAGTGTCACCAGTTTTCGTATAAATTAAAGCTGACCAATCATGTTAAGTTCAAGTTCAAAGTTGCTTTATTTCATGGTTTTTCTATACATGTAAATATAATCTAAACAGGCAGTCCATCAAAGGCATGGCCTATTGAGTGATGGACGCCTTACGCACATTACAAAACATTTATACATTAGCGTGGAGTATCCAGTTTTGGGGCGCCTAAGCACTTAAAGCAGAAATTGCTAATAATTTAATAAATACCATAAATATTTAAAAATAAATTGGCTTAATTTGTTGGTAACCTTATCCCTTATCCAGCGCCAAGTTAGAAGAAAATCCCCGAAAACGAAATGTCAAAACAGCGCCATTAGGCGATGACGTACTTCAAAACAAACAAAAATGATGGTATCCTGTTTCGGTGATATCCGTACAGGCTCGCACAGATTTCTGTTTTTAGACAATCCAGCTACCATATGGAGCAAAAAATGCTGAATGTTCTTAGTCGTCAGAATGGGGAAGTGTTTTATTGTCATTTTCTTGTTGTTTCTCGGGTGATGGTGGTGGACATTTTCCTCAGATTTGGAGCTAGTTGTGAGTGCTTGACTAAAGCATCAAATGGAAATATGCAAAAGATATTGAATAATATTATACTATGCATATACTCCTTGATTTTAAAAATGTGCTAAGAACAGGAACTGCGCTGTTGACTTTTGAACCACCATGTCCAGTCTGGATTTTGACATTGGTCACATGGTATAAATAAAACAGATGATGGGGAAGAATTTCCAATATTTGAAGAAAAACATTTACGTTTTTTATTTAAAATACAATGCTTTAAAGGCATATGATAAAAAGTAATAAGAAAATCTGCAATTTTTTACATGCTAAAGTTGATTTAGTGCTGACTCAACATTTTAATGTAAATTTTGAGGGGAAACGCGGTAAGCATTACCGATAATTACCGTACTGATTGATTACAAAATTATGACGTCACGAGAACTTGTGTTACACAGCGCATGCGTAACGAAAGCTCACCGAAACTAGAGCCTCACCGAAACTGGATACCCTACGATAACATATATATGACACACAAAACAGTGGCACAGTGACAGAATGCTGATAAAGATAAAAAAAATAAAATAAATATTGTATGACTAATGAAATACTGAATATTATCTGACCCTTTGCAGCCTGCGACTTAATCTTGACGCTTCTAGCATGAAAATATTTACGTCTTTATTTTCACAGCATTGACACATGTTATATGATCTTATAGGGTCTAAGAATTGGTTGAGATTAAGTCTGTATTTTGCTATATTGTTTGTTTGGTTTTTTAATATGGTCTTTTCATAAAGTTCCGTAAAGTGTTCTGTGCTGATTAGCCGGAATGGCATAAAAAAGCAATAAAGTATATATATATATATATATATATATATATATATATATATATATATATATATATATATATATAGTGCTAGCATTGCAGAGATTACATTATTCATAGTTTCACACATCCTGGCATCTTGAGATCGACCGCCATTAAAGTTGGGGCAAACTTACTACATGCTAAAGATGACTGCCCAAAGCAATGCATTGTTTACATTTTCCATGAAGCTCAAACCATTAAATCCTGTATCTGAGTATCTGTAATAAACCTGCCCGGTATCAGAACACATCATTTCATGAGTGAATTTTACAAGATAGTAAAGAAAATGTAATTAAGGTTTTACGGCCCATTGCTCGTAATGTTAAATTAGCTCCTCCATAAATGGCATCACTCCCAGGGTATTATGGGAAATCTTATTGTGATGACGTCATCGCGATTCTATGAATACTTAACCCATTAACACTAACAGGGTTCTATTTCTAACAATTCATAGAATCGCACTGACGTCGTCACAATCAAATTTCCCATAATACCCTTGATCGACGCCATTTTTGGAGGGGCTAATTTAACATTACAAGCAATGGGCCGTGAAACCTTAATTACACTTTCTTTAGTATCTTGAAAAACTCAGTCACGATTTGATGTTTTCTGATACCAGACGGGGTTATTGCAGTCTCAGGTCCAGAATTTTATGGCTTAAGCTTCATGAAAATGTAAACTATGCGTTGCTATGAGTAGTCCTCTTTAGCATGTAGTAAGTTTGCCCCAATTTTAATGGTGGCCCATCTGAAAATTCCTGGATGTGTGAAACTATGAATTGAATTGCTCCTTTTTGCATTCTCCCGCACTCGTTGTTTTGATGACATTGTCAAAACATGTTTATTTTAATAGATACATCATTTTTACACACAGTTTAAAGATTTGATCAAAATGTAGCAGAAGTAAGTAATTAGTTGTTTTTTTATTTAACGTGTGATCACTATTACTTTTTTTAGGGTCCATAAAAGTGTTCATAACTGGTAAAGAAATCATCAATCAATCATCAACAGGGTTCATACTGGTCATGGAAATCCTGGAAAGTCGTGGAATTTGAAAATTTAAATTCCAGGCCTGGAAAGTCAGTGTTTTTTATCATTGGTCATGGAAAAGTCATGGAAAATGGTAATCATGTAAAATAAAAAGAAATCTGTTGGCATAAATCACCTCTATGCAATAAACATTATTGCAACAACTTATCAAAATAAAACTGTCGCAAGAGGCAATATTCAGACATTTTGCAGACTAATTGCAGATTTTATTTTTAGAGCTATGTCATAAACACAAATCTCCTAGATATTAATTCTTGGAGGACATGGAATTTTTTAATTTTGGTCATGAAAAGTCATGGAAAGGTCATGGAAAGGTCATGGAATTTCAAACACAGAAAGGTGTACGAACCCTGCATGATCAGTACAAGCAAACTGTGAAGCAAAATGGTCCAGTTTTCGTATCAGATGACATAAGCCAGTTGTTGTCAAACACAGTATGTTGATTTCACCAACATAATAATAATTCTTTTCTACGGATGCGCCGAAGGCGCATGGGGTGCTTATATTGTTTTCAAATCTAGATTGATTTGTTTTTCAGGCACATGCTAAATCCAAACATGGCCATAGTTTCTATATATGATACAAAATAAAGTAAATTTAACGTTTTATGGTATGCGTAACAATCCTTATTTTCATTTTAAACACCAGATTTACTACTTTGCATAGCAAGGATACTGAATTTTGATTTTGAAAATGGTGTTGCTGCTCTATGTATACCGGATATTACGAAAAATGGAATTTGACCAGTTCTAGATTTACTACAATAACTTAATTTGTCCATGCTTTTAGCGGCATTTGTATTATTCTTTTTGCTGACAAATTCTCCTGTTGTCATATCATAGACAGTTATGTCATATCACCATCTTGTCACTATACAAACAACAAATTTACATTTCTGTTAGAAACTGGTACCTAAGTACACAAAATGCCTCCGATAACTGATAATGTGTATTTACACACAGTAAATTTATTTGGAGGAGTTAAAAACTTAATGTATGTATTATTTCACTGAACACTTGCAAATTACTAAATAGAAGTCATTTCTTGACAAAAGCTTTACATTCTTATGCAGTCGGCAAAACTGACAATACCCTGTTAGAAACCGATACTCGGACCATACAGGAAAGGTCGTTTTTACAGCCTCAGTCATAGAGTACATATACCCATAATGCTGCAAACCCGGCCTCCAATGTGTATATGCTTAATTTTTTTGTCACGTCCGCCTATAATCATAGGTATGTCCAGGGCCAGAATTCCAGCCTTTCGTAATCTTGAATCTGAATCTGAGTATATGGACTGTTTCACTGATGCCGGATATCTGGTCTTTCGGCTTCAAAGGGTTACGGTCAGTGTAAGAATTTCTCTTTCGATCAATACTGACCATTCTATTACTTCTGATATACAGCTGGCCCTGACAGCTGGCTCTAGGACTATAGACTTAGAAAGCTTTACCGACTCCTTGGAACCGGGTACTCGGCTCCCAACTGCCAAGTACCCGTCTACCATGAAGCTCATTCTTGTTTGCATAGCGACAAGAGAATACATGCTTTTTGCAGTTGGAAAGTCTTAAGATTGTTTAAGCCTAAGTCTTTTTACTGTGATTAATTGTGATAGCTTGTGCATTCTCAAAAGGATATTTGGATTAATATGGACGCTTCCGATGATAACCAGGTCGTATATTTCCATGTTATTCCATAGTTAAAAGACTTAGGTCTCTAAAATTTCGTCTGTGTCGCATGTTCCAATTTCTAACCCCAAAGAATCTGGGACGTGTGTTAACAACGAAATATGCCAGATGATCGCCTTCCTTTAAATCCCCAACAGGCGATCGGCAGATATGAAATTAGGTGTTGACTTATCGGTGTTTTAACACAATTATCGGCTGACGTCGTTCTCCGTAAGATCCGAGCGGGTGTCGTCACACCCGTGTTTCTCGGATGTTTATGTGAAGAAAATGTTTCATTAATTCGCGCATCTGGTTCTGGGTGCTGCGTACTTTAATTGGTACCAGAAAAACTTTGGAATTTTCAAGTTTTGCATGTTATCACGATCTGTTTGCAATGATCAGTGGTTTCAAAATTCTTGATTTAGATGTGTGGTCTGCGGTTTTACCGTGTGCTACAGCAGTTTGTTGACATTTTGTTGTTTCTTCACATATCGTTTTGGCCTTCGTTAGGAGTATAATTTATATTTATTAAGTAAATATACCCCGAATGCTATGCGATATGATTCCTGGTTCCGTTATACATCCTTGAGGATCAGTGTATTATTGCCCGCTTCGTTCTTGTCGTCATAATCAATGCGATCTTTGCTGTAATGTTGCGGGGTGGGGTGCGGGAGGGTGACAGTTAATTTATGGTCAATATATTTGAAAATTAATTTGTCTGCCTTCCATTTTTGTTCGTTCCGCTGGCTTATTGTAGGTTTGGTTTTTTATAGGCCAAGCCAGCCCCACCATCATGTGTCGAGTGCCACATATCGTACAGGTTCTATACAAGGACCATGTCTGTTTCTCCTTCGATCAATACTCACCATTCTGTTACTTCTGATATACAGCTGGCCTTGACAGCGGCTCTAGGATTATAGACTTAGAAAGCTTTACCGACTCCTGGGAACCGGGTACTCGGCTCCCAACTGCCGAGTACCCGTTTACCATAGAGCTCATTCTTGTTTGCATAGCAACAAGAGCAATACATGCTTTCTGCATTGAGGATTTTAGTGTTTTTTGTGAAAGAAAATCTAAGTCTTTAATCTGTGATAGTTTGTGTGTTCGTGAAAGGATTAACTAAAGGATACTATGGAGAATACCGCCGACGATAACCAGGTTGTATCATTCTTTATTATCCATAGTTAAAAGACTTAGGTCTCTAAATTTCGCTGTGTCGCATGTTCCAATTTCTGACCCCATAGAATCTGGGACGTGTGCTAACAATGATATATGCCAGACGATCGCCTTCTTTAACCCCCAACAGGCGATCGGCAGATATGAAAATAGGTGTTATGCTACAGTATTTCTAACACGAATATCGGCTGACGTCGTTCTCCGTAGGATCCGAGCGGGTGACGTCACACCCGGTCGCTCGGATGTTTATGTGAAGAAAAATTTTTCATTAATTCGCGCATCTTGTTCTGGGTGCTGCGTACTAAAAATGGTACCAGAAACTTTAGAATGATCAAGTTTACGTGCGATCACGATCGGTTTGCAATGATCGGTGGTTTCAAAATTCTTGAGTAGATGCGTGGTCTGCGGTTTTACCGTGTGATACAGCAGTTTGTTATACATTTTGTTGTTTTCTTCACATATCGTGCCGCTTTCGTTAGGAGTATAATTTATATTGATTAGTAAATATACCCCGAATGCTATGCGATATGATTCCTGGAGCCGTGACACATCCTGGAGGATCTATTATGGGTGTGTTTAATGCCTGCCTCGTTCTTGTCGTCATAATCAATGCGATCGTTGTTGTAACGTGGCGGGGTGGGGTGCGGGAGGGTTACAGTTAATTTATGAGTCAAATTATTTGAAAATTAATTGTCTGCCTTCCATCCGGGTCTCGTTCCGCTTGTTTATTGTAGGTTTGTGCTTATGTTATAGGCCAAGCCAGCCCCGCCATCATCTGACGAATGCCATAAGTTTGTCCGTGTCGTGTTCAAGGACCATGTCTGTTTTAGGTGTTCCCTGTGTAATATTGATCATAGGTGTAATGTTTGTGCAGTGTGGTCCGTTGAGATGATGGTTAAGTTCCTTGCCCAGAAGGACTTGGCTGGGTCTGACGCGGGGTCAGGCGGTCCGAGAGTAAATCGTGGAGCGCCCGGTTCGGCCGGTGGGGGTGCTCCACGTCCCCAGCTGGAGGTGGCGGAGATGGCACCGCCGGCGTGGTTTGGTCCGGCTATGCAGGGTTTTCTGCATAGCGTTCTGCCCACACTGGTGTCGTCCCTGCTACCAAAGGTTGGGGGGCAGTTTCTCCCCATGCCTGGTACGGATCCTGTCCTCTGACAGGATTCTGGACTGGTTACCGAGGGGGCCGTCTCGTACGGCCCCCTGGCAGTCCCGTCTGGCTTCGGCCAGACAGGTTCTGTTTCTCTGCGGCCACCTCCGGGTGGTCCAGTAGCGGTGGCTGGTCCGTCAGGTGTGGGAGCCGTCCGCGAGGACGATTCCACGGTTGACTCGTCTAGTGACGACTCTTCGGAGTCTGAAGACGAGGAGGCCGAGGAGGAGAGGTTGCTGCGGTCCGTGAAGCCGCAGGTGGAGAATATGGAGGTTGATTCCGTCCTGGACGGAACCGGTCTCCATTTGTCTGGTTTGGCGCAAGCCAGGTCAGCGGCTCCGCCTGTGGCTGAGGCCAATCCGTTACCGTGCACCGGTTCCGTGCGGCTTGGTTTGGCACCAGCCGTCACGGGAACGGGTGTGCCGGGCCGGGCGTGGTACTCACCTATCTCGCCTGGTCCGGCAGTCGGACATGGGGTGCCGTTGGCGCCCGTGTCCGGCTATGGTTCCGCGACTGCTACGGGTCCGTACGGTTTTCCGTGCGGACCTACCCCCTGGACCGGAGTGTTTCATGGGGTGGTGGCGGAACCGTGTGGTACCGGAGTGCCTGGCGTGTCAGCCGTGGCTCCTTGCCGGGAGGCCGTGGCTGGCAGGCCCGTGAGCACGTCAACGGGTGACGTGTTTGCGGGGGTGTCTTCATCGGAGGTAGATTGGTCAGATGCTCTGGCGTGGCTAGCCAGGGTTGACCCGTCTGTGGTTTCGGCCATGGCCGATGAAGATGCGCCCCGTCAGTCGGTTGCGTCGATCATAACGGGGATTTTGCCCGCGGCCCGGATCCAGTCAGTGGGACTGGATCCACGGTTCATAGATTTGTTGGATGCTATTTATAGCAAACAACTGATGACCAAGGCTCAGCTCCCTGCGGCCTCCAGGGAGGTGCGGGCAAGATGTCGTATTCCGTGGGGGGAATACGACAGATATGGTGTAGTCCCGTCGGTCACGGAGGATGACCGATGGGTACTGGGCGTCCAGAGTGCCGTGGCGGGTGGCCCCGGTCCGGCACTTGTGGACAAGTCTCAGGTACACCAGGAAGAAGTCCTGTCCCTATGCGATGAGGGTGTGAGGGCAGCGATGAGCGCTGTCAACCACTCTTATCGTCTCCTTCAGTCGGTGTGGGCTGAAGCGGGGGCAGGCCACCCTGTGCCACCTGTGGCGCTTTCATGTGTCAATGACGGCCTGGTGCTGTCGATGGACGCATTGGCAAGGGTGCAAGCGCGAGTGATGAAATCCAGGAGGCAAATGGTCATTGACCATATGCGTCCGGCTATGGCAGTCAGGGAGCGTCTTCTTAGGACGCCCCTGACAGGGCCTAGCATCTTCGGTGGCCAAGCGCGGGCCATCTTAGAGGATACCGCCAGTATCGCGCAGAATCGGTTAGCGGTAAACCTACAGCTAGAGCTAGTGCGGCAAGCGCACGCACTAGGGGCTGTGTGGAAACGCTAACGGGACAACCTTCAAAGAAGCAGAAGAAGCATAAGGGCAAGGCGAAAACTAGGCCTGTTGCGACTTCTGCTTCAGCTGGGTTTTCGGAGCCGCCGCCGGCGAAGAAGCCCAGGAAGGTTGTAGAGGCGCCTACCCTCCCCAATGTTGCTCCTGACCGCCCTAGAGGCGGGAAGGGCAAGGGTAAGGGTAAGGGTGGACAGAAGGGGCTGAAGCGTACCTGAGGGTATGAAAGCTCCCTTCATATCCGCGTGGACCGCGCCTGTGTGACAGGAACAGCGGTGCCAGTTATACCCGTCGTGCCTATAACGAAATGGTTCTCTCTCTCTCTTGTTAAGAAAGAGGGGGGGGGTGGGGCGGACTGCGAGGCGGACAACCCCGTTAGACGTCGAGGCGTCTATGGTGGGTGGAAGGCTCATGCGTTTCGTCGAGGCCTGGCGAGGTGTGACGTCAGACAGTCTGGTCCTGGGGTGGTTATCCCAGGGTTACATGCCGGAGTGGTGGGACTTTCCACCACAAAATCTGTCTTTGGCACCTGTCTGGACACCCGTACCGAGGGAGCCAGACAAGTTAGAAGCCGTTCAAAAGGAAGTGTCGGGTTTGCTTCTGAAGGGAGCAATAAAACCAGCAAACCGGAACACTCCAGGCTTCTATTCAAACATGTTCCTTGTCCCCAAGAGCACAGGGGGATGGAGACCCATACTCAATCTCAGGCCATTAAATTGGTTTATCCATATGCCTCGGTTCCAGATGGAAACGCCGAGGTCGGTAATGGCGGGATTGAGGAAAGGAATGTGGTGTGTATCGATCGATCTGAAAGATGCATATTTCCACATTCCGATGAATCGGAGTTGGCACAGGTTTCTGAGATTTGCGTTTCAGAATCAAGTATGGGAGTTTACAGTTCTCCCGTTTGGCCTGTCGACAGCTCCGAGGGTTTTCACAAGAGTGGTCCTTGCGGTGACAGCGTTTCTCAGAAAAGAGAACGTGGCGCTACACACCTACATAGACGACTGGCTGCTCAAGGCAGACTCGGCAGCCAGGTTGAACGTGGATACTGCTCTGACTCTGAAGTTACTTTCAGATCTAGGCTGGATAGTCAACGAGGAGAAATCCGAGTTGACGCCCACTCAACATTTCGTTTATTTGGGGATGCGATTCGACCTCGAGGAGGGCATGGTTTACCCGTCAGAGCCCAGAGTGGTGTCTCTGTTAGCCATCCTCAGGAGTTTTCGAGTGGGAAACCACATTCAGGCGAGGCGGTTCCTTCAGATGCTGGGCATGATGGTCTCCATGGAGCAGGTTATCCCGTACGCTGCTCTAATGCGAAGACCTATCCAGTTGTATCTGATGTCTCTGTGGAAACAGAGAACAGAACCCCTGTCAAAACTGGTGCCAGTTTTGGAGCCGATAATATCGCATCTTCTATGGTGGAAACAGCGTCAGAATCTCCTAATAGGGGTTTCGCTGCACCTACCCCACCCCCAGCTGTCCGTTTACACGGATGCATCGCTGGAGGGGTCGGGTGCCTGCCTGGGAGAACACCAGGTCTCGGGCACATGGACTCTCCCGGAGAGTCAGCTGCATATCAATCTGTTGGAAATGATGGCAGTGGAACTGGCATTGGAAGAGTTCCTTCCGATGATCAGGGGCAAGGTGATATTGATACGGTCGGACAATTCGACAGTAGTATCATATATAAATCGCCAAGGCGGGACCAGGTCGCCCACCCTGTGCATCAGGGTGTGGCACTTGATTCAATGGTGCAGGAATTACTCGGTTGTTTTGAAAGCAGCTCATATTCCTGGCCGATTGAACATTCTGGCGGATGCTTTGTCTCGCAGACAGAGAATCTTGCCAACAGAATGGTCCCTCAACCCTCCAGTTCTACGACGGATCTTCGAGCATAGGGGCAAACCCAACGTGGACTTGTTCGCCACAAAGGAAAATGCTCAAATCATGACATATGTCTCGCCGATTCCAGATCCAAATGCCGTCGATACAGACGCTCTGGCGATAAGCTGGAGAGGGATGCACGCTTACGCGTACCCACCCACCATTCTTCTACCGAAGGTATTGGTGAAGGTCAGGGAGGAGCCGTGTCTGGTCCTGCTAATAGCGCCGTATTGGCTGAGCAGGGCGTGGTTCATGGATCTTCTAGATCTGCTGGTGGAAAATCCTGTGCAGTTGCCCGAGATTCCGAACATAATCTCCCAGGCCAAGGGACGCTTCCTACACGAGCGTCCCGAAATGTTCAAATTGACTGCGTGGATGTTGTCAAACAACATTCCACGTCGGAAGGCTTTTCTCGACAGGCTGCTGATTTCATCGCGGCTGCGAGAAGGAGGTCAACCTTCAAGTCATATAACAACAAGGTTAACAGATTTGCAGACTGGTGTGAAGAAAAGGGTATTGACACATTTCATTCCACTATTCAGCAGATAGCAGACTTTCTCTGTGAGCTGTTCTTTTCAGGACTAGCTCCTGTCACAATTGCTGGATACAAGTCAGCTTTGGCATCAGTTATCCCTTGTCTAGCCAACAGGGATAGTCCAGAGGTGGCCCAGTTGAGTGTGATGGTGAAGGGAATGCATTTGACTGTAAAGGCGGTCTTTCTATTGAATCTAAAGAATCAATCTTTGAAATATCCCGGCAAACCAATCGTTATACTGGAACTAACTAGGTTTGATCGTGATGCCAGTGTCTGGTGCCCAATCTGTGCTTTGACTAAGTACAAAAAATGGACAGACTCGTTACGGTCGAATGATATACATCTGTGGATCTGCCATAAAAAGCGTTAGGGCGCCGCATACATGGATTCTATCTCTCGTTGGGTGGTGGAATGCATCCAAACTACCCACAAGATTGCGACTGGGCACCAGGTGCAATGCGCAAGGGCTCACGATGTCAGAGGAATAGCCGTCTCGACCGCCTTTTACAATGCTGTTCCGTTAGAGGACATCATGGCCATTGCACAATGGCACTGTGAGTCCTCATTCACGGATTACTATATGAGAGATGTGTCAGACTCCGCCAATCCACTCGCTTTAGCTGTTTTGAAACGATAGTTAAAAACGGCCACACTGATCTGTTCCTTTTTTGGTACTTGAAAAAGCAAAATTTAAGGAACAGACATGGTCCGGCGAGAAGATTACAACCAAATTGTGTCACGCATGGTCGAACAAGTGCTTGGTTGAAGGCTCCACGTCTGAAATCCAATAATCATAAGGTAATTCAAGTTTGAGAGTTTTTTGTATTATGTTTATCAGAGTTGGGTTTTGGACTGTCCAAAACTAATTTTGAACGGACTTTGTCCAAAACCTGTCTAAAACCTGTCTTAAAGGGTTTAAACCAGTCCAAAACTGTCCTAAACTGTCCAAAACTAATTTCAGCATATTTGTACTATGCTTATTCATGCTTACTAGTCTTAGTAATAATGCAATAAAAGAAACAAAACACCATAATAACATATAAATTGTATTACATTGTATATTAAGATATATAAAGTTATTACAAATATTATGCATGTTAACAGATTAAGATTACAGGCATGAAAATTCAGTTTTATGAGATGTGTAAGAGGTATGACATGTTGCTTATGCTCATTTAACCTTCAGTAATCTAAATCAGATAGTCCTCTCAGCATCCTATAACAAAAGACAAGCTTTGATGTTTTCTCTACCCCTAGTCTGTTCCGGATATTTGTATGTATGTAACTGAAATTGCTAAAGATTCTTTCAATGGATGCTGATGAGGCTGGTGCATCCATCAATTGAAGGGCCATGTCTATAAAATCTGCAGACACACCTAGAGGTTTCAGACCTTTCCACCATGTCAGTGGAGGTACCTGGACAGCAGCATCAGAGAAATAAGATACAGGAAATGGCATGCTCTTGGCTTGGTAAGAGATTAATGTCGCTATGAAATTTGGATCTTTACTTATAACCCATTTGTTTACGATTTCAAGCTTATCTGGTGTGAGCAGCTCTCCTTGGTACTTTGGGTGTAGTGTGTATGCCACGAGGTGCTCTGGCAAGACTGCCTTGTGAAAACGAGCAGATACATGATTTTTATGTGGTTCAAGCAAAGTGTTGTTCTTACGGTTAATCCAAACATTACATGCATCAGCCAGTGTTGCCGAGTCACCCTGACAAATATCAATCGCATGGGAAATAGGTCTTAGCTGCTCTGCTAAGTCTCTGGCATTCTTAAATAGGTTGTAATCCATAATCTTTCTAATAATAACACTCTCTAACTCTCCCTCGTGGTCCTGGACAATTTTCATGAAGTGTGGTCTGTTATGAATGAAAGAGTCTATATGCATTAGTTGACTCTTCCACCTTGTGTCACAAGGAAGCTGCGGCTTCATACTGCCAGGGCAATCAGAGAGCCAGGATAATGGTTTGTGGTGGTTCCTAAAATATTTCTGAATTTCAACTATATTTTTAATTAGTGAATCTGGTGTTATATCTTGTCCTAACAAGTTCAACCAGTGTGCTGAACAGCCATATACAACTAAATCATTATCCTCTGCCTTTAAATTGCCACGCATCTTTTCCATGTTTTTTGCATTATCTGTAACTATCGTCCTGACTGTGCAGTTATATTTCTGCTTAGCATGCTTAATTGTCTCCTGGCATTTAACCTTACAGTTTTCAGCACTTTTAGTCATCGAACCAGTGTCATAACTATGTAGAAAGAAACTCTTTCCTTCAACTTGCAAACACGATGCTATAATTGGCTCATTGTGCACATTGCTCCAACCATCCTCTACTAAGGTTGCAGTCTTGCCATTCAAAATCGCCTTCATATCTTCTGTCACCTGATCGTGGAGTGTATCCAACAGTGTGCCACCGATTTGCTTACGGGAAGGTGGTTTATATCCATGGCGTAGTAATTGAATAACCTTTATAAACTGAGGATGCTCAACAAGTGAAAATGGGAGGTTGCATGCATAAAACAGCCTTGCAACCTCTACGTCGATTGCCGATTTCATCGAAGAGCTGGTGGAGATGCAGTGACGACTAAGGTCTGGTTGAACTGAAACTGCTTGACGCTTCATTGGTGGCGACAATAGCGAATCTTCTCTGGCACGCTTTGTGGGTGCTGCCGCAACTCGTTTCTGAAATAAGAAATACATGTACATGTATATATTGTAAAGCAAAGTCAAATTCACTGCTCATGTGTGTTTATTTTTATATCCTATAATTACTGTATTTATCCTTTAAAAGTGTGAATAAGAAATATTCTGTTGAATATTTTGAAATTAATTTGAGTGGAAGCTGTTGTTGCCAAAGGTAGCAAGAGCTTACAGTCAAATTATTTTCCAAATATTCAACATATTTCTTGCATGTTTGATTTGAAAGGAAAATAATGGGATAATTAATAGGATTAATGGATGAAAGGGTTAAACTTCTTCCCTCTGTTTAAACAGTGACTATAACTACTATATTTGTCCAAAAAAGTACACAAAGATATTCTGTTGAATATTTTGAAAATAATTTGACTGGAAGCTGTTGCTGCCTTAGGCAGCAACACCTTCAGGTTAACTTATTTTCAAAACATTCAACATATTTATGGTTCAGTCCATTTACATGTAGCGTAGAGTAATTTCAGCGGTGAAAGGGTTAGCTGTACTTGGATTAGTTAACTATAATAGCAATTAAAGGCTCATTCACTTGTAGGTGTTACAACATAACATCTACTGAAGTGACTGCTGGTCATGCAGGTTATCTGAACTTAGATCCCACACAGAGCCTATTGTTAATACCTCCAGCCATCTACCACACTCAAAGGCATAGACATCATAGTTGAATAATTACAGCCTGTAGTTAACTCTTTCAATAATAATGAATGACCAGAAATGGCAAATTCCTTACAAGTTAACAGATTTTCTGTTGAATATTTAGACAGTAATTTGCCTGGAAGCTGTTGCTGCCTGAGGCAGCAACAGCTTCTAGTCAAGTTATTTTCTATATATTCAACAGTTTTCCTATTATACAATCTGACTGAAAGTAGTTGCTATCTTATTAAAGGATTTTACTGCAGTTACATGCTCTAAGATAGCAATTACTTTCAGTCAAATTGTTTTCAAACAAATCTTGTATATATGTTAAGTGATATAGAAGTTACCTCTTCACTTATGATGGGTTCTGGAGTCGGTGTCTCATGCTTCTGATAGTGGGCTTTCATTCTTGCTACTTTATTTACAAGTTTGTAATCACATTCTCTACACTTAGCAAATGATTTTCCATTACTCTGAACTTCTAAGAAATGCTTCCAAATTGGATCCTTAGGCCTACCACCCTTAAAATACATCTTTGATCAAATATTTCAAATAACATCAAAAGTTAATATTATACTGAGAGAACATCCAGACAGGAACTAAACAGATGAACTTAATTAAGAAGATTTACTTGCTAACTGATTTCTAATAGAAAGTGGAGTAGAATTATATAGTGATGAAATAAGCTGATAATTCTATTAATTGTCAGACTAGAGGTTAGTCACTGTATGCTAGTTGTGTAAACATGTATCAGAGGAATATTGTAGTATAAACATAGCCATGATAGCTATCAAAAAGCAATAAGAAAACTTAACTAGCAGGGCTAAGTCAGCTAATAGTAATAAAAACATCTTAACAGACTTACTGTCACTTACATGTATGAGCTGTGATCTTATGATCAGTGTATATATGTGTTGGCAATTTTAAAGCAGGTAGACAGGCACTTAATGTTTAGACAAATACATGCACTATCAGTAGATTCAGTTGTATGTCTTCCAGGTTTTAATCCCTGAATCACAGTCTAGTCTCAATTATAAGGAAAACAACCTGCTGAATATTTTTGAAACTAATTTGACTGGTAGTAACAGGTTTTAATCAACTTAAAATATAATTTAAGCTTATGGAGAAATATTTTTGACCAGGATTTTAGGTTTTGGACAGTTTTGGACACTTTTCAGGTGTCCAAAACCGATTTTGAGCGGACAGTTTAAACATGGTTTAAACCACTAGTGTCCAAAACTTACCAACCCTGATGTTTATATATCATGATCATTCATATTATATATTCATGCTCATTCCCAGACTAATATATGGTGGGGGTTGGGTGCGGTGATGCGAATCTGATTCGGTCCCTAAACTTGATGGTCCTTTTAGGTCTCCGTGTGTCAAGTTTA
This sequence comes from Chaetoderma sp. LZ-2023a, assembly GCA_034401795.1. Lineage (NCBI taxonomy): Eukaryota > Metazoa > Mollusca > Caudofoveata > Chaetodermatida > Chaetodermatidae > Chaetoderma > Chaetoderma sp. LZ-2023a. The sequence continues at coordinate 9,085,291 of CM067372.1, forward strand.
AGTCTAAGATCTTTCTCCAGGGGCAAAAGAAGCAATTGATGGCTTGCCCCTTCCCACCAGGTTACTGTTTAAATCTGGATATTATCAGAAGTAATAGAATGGTAAGTATTGATCGAAGGAGAATGAAGGAAATTTCAATTTCTCTTTCTCCGAGATCTAACAATAATTACCATTCTATTACGGACCCTGCCTCCCAGCCCCACGGAGGCAAGCCATAGGCATTCTCTTGTTTGGTAGCTATGCAAACAATATGAGCCTCACTGGCAGAAGGGTACCAGTTTGTTGGGACCGGGTACCCGGTTCCAGGAGCCGGTAAAGCTTACTAAGTCTAGATTCTTAGCCAGCTATCGGGATAGCTTGTTATCAGAAGTAATAGAATGGTAAGTATTGTTAGATCTTGGAGAATGGGAAATTGAAATTTCCTTCATTCTATCAGATGCAGGCATGCCAATGGTGATATGCCATTTATCCCATAAGAAAGTAGATGGCACGTCTGACTTTCTGGATATTTTCATCTAATGTAGAGCGAGCATTTATAAATTGATCATTTGTTTCTATCCCTAAGTGAGATGCACAGCCTGACCAGTGCAGATATTTCCACATCGCCTAGAAGAATGGAGGCTTATCCTGCTCACAATCGGAGAGAATGTCATATTTCTTTGGCTAACGCTGTAGTGACTAGAGATGTTCAACAGATTCTGCAATCTATCTTCATTATTTGCCATCAAGCTGATGTGGTGCTGCACACATTGGTGCAGGCAAAATGCACAGTTCCAATGCTAGCTCCATCTTCTGAGGCATCTAGGGTGTCGAGCAGGTCATTCATGTACAACTTGTATAAGATTATTTCCATGACAGTATTTCTCCTTGTCTAACGTTTTGCATTTACGGGGAATTTAATTCTGATGGTGGCATTCATGTGGAGGTCTCTGATGGGGATCCATGTGACATCTATGTGTATACGCGCAAAATAAAGTTTGCTTGCAAGACTCACGTGGTTCACCACATCAGATGCTGATTTGGCATCGAGAAGGGCAACATACTGTAGTTACTGAGCTTCTTGCCTCGTGAATCAGCACTGCACTCTTGTAGTGCCAGGGCACTATGCATGTGCGATTATCTTTCCTCGTGAATCAGCACTGCACTCTTGTAGTACCAGGGCACTATACATGTGCGATTATCTCGCCTCATGAATCAGCACTGCACTCTTGTAGTACCAAGACACTATACATGTGCGATTATCTTGCCTCGTGAATCAGCACTGCACTCTTGTAGTACCAGGGCACTATACATGTGCGATTATCTCGCCTCATGAATCAGCACTGCACTCTTGTAGTACCAGGGCACTATACATGGCCGATTATCTTGCCTCATGAATCAGCAGTGCATTCTTGTAGTACCAGGGCACTATACATGGCCGATTATCTTGCCTCATGAATCAGCGCTGCACTCTTGTGGTACCAAGACACTATACATGTGTGATTATCTTGCCTCGTGAATCAGCACTGCACTCTTGTAGTACCAAGACACTATACATGTGCAATTATCTTGCCTCATGAATCAGCAGTGCCTCTTGTAGTACCAGGGCACTATACATGTGCGATTATCTCGCCTCGTGAATCAGCACTGCACTCTTGTAGTACCAGGGCACTATACATGTGCGATTATCTTGCCTCGTGAATCAGCACTGCACTCTTGTAGTACCAAGACACTATACATGTGCGATTATCTTGCCTCATGAATCAGCAGTGCACTCTTGTGGTACCAGGGCACTATACATGTACGATTACCTTGCCTCGTGAATCAGCACTGCACTCTTGTAGTACCAAGACACTATACATGGCCGATTATCTTGCCTCATAAATCAGCAGTGCACTCTTGTAGTACCAAGACACTATACATGTGCGATTATCTTGCCTCATGAATCAGCACTGCACTCTTGTGGTACCAAGACACTATACATGTGCGATTATCTTGCCTCATGAATCAGCAGTGCACTCTTGTAGTACCAGGGCACTGTACATGTGCGATTATCTCGCCTCGCGAATCAGCACTGCACTCTTGTAGTACCAAGACACTATACATGTGCGATTATCTTGCCTCATGAATCAGCAGTGCACTCTTGTTGTACCAGGGCACTATACATGTGCGATTATCTCGCCTCATGAATCAGCACTGCACTCTTGTAGTACCAGGGCACTATACATGTGCGATTATCTTGCCTCATGAATCAGCACTGCACTCTTGTAGTACCAAGACACTATACATGTGCGATTATCTTGCCTCATGAATCAGCAGTGCACTCTTGTAGTACCAAGACACTATACATGTGCGATTATCTTGCCTCATGAGTCAGCAGTGCACTCTTGTAGTACCAGGGCACTATGCATGTGCAATTATCTTGCCTCGTGAATCAGCACTGCACTCTTGTAGTACCAAGGCACTATACATGTGCGATTATCTTGCCTCGTGAATCAGCACTGCATTCTTGTAGTACCAGGGCACTATACATGTGCGATTATCTTGCCTCATGAATCAGCTAATTTAACTACCGTTATATAATATTTCTATTTGAAAACGGTATTTGTATGTTAAACGAGCATGCCACAAGATCCTTTTCTCTAAATACATTTATTACAATAAAAATATGTTTTAAAAAAAAAAGAAGAAAAAAAAGAGAACCTTAAACATACAATGAAAGGACATTTGCGGCCTAGGAGAGGAGTGTTTCCGACAATGGAGCACTGGAATGACTGGCTCGGTAACCGAGTCAATCATTCCTGTGTCCAATTGCCGTAAACACTCCTCCGGACCAGCAAATGACCATTTCACATATCGCCAATCCAAAGGTTAGAGTTTCAGGATAGTCATATAGTACATGCATGGAAAATACTTCTCCTAATGTAAATAGTTTTGTGTATGCATTGTGAAATTGTATTATACTATTGTCCGTCACATTATTATGTGATTGTGCACACTTACGGGCCATATGCTTACTTTGTGATGAATATATCTATCGTATATTTTTCAACTTTCCCGATCCTTTATCATTAGAGCACGAAATGTAGACACAAAATAGGTTCCCTTGCTGTATAATTTTGATACTAATTTGACTGGATAGTGTTGCTGCCGAAGGTATCAAGACCGTTCATTCAAATTATGCTTAAGATATGCAACAGCTTAATAGCATGACTTGAGTTCTAATACTAGTGTTGAAATGGTTAGATGTTGGCGTAGACCTACTATATTGGATGTAAACCCATGGGAGTGTATGTACATGAGTTCATGTGCGTGTGGAAGTGAGTGTGTGTGATTGGGAGTGCATGTGCTTTGGTGAGTTCTTAATTTCAGTAAACTATATATGCCTAATTAACCTTTAAGATACAAACCTTCAATTGAACCTTCTGATTTTATCATACATTATGAAGTGCTATGTCAAATTTGGTGATTCTTCCGCTCTTTGACCCATAAATGAACAAGCCTAGAAACAAGTCCATAAAATCGGCTAGAGAAATGACCATTTGCAGTCCAGAGGACTATTTTTGAAAATTTATGACAGGAATGACAGGCGCGATAATCGAGCCAGTCTTTCCGGTGGTAAATTTCCAAGAATGGCATTGTCTTGTTCTGGAAATGGACATTTCACAATAGATAGACCTAATCAAGGTTTTCCTGACAAATTTAGTCACTAAAGGGTTAAGACATTCGACGGCGTGGGTAATGATAATAATTGTACTAAATCTATTGTTTCTGTATGTATGTATAATCGTAAGTTATAATGTGCTTAGCTGTATTTGTCTACGAAATTGAGAATTAGTTTCTATATTTTAGCACATAAAAATATTGTTATTTCTATTTCTTGCATTGTTTCCAAAGCATTTCAGCAGAAAAGAAAGGAATTTACTTTACAATGCTGAATATATCAATGCTAATTTGATTGAAAGTTTGCTGCTGTTGAAAGCATCAGTAGCTTTTGTTCAAATTACTCTTAATACATTCAGAATATTATATGATTATAAGAAATAGATTCCCTAAGTTCCTTGTCTGTACATAGATGTATAAATTTGTACATATTATATATATATATAAAAATTTTTATATATGTTAATGAGGGCCTCTGCTAGATCAGGCCGTGTACTTGAAGTGCTACCCTCAATAAATAACGATTATTATTATTATTATTATTATTATTATTATTATTATTATTATTATTACTGCACTCTTGTAGTACCAGGGCACTATACATGTGCGATTATCTCGCCTCATGAATCAGCACTGCACTCTTGTAGTACCAGGGCACTATACATGTGCGATTATCTCGCCTCATGAATCAGCACTGCACTCTTGTAGTACCAGGGCACTATACATGTGCGATTATCTCACCTCGTGAATCAGCACTGCACTCTTGTAGTACCAGGGCACTATACATGGCCGATTATCTTGCCTCGTGAATCAGCACTGCACTCTTGTAGTAACAGGGCACTATACATGTGCGATTATCTTGCCTCGGGAATCAGCACTGCATTCTTGTAGTACCAAGACACTATACATGGCCAATTATCTTGCCTCGTGAATCAGCACTGCACTCTTGTAGTACCAGGGCACTATACGTGGCGATTATGTTGCCTCGTGAATCAGTACTGCACTCTTGTAGTACCAGGGCACTATACATGGGTGATTATCTTGCGTCGTGAATCAGCACTGCACTCTTGTAGTACCAGGGCACTATACATGGCCGATTATCTTGCTTTGTGAATCAGCACTGTACTCTTGTAGTACCTGGACACTATACATGGCCAATTATCTTGCCTCGTGAATCAGCATTGCACTCTTGTAGTACCAGGGCACTATACATGGGTGATTATCTTTCCTCATGAATCAGCACTGCACTCTTGTAGTACACGACAGTATACATGGCCGATTATCTTGCCTCGTGAATCAGTACTGCACACTTGTGGTACCAGAGCACTATACATGGGCGATTATCTTGCGTCATGAATCAGCACTGCACTCTTGTAGTACCAGGGCACTGTACATGGCCGATTATCTTACTTTGTGAATCAGCACTGCACTCTTGTAGTACCTGGACACTATGCATGGACAATTATCTTGCCTCGTGAATCAGCACTGCACTCTTGTAGTACCAGAGCACTATACATGGGTGATTATCTTGCCTCGTGAATCAGCACTGCACTCTTGTAGTACCAGGACACTATACATGGCCGATTATCTTGCCTCGTGAATCAGCACTGCACTGTTGTAGTACCAGGGCATTATACATGGCCGATTATCTTGCCTCGTGAATCAGCACTGCACTGTTGTAGTACCAGAGCACTATACATGGCAAATTATCTCTGAGGTAAACCTGAACTGTAAAGGGTTCTGCAGCTTGTGTATTTTCTACTGTATGCAGAACTTTAGCACTGCATCATCTGTAGGGGTAAGCTGTCTATTGAGTTCACCATTATCCCACAATATGGGGTGGCTTGGTTTGGACTTCCCTTCTTTTTGTAGGCCTGTGTTAGGAGACAGACTTTGAAGATATCAGGAATGGTTTTAGACGACCAATGGCATAGAGGATAAGTGGGGGCAAAACTTACTACATGGTAAAGTGGATATACCTCATTGTCTACATTTTCCATGAAGTGCAAACCAGAAAATTCTGTACCTGAGAATCTCTAACACAGACCGGTATCAGAAAACATTAAATCAGGAGTGAATTTTGCAAGATTGTAAAATAAATATAATTAAGGTTTCACGGCCCATTGCTCATGATGTTAATTTAGCCCTCCCCCCCCCCCCCCCCACCCAAAATGTTGCGTCGCTCTCATGGTATTGTGAGAAATTTGATTTTAATGACATCATCCTGAATTTACATGGATCAGAATGTCTTGTCTGTCAACAATGAAAGCCCTTCCTGGGGTGGGGGTCTAGTCCACTAAGTCCACCGGTAATGGCGGTCGAAATATCACAATCGACAATAGTTTAATGTTAACCAAAGCCCTAGCCTTAGTTGTGTTAATTGTGCGATATTTTGTCAGTCATTATCGAGTATCGACGGCCCATAAAGTGGATTTTAACCCTCTCTGGCAACAATTTACCAAACTCGAAAAATCTAATCTTTGTTCAGATACTACTGTTCTAGGTGTTGGGTCATGGTGGGACAATTACTGTCCAAGGTCATCAAGTGTGATTGGAGCTCAATCAGTTTGTATACACATGTAATAGAATTCTCTTCTTACAGATCTAATCACGTGACTGTATCATCATGGTTCTGACAGACCTGCCATTTAGCCGCTCACCATTACTACATCAGCGTTATAACAGTCTCCTTCGTCCAGACCGTCTGGCTACTTCTAAATCTGAAGGCTGTCTTGCTGAGAAGAATGATGACACTACTCAAGCAGCCATTGACTACGCATCCTTCCTCAAGTAACTAGAATTATTTCACATCAAGAGTATACTTACCACCCTGATACTCTATGATATTTCCCAAATATTGACCTAGCTTGAATAAGACTCAGAATTAAAAAGAAACCACCCCACTGGGCAGGTTACTCATCTGACAGTCCAGCAGATATGCAGCCCAAACTTGCGCATGGGCGGGGCTGTATCTTTCTCTTATCAAATTATTGACCTGCCATTGCAACACGCTTTGATTTACCTCTTAGAATTGCCTTTGATGATTTTGAATTTTTTGAGTTGTTTTGCAACTTGCTTTGACTATTGTAAGAATGTCTGATGCTGCCAAGTCGCCGGATGATGCGGCCGGTCCTAGCTATCAGGTGTTTTAAAATACTTTTTTGGATAAAAAATTTGCGTATTGTACCGGATGGTAAAACCTGGATTCGCACTATTACGTGGATTTGTCTATATTAGGCTAGCTCATTTTGGGGGATGTCTAAATATTAGCTAATGCATGTTGTGCTTTGTATTTTCAGACACATTTAGCTGATTTATGACATGGTCCTTGTGTATCCTTCAACTGAACAATTATTTATGCTTGGTTTTCTGGGTCCATATAATTTATTATGAGTTTACAGAGGGAATTATTACCATAAGAAGTAATGTTTCCGCATTCTCCCCCCACCACAGGGTTTGGATTCAGGATCAGGTATTCCTGCTGTTGTTCAGTAGACTTCGCTCATTCTTCAGGAGTTTATTCCTCTGAGGTTTTAGTATGGAGAGTAAGTTTTCAGTCATTTTATTTCTAAAAGTTTCTGGAAATTTAAAGTTATTTATCTCTGGAATTTTTATGTTATTTATCTGTCTTGATGGTTTGCATAGGTTCATTGTGTTTATAAAGTTCAACTACTAATGAATCTGTGTTATGCTCCCTGAAAAAAATGTCGCAGGAGAATATAGTCGCCGCTTTGTCCGTCTGTCCATCCGTTCACCATATATAAGTTTGTCCGGGGCATAGTTTCAAGACTTTTTCACATATGGTCACCAAACTTGGTATGTGGATACATCTTAGGGAGAAGATGTGCGGAGTATGAAAAGTAGGTCATGCTGACCTACTTTTCATGGTCGACTGAATATCACAGAAAATGTTTGTCCGAGGCATAGTTTCAAGACTTTTGCACATATGGTCACCAAACTTGGTATGTGGATGCATCTTAGGGAGAAAGTGTGCAAAATAGAAAAGTAGGTCAAAAGTAGGTCATGCTGATGACCTACTTTTCATGGTCGACTGAATATCACAGAAAATGTTTGTCCGTGCCATAGTTTCAAGACCTTTGCACATATGGTCACCAAACTTGGTATGTGGATGCATCTTAGGGAGAAAGTGTGCACAGTATGAAAAGTAGGTCATGCTGACCTACTTTTCATGGTCGACTGAATATCACAGAAAATGTTTGTCCAGGCCAAGATTTTTTCACATATGGTCACCAAACTTGGTATGTGGATGCATCATAGGGAGAAGGTGTGCACAGTAGGAAAAGTATGTCATGCTGACCTACTTTTCATGGTCGACTAAATAGCACAGAAAATGTTTCTCCGGGCCATAGTTTCAAGACTTTTTCACATATGGTCACCAAACTTGGTATTGACTATTACAGAACATATCGCTGTTCATTTTGAACATAGTTTTTATATGTATTTTTCATATGGTGCCAAGCAAAGTCTAAGTGTGTTTATTTAGAGAAACTTAGATTTTGCTTTTATTAAGCTATCCTTAACAAATTGTTCTTTAGGGCAAATCCCGCCAGACCAAAAGAATGAGGGCCCACTGAATCACTCCTACTCCCCAAATTGTGGATTTAACATCATTACCCCAAACCAACAATATTTTAAGGATGGCCTAATATGGTGATAGATTGACAATTTCAAGTTCGTTTCTCTGTGTCTGAGCCACAGTTCCAAACCTTTCCCTGAAGCATATGCCTTCGGGGTTGTCCATTCAGTTTCTCTGCAGAGTATGCCTTCGGGGAGAATACATCAATTTATTGATTTGCCTTGTTTGAGTCTAGCATTCGCCTCTCAAGTATTTACGTTCAAATTCTAATTGTCTCCCTTGTCTTCATGAGGAAGAATAAGAAGTTTTTAGGATTTGTTTACCTTTAGTCAGGTCCATAGCTTTTTCTATGGGCCTGGCTTATCTTTTCATCTAGGGGTCTAAGTTTTCCTTAAGGAATTTATTACCCTTCTGCAATTGGTTTTTGGGTTCATCATAACTAAAAACTAATTGTTTCCGTTTGTGTCTTTCAGAGGGTTATTGAAAACAAATGCCCTTCCTGCCACCGATTCGTGAAAGCCTGCTATTTCTCTCATGACTGCACGAGGTACAGTACGTGCAGGCCTTTGCTAAATCGCCATGTGTGTGAGTCGTGTCTGGTGGAGGTTTTTAGTGATTTCATAAATCAGCAGGTAAAGGACCAGGCGGCGGATGAGAAGAGGTGACTTGACAAGGAGACTTGTGGTAAGAAGAGGAAGGCATCCATGCCAGACATGGAGGCCTTCCGCCTGGAGATGATGGGAGAAATGAAGAAGACAATCACGGATCTTGTCCCGGAGTTGCTTCGCAGCTTGCTTCCCGGTTCAAGTTCGTCATTGTCTTCCTCATTTGCTCCAAGACAGAGTGTTCCCATCTCTGGGTCTGGTTCTCTTATGATGCCAGTTTTTGATGTAAAAGGCCCAGAGATGGCTCCCACGGGTCTGGTGCTGAGGCTTACCTCGTCCGTGGACCCGGGTGCGAAAGCCATGGCCTCGAGCGTTCGCGTAATGAATGTTCTAGAGCAGCCTAAGGGCTAGGGCTAAAGTTATCAGTGCCTCACGCGATATCCCTCCTGCCCAGGCCGAGTTTGATCCTTTTTCAAGCTTGACGTCTAATCTTTCTAGGCAGGAAGAAGAGGACACTCTGTTGTGACCTTCTGATGAGCCGATGGCCACGGAAATGTAAATCCATCCAGGGGGGCGCATGGGTGACTTTTCCATGGAACTACTTCTTGTTTGAGTAGGTTTGACGGCTCAACGGCTAGGCTGGCTAGGAGCTGATGGCCGTCCATCCCATATACCTCGGCTTGCCGAGAGTTACCGCGAGGAAGGCCCAGACGATGATGTCATGCATGTAGCCCCCCCCCCCCCCCCACCCCCTCCCCCCATGATGCCATAGATCCGGCTCCTGGAATGGTGCAAGCCATGCTGGCCCTTGTGGGGCCGTATGGCTTCCTTGGCTATCCATCAGTATCTCCAGCTCCAGCTGTTACCCCACCAGTGAATGTGGTTGAGGACGACGAAGCCCCTAGGCTCATCGAGTATTCACAGGTGGCCACCGAGGAGGACTGGCTGGATGCTTGCCAATGGCTGGCGAGCATCAAGCCGGAACTCTAGGCGGATCCAGTGGCTTCCCAGCAGGACCAGCCCCCATGGTTGGAAGGGAAGCCAGTGACAAGCACCATGCCATCTCTCCCATATGCGGAGCATTTCGTGGATATGTTCGCTGCAGCAGAGACGTCCATTCAGCCGAATGGACGCCTTGTGAAGGCCCCTTGCGAGGTGGCACAGCACTGCTGTATCAGTTCAGAAGTACGGTGGTGTCCCAAAGCCTTGCACAGATGACCATGCGGCTTTGGACGAAGACACATGGCCAGGGCCCAGTCTGACATGAGACCCTTGTGCACTAGCGCAAGTGCAAATTTTGCGCTGCGGTACACAGAGGAGAGTATGAGAGGAGCCATCTCGGCTCTCTCGCATGTTTCCCAGCTGCTACAGAGGGTAGTAGCAGCATCCGTGGCCCGCCAAGCATCTCCTCTTACAGTCCAGAGAGCCATCCATGGCGGCATTAACCTGGCTCTGGATTGTATGACGAGATCCATAACCAGGAGTTTATGGGCGAGGCGCACATATACCTGTGAAAATTTGTGCCCCTCGCAGGACCTGTACACTCAGCTTCTTCGGACACCGATGTCAGGTCCAGGGTTGTTTGGAGGTGAAGGATGTCTGCACCTCCAACAAACTGTAGACCTGGTGAATAACCAGAGGGTGCTGCATGAGTAGTTTGAAGTGCTCTGCAGGGAGCATGTTCAAGCAGTGCCCCCTGCCTTCCACCCTCAGCAGGCTAGAGGCAGTGGTGGCCTTGTCAGAGGCCATCCACCTACACAGCATCGGCCACAGCAATGCCAGAGTAAGCCAGCTAGGGGGAGCATAGGCTCCTCCAGCGCAACCTGCCAGGCAGCCTGTGTACCGAGGTGCATGTGGCGCTGTCAGAGGAGCATGGGGTTCTGGTTATGGGAGCCGAGCCTGATGGGTCGGCATTGACAAGGGTCACACCAGTGCTGCTAGGACAGCCACCAGAGACAGGGCAACTCTTGCACATCTCAGGCCCACCTCAATCCTTAGGTGCACCAGTGGGAGGCCGTCTGGCCTTCCACATGCAAGAGTGGGAGCGGGTTACTCAGGACCTCTCAGTTTTGCGATGACTTTCAGTCGGTTACCATCTCGACTGGATATCAACCCAGCCATCGTGTCTGTCTCTGGTTCCGATCTGGACTCAAAATCCACGAGATCCAGATCAGCAGTTGTGTATAGAGGAAGAAATTCATTCCCTCATACAAAAACATGCAATTCAACCCACACAAAAATGTCTGGGTTACTATTCAACCGTGTTCTTAGTGACAAAAAGCACTGGAGAGGGGAGACCAATTCTCATCCTCAAACCTCTCAACAGATTTATCCTCACACCAAGTTTCAAAATGGAAACTGTAAGAGCGGTGTTAGCAGGATTGAGGAAGGGAATGTGGACAGCATCAGTAGATCTAAAAGAGGCTTATTTTCACATCCCCATTGCGAAGAGCTTTCGTCGGTTCCTGAGATTTGCATTTCAGGACCGCCAATGGGAATTCAGGGTTCTCCCATTTGGTATATCGACAGCTCCTCGGGTCTTCACTCGAGTGGTCCAAGCTATGACGTTATACCTCCGCAGGAGACACATAGCAGTCCACACGTACATAGATGACTGGCTGTTAAAAGCACACAATCAGGAAAGTCTATCAGCAAATCTGGAGATAGTTTTGAAAACTCTTACAGATCTAGGCTAATAATCAACTTTCAAAAATCAGCGCTGACACCATCCCAGAAGTTTGTTTACCTGGGCATGTTCTTCGATCTAGAGATATGGTATGTTTACCCATCTCAGGAGAGAGTAGAAGTACTCATCTCAGTCATACAGTCAGTGTGCAACAGTTGTCATGTCCTGGCATGGGTCTACTTGACAATGCTGGGGTTGATGGTTTCTTTGGAATCAGTCAGTCCACAGACAGCCTTACGCTGGTGCCATATCCAGTTATTTCTCATGAAACAGTGGACAATGGAATTCCTGGACTCAAAGGTGTCAGTGTTGGAACCTCTTATTCACCACCTTCAATGGTAGATGAAAAGAGAGAATCTCCTGGTGGGGTGACGTTGTCACCTCCCCACCCGCAGTTAATGATGTACACAGATGCATCAATGGAGGGATGGGAGCTTGCAGAGCTGTAACTTAGTGAGTGCCCTGATGCAAATACACTTGAAAATCACCTAGGGCATTTGGATATCAAAAGTCAGATGCCCTCATGAGCATACCAAGTTTTTGCTGCTTGGGAAACTTATCAGTGCCTTGAATATTTATAAATCCATAATTGGGTGATTTTTATCTTATATCATGGCATAATACAAATGCAATTCCAGAATCTTTGTCACGTTGAATGTTGATAAATAGCAGCCTCATTCAATGACTATTATTTTATAATAATGCAAGTATGTGTACTGAATTAGTATATAACATATTAGAATGCGGGCAGTCAAAAGAACATATCAATCTGCTAAAAATGCGAGCAGTAGTCTTAGCCATGGAACACTTTATAGAGAAGGTCAAGGGCAAGATTGTTCTGGTTCGATCAGACAATACAACAGTAGTGATGTACATAAACCGCCAGGGCGGAACGAAGTCTCCCAGTCTCTGTATGAAGACATGGAAACTACTTGGCTGGTGCCTAGATCATGAGATTTCCCTGAAAGCAGTTCATATTCTGGGAAGGCTAAATCTATTAGCAGACTCATTGAGCCGAAGGATGAGCATTCTTCCCACGGAATGGCAACTAAATCAATGTGTGGCAGACCGTCTGGTCAACCACTGGGGCAAGCCCAACATAGATTTATTCGCAATGAACAAGAATGCGAAGATGATGACATACGTCTCTCCGATTCCATATCCGAACGCTATCGCAATAGATGCGCTAGCTATCGGCTGGGAGGGAATGTATGCATACACATTCCCACCAGCAATCCTGATGCCAAAAGTTCTCCAGAAAAGCAGGCAGCAGGAATGCCAAGTGCTTCTGATCACCCCAAATTGGCCACGCCGATCATGGTATACGGATCTGCTGGATCTTCTGGTCTGCAATCCTGTTCCTCTGCCTCTGATGGACGACATAATCTTCCAGGGGAAGGCCTTGCACAACAACCCGTCAATGTTCCAATTGACTGCATGGATGTTGTCAAGGAATCAGCCGTTAAGGAGGGCTTTTCTGAGCAAGCAGCCATGTTTATGGCAAGAGCCAGAAGGGGGTCAACCTCTAGAGCATATAATTTTAAAATCAAGAGATTTGCTGAATGGTGCTCAAAACAATGTATTAATCCAATGGATGCATTCTATTCTGGTAGTAGCCAATTTCCTGTCAACTTTTTGATGCCTATAGCCTCAAGCCTAATACTATTGCTGGCTACATGTCAGCTTTAATGTCAGTTATCCCTTGCTTGGCTAATAGGGGAAGTGATGAAGTATGTATGTGATCTAAATACTTTAATCAAAGGTATGGGCAATCTAAGACCAAGGAATCCTCCAGTGATTCCATCTTGGAGTGTATCGTTAGTACTTCAAGTATTAGCGGATAAACCCTTTGAACCACTAAGCTCTATTTCCATGAAAGTGTTGATGCTTAAAACGTTATTCTGATTGCTGCGCCTTCAGCCGGACGAACAAGTGAAATACACACTTTGTCAGCAGAGCCAGACCATTTTGTGGTTACAGGGGAAGGCCTCAGGCTTCTAGTTAGAGTTAACTTTATGGCAAAAAACTAGTGTTTAAAATATCCTGGTCAGCCTATAGTTTTACCCGCTTTGACTAGGTTTGATCCAAATTCAAAGGCTTGTTGTCCTGTCCGTGCATTAACATGTTATAAACAACGTGCACAGGAATGGCGGATGGACCCTAGTGCTTTATGGCTATCTTACATTGAACCCCATGGGAGAGCTTCTAAAGATACCATTTCTAGGTGGATTGTGGAATGCATCCAGCATGGCCACAAAGCTGCCACGGGAAAACAAGTTGACATGGCCAAGGCTCACAGTGTCCGTGGCGTAGTGACATCCACGGCTCTGTTTAACGGAGTGCCAGTGGATGACATCATGTCAGCACATTGGCACTATGAGTCTAGTTTTACAGATCATTACCTCCGTGACAGGTCAAATCTGCTTGCCTTATCGATTTTACATAAACGTTAAATCTGTATATATTTGTAAATATTGTTCATAAGGCCGTTGACTCACACACGGTGTAATTTAGTGGGGGAATCCCTGCTTTTCCATACTGTACCTATCATCGCCAGCGGTGATTAAAGGCAATCTCATCAAAATAGGTTGGTCCTATATTTGGTGATGGCTATTTTTTGTCACGCTTTTTATTACTTTCTAAAATGGTGATGGTTTGTGTTCTTTGTGGTTCCATCTGAGAGTATACGAAATGAAGCTTTCGTCCGATGTCGTATAGTACTTTAGCATGAGTACATAGAGAGTGTATAGGACATTGAGGTCATCACTCCATCTTTTTATAAAAGATGGGGGAGGAACGCATGTTAAATGGTCATTACTCTCAACATCGGTCGTGTTAGCCGATGTCCAAGTCATTTCCTGATTGTGTCTACATACACAATTTTCAGATGTTTTTTGTGCTCCAAAAGCAAAAGAGCTTGCTCTTCCAGCGATGAGCCGGTCTTCTGACCTTCGCCTCCCTCCCGCTGAATTCTCTTACAAATTCCGGCTATATCATAGAGTATCAGGGTTGTAAGTATACTCTTGATGTGAAATAAATGAAATCATGGATTTCTTTTTCCACGAGAGGTGATACTTACCACCATGATACGATCCCGGCCTCCGGCCCACAGAGGCTCGGTCTATCAGCGTTTTATGTTGCAATTTGTCAGCCAATAATTTGGAATAGAAAGAGACAGCCCCACGCATGCGCGAGTTTGGACCGCACATCCGCTGGACTGTCAGTTGAGTAACCTGCCCAGTGGGGGGGGGGGGCGGTTTCTTTTTAATTCTGAGTCTTATTGAAGCTAGGTCGATATTTGGGAAATATCATAGAGTATTAGGGTGGTAAGTATCAACTGTCGTGAAAAAAGAAATCCGTGATTTCGTTTATACACCTGTAATATATAATGTATATGTATTAGTAATAGTTCACAGACATAACAGAGGGCTATAGAGAATCCTAGTTTCACAGAACACCATTTTCTGTGTTAAAACTTTCAGTTAAATCAGGTCTGTAGTTTCCAAGAAAGTGCACTATTACTCCGACAGAACTATAGCAAAACACAATAATCTCATTCAGCTATACTATAGGTCATACGTGGAATGAGATTAATCCAATTCCTTCAGGCTACCCATTGGATCAATTCAAGGACTATGATTTGAAGATGGGAAACAGAAACAGTGGAATCAGTCCACAGATATGGTAAAGAAAAAACCTAATGTTATATGTGTGGATATGATGAATGTCAATGTGTGTGTGTGTGCACGTGCATGCCTGCGTGGAGGGCCTTTGACAGGGGTTCAGGTTGTGGTGTGGATGTATATATTAGACTAAAGATATAATATCCTGCTTATAGCTTTTGCCTGTCTTTCATTACATTTAATATTTTAATTTCTAGGGATCAAGAGCGAAAAGTTGGACCATACGGCTTTCTTGATTCTAAGAAGTACACCCACACTTATGCCGTGGCAAAGGAGCGGCCACCTTCACGGTCATCAGCACAGTCCTCTAATGGATGTCATTCACACACCGCCGTCAGTTTGATCACAGCAGTCAATAATGAGGAGAAAGGTTACCAAAGGAGAATTAAAGTCATTGAGGTTTGTTTTACATGTAGCTGCTGTCAAAACTCTACTAAAGACCACCTCTCTTTTTGGGGCCAGAATATGGTGTTTCTTTAAGACAGGTGGTCATATGACCACTTGTGGTCAAATCTGAATCAGTCACACCTGCTTATGGTGGGACATTTCTCTGTCTTCTGTAGTCAAACTGCATGTTTTAAAGAAGCACTTTATTTTTGGCTCCACAAGCCATATCCTATAGTGTCCAAGTATTAAAACTGTCTGACTGCTAAATCTTGGCAGATGACATATTCCAGGGCTTATATATTGCTGAACCTGCTAAATATATATGAAAACAATTTGACTGAATGTTCTTAGTGGCTAAGCCACTAACAACTTTCAGTCTAATAGTTTTCAAAATATTCGGCAAGTAATGAGTAAAAATTGGCATGGTATTATGTAATGGCGCGGGTAGGCAGGCAGGCAGCAGAGTGGTTTCTGGATGATAACGCCATTACTGTTTATCGGATCATTTTGAAACTACAAAACCTGGTTGGACTAGGTCTGGGAAAGAAACCTATCAAAATCGATAATGATCCGAAATACAAGACGGCCACCAGCCACCGGCGGCCATCTTGAAAATTAGGTTCCGGATGATAACTTCTTAACCATTTATCAGATCGTGTTGAAACTTCATCACATCTGAGGGAGAAACCTATCAAAATCGACAATGATCCAAAATCCAAGATAGCCGCCAGCTACCTGCGGCCATCTTGAAAATAGGTTTTCAGATGATAACTCCTTAGCCGTTTATCGGATCGCGTTGAAACTTCATGGCATGGTTGGACTAGGTGTCAAGAAGAAGTCTATGGAAATTGACAATGATCTGAAATTCAAGTTAGCCGCCAGCCACCATCAGCCATCTTGAAAATTGGTTTCAGGATGATAACTGCTACAGTTTATTGGATCGCTTTGAAATTTCATAGGGTGGTTGGACTAGGTCTGGGGAAGAAACCTATTGCAATTGATGATGATACGAACTCCAAGATGGCCGCCAGCCACAGGATGCCATCTTGAAAATCGCTTTCCGGATGATAACTCTTTAACTGTTTAACGGATCACTTTGAAACTTCATAGGATTACTGGTCTGGTCTGAGGGAAAAGAAATCTATTTTCTGATAGCTATTATTTGATTGGTTTGTCATCATGGCAGGGTATTATGCGCCATTTGCGGAGCTCTTGTTTTTCATTGAAATTATTGTCTTGTGGCTTAACAGTCTGTTTATACCGTCTCATTGTCTGCGCTCCATAAGGTGTCACTTAAGACAGGTTTTAATGTGGCTCCATAAGGTGGTCACTTAATACAGATTTTTCTGTGGCTCCTTAAGGTGGTCACTTAAAATAGGTTATACTGTGTCTCTATAAGGTGGTCACTTAAGACATATTTTACAGTGGCGCAGTAAGGTTGTCACTTAAGCCAGATTTTACTGTGGCTCCATAAGGTGGTCACTCAACATGACATGTTGATATTATCAACCCTCATCAATATCGCTAGAAAAGAGAGTACCATTCGCCCAATACATTTAGACTTGCATAATATTGTCCTAGGAGGTATTGCGATATATTGTGGTGAGAAAATCGGGATATTTTGATATATCATATAGCCTATTTTATGGTATATGAATTAGAATTGGTCTTGGGTTGAGTTGGACTGCACGGTTTGGCTGATGTAGAGATGTTGGCTTCGCTATCAGTTTTCATATCAGTTTTAACCGAATGTGACTTCTAATTCGTAAATTTCAATAAAAACTTTAAATCCAGTCACTAAGATGCTTAAAGAATGATCATTAATAACATGAAAATAGGACACAATTACCGGGTGTAAATTTTTGATACCTTACACCTTGGCTTAATGTATACCTTGTCCATCATTGCGGGAATGAAATTATTACATTGGACAACCTAAATATTGCTGTTATAATCATCGTTTGTTACATCAAAGTTAATCCAAAAATTTGACATTTCGTGTCGTGTGATATTAGGAATGCACTTTAGATCCATAGATATCTAATGTTTAGATCTGATCCGCATTTAGAGAGTACCCGTTTACTAATAATAGTTAGCCTTCAGAAACATTTGTGAATGCACAACCTCTCACATCCAAAATCAGGAGAGCGAGCAAAATCACATGATTTATATATTTTACTAATAATAGTTAGCCTTCAGAAACATCTCGGATAGTTCACCTTGCTGGCTAAAGCATGTATACCGTCTCATTTAGCTATCACATTTGTGAACGCACCACCTCTCGCCTCCAAAACCAGGAGAGCCAGCAATATCACATGATTTATATATTTTCGCGACGCCATTTGTTGTCAAATTTAGGATTCATTTTGATTTTATAAACCATGCTTATTAAGAAATATACAATATTGATATTGATACCGCTCTCACAAAGATGTTGGTTTGGAAATAATTTGATTGAACAGCTTGCCGTAATAGAAGGCTATGCTACAAACACATGACAAATACGTGACACAATTTTTGCGATATTTCAATTTTTTCAAAATCATATCGTAAAAAATTGTGGTTGGAAAAAAATTGTGATTTTCGATAATATCGGATAATCGTGCAGGCCTAAATACATTGGACTTCTCATATCTAGGCGCCAGGAATTCTTTGCCTGATCATTATCCCCACGTTTTAAAAAAACATCGGGGATATTGTAATCGCCTCCATCTGTCTGTCCATCCGTCACACTATCTCCTCCGATACTCGACCAATTTTGATATCTGAGTTACCCATATGATTGCGGCCATTTAGATTTGGCTTCACCCCCCAGAGGGTGGGGGAGGAGCCAAAAGGTCAAACTTTAACCTATGGAAATTGATTGTAAGGCATCTCCTCCGAAACCGTTGTACAGAATTAAACCAAATTTGGTCTGTGGGTTACCCATATCAATGTGGAGTACATGAGTACATTTACATCTGGCCCCACCCGAGGGGTGGGTGGGTGTGGGGGTCAAAAGGTAAAGAAATTGATTGTAATTCAACTCCTCTGAGACTGTTGGACAGAATTCAACCAAATTTAGTATGTTAGTTACCCATATCAATGTGGAGTGGATGAGCACATTTACATTTGACCCCGCCCCCAGGGGGTGCGGGATGGGGTCTAAAGGCTATGAAATTCATTGTAATGCAACTCCTCTGAACTCTTCAGATGGAACTCAATGAAATTTGATATCTGAAGTCATTTAGCTTTGGCTCCGCCCCCAGCGGGTGGTAGGGGTCAAAAGATCAAATTTTAACCTGCGGAAATTGATTGTAACGCATCTCCTCCCAAACCATTTGACGGAATTCAACCAAATTTGGTATGTGAGTTACCCATATCAATGTGGAGTAGATGAGCATACTGACATTTGGCCCCCGACCCCAGGGGTGGAGGATGGGGTCAAAATGTCATGAAATTGATTGTAATGCAACTCCTGACACTGTTGGATGGAATTCAACCAAATTTAGTATGTCAGTTACCCGTATCAATGTGGAGTGCAAAAGGATGTTTACATTTGGCTCTGCCCTCGGGGTGGGTGTGGGGTGTGTCAAAAGTTCAAAGTGGTGAATGTGGGGTTTGCGATGACGCGTTGTCATACCAATCAATTTTGTTATTCATGTAAATAAACATTTGCGACCCTTAAAACAGAGTGGATGCAGTGATTTGTTGGTCTGCATGACCCTCAGCACTGACTGAATGAGAAATTCAATGTATTGAGCGAATATTTTTATATAACCAGGCTAGGAGAGCATAGTCAGGTTAGACTCATTTAGTATCAATACTGAATATCGACATACTTTGGTCCGACTAAACCACTACATAAGTCATTGTGGATATTGGCTAGTATTTACTATTGCATACATCATTCCACATATGTACATTGTTAGGGCCATATAAGTGGCAACATAAACAAACGATATACTTTGACTTCCATTTTTGTCGAGCCCATAGCGTAGCAGATGATCTTGACATAGCGATCCAAATGGCGTCCTGTGCCCAATATGAATTAGGTATTTATCAAGGACTTATCCGATGTTAATAAAATTGTACAGATTTGATCTATAGCATCATTGCATCTAGTTTCCATCGTAATTGGTAATTGAAACGATTTAAAAAAAAATCCCATATTTTTACGGCATTTGAACTTAGCTTATTTTGCACCAAGAATTAGGTAAGTGTGAAAGCTTTTCAATGGACATTTAATTCATGAAGGTTTTATCCAATGTCAATTAAACTTTACAAATTTGTTCTGCGCTATCACTGCATCCAGTCTCCATCATAATGATTGTGCTTTTCTAGTTTTTTCCATATGTTTCCGGCGTTTGGCCATGGCTTAGAATGTTTTTATGTGATAAATATCCTGCTTAAGCCAAGAATTACAAGAATGTTAAAGTTTTTCAGTTGACATTTAATCAATGAAGGCCTTAATTAATCCCATTAAAACTTACAGATTTGTTAAATATCATCATTGCATTCATTTTGCAGGAAAATTAAAATGAAGATCTCGACACATGGGACACAGTCCATCTAGTTATAATGTATTAATGAGATCTGTTTTGTTAGGACCATATGTGGCAGCATAAACAGGAGGAACGTGAACTGAAGCGGCTTGAAGGTGACATCATCAAAAACCAGAGAACAGTCAGAAACCTGGAGAGAGAGATTGAACAAAGTATGTAGCGAGTGTACATGAAAGAGGGAGGGAGG
This sequence comes from Chaetoderma sp. LZ-2023a, assembly GCA_034401795.1. Lineage (NCBI taxonomy): Eukaryota > Metazoa > Mollusca > Caudofoveata > Chaetodermatida > Chaetodermatidae > Chaetoderma > Chaetoderma sp. LZ-2023a. The sequence continues at coordinate 9,105,622 of CM067372.1, forward strand.
ATGGGAGAGAGAGGGAGAGAACGGGAGGGAGGTAGGGAGAGAGAGGGAGGGAGGGAGAGAGATTGAACAAAGTATGTAGTGAGTGTATATGAAAGAGGGGGGGGGGGAGCGGGGGGGAGGATGGGTGAGAGAGGGAGAGAACGGGAGGGAGGTAGGGAGAGAGAGAGAGGGAGGGAGAGAGATTGAACAAAGTATATAGTGAGTGTATATGAAAGAGGGGGGGGGGGAGGATGGGTGAGAGAGGGAGGGAGGTAGGGAGAGAGAGATGGAGGGAGGGAGGGAGAGAGATTGAACAAAATATGTAGTGAGTGTATATGAAAGAGGGAGGGAGGATGGGAGAGAGAGGGAGAGAACGGGAGGAAGGTAGGGAGAGAGAGCGGGAGGGAGGGAGAGAGATTGAACAAGGTATGTAGTGAGTGTATATGAAAGAGGGAGGGAAGAAGGGAGAGAGAGGGAGAGAACGGGAGGGAGGTAGGGAGAGAGAGAGAGAGGGAGGGAGGGAGAGAGATTGAACAAAGTATGTAGTGAGTGTATATGAAAGAGGGAGGGAGGATGGGAGAGAGAGGGAGAGAACGAGAGAGAGGTAGGGAGAGAGAGAGAGAGGGAGGGAGGGAGAGAGAGATTGAACAAGGTATGTAGCAAGTGTATATGAAAGAGGGAGGGAAGAAGGGAGAGAGAGGGAGAGACCGGGAGGGAGGTAGGGAGAGAGAGAGAGAGAGCGGGAGGGAGAGATAGAGAGAGATTGAACAAAGTATGTAGCGAGTGTCCACACAAATCTGTTTAGTGGATCAAAATTATGAACATACTTTCACAGGTGCTCGAATAAACACCTGCCATAACCCTTAGAACCTAAAAAGGCCAAAATTCAAAAAGTCATTTACAATATAATAAATACTCTGCTGAATGTGTTAATACTAATTTAGCTGGACTACATGTACCTGTCCAATTAGTTTCAAAATATTCAACAGCTTACCTGTATTGTTACCTTGAAATTGAGATTCTGAGAAATCATCATAAAGTGGTAAGAAATCACCTTCTGTTTGCAAAAGTAATAACCACCTGTCTATGATGACCACCCTGTCTATAGTGACCACCCTGTCTATAGCGACCCCCCCCCCCTCTGTCTATAGTGACCATCTGTCTATAGTGACTGTCTGTGCACCATAAGGTAGTCACTTAACACAGGTTATATACTAGCTTTAAACTAAACTGTAACTTGTGCTTTATGTAGCAACAGCAGGCATCCAGTAAAATCAATTACAATATATTCAACAGCTTAACAGTGTAGTTGCTTTTAAATTTAGCTAGACGTACATGTATATCAGTATTTCCAGGATGTATTAACCAGATGCCCCGGGTGTCTTTGTTTATTCATCAGAATTGACCAAGAAGCGTATGAATGAAGAGAAGAAACTGAATGTTAGTCTGGGCAAATATACGAAATTACAACAGGACTCGACCCACAGAAAACATGAGGTAAGAGATAGGAAATTACAACAGGACTCGACCCACAGAAAACATGAGGTAAGAGATAGGAAATTACAATAGGGCTCGACCCACAGAAAACATGAGGTAAGAGATAGGAAATTACAACAGGACTCGAGCCACAGAAAACATGAGGTAAGAGATAGGAAATTACAACAGGACTCGACCCACAGAAAACATGAGGTAAGAGATAGGAAATTGCAATAGGACTCGACCCACAGAAAACATGAGGTAAGAGATAGGAAATTACAACAGGACTCGACCCACAGAAAACATGAGGTAAGAGATAGGAAATTACAACAGGACTCGAGGCACAGAAAACATGAGGTGAGAGATAGGAAATTACAACAGGACTCGAGCCACAGAAAACATGAGGTAAGAGAAAGGAAATTGCAACAGGACTCGACCCACAGAAAACATGAAGAAAAAGATCTATATGGAATTATGGCAGAACTTGATCCAGAGAAAATATAAGTTCAAAGTAAAATATTGTTTGATCTTAGCGTGAGAGTGTCCTCACTACATGAGGTCAGAGAGGTTTATTGCCTGGTATTACATGTAAATACGAGTGTGCTCTCTACATGAGGTCAGAGAGGTTTATTGCCTGGTATTACATGTAAATACGAGTGTGCTCTCTACATGAGGTCAGAGAAGTTTATTGCCTGGTATTACATGTAAATAAGAGTGTGCTCTCTACATGAGGTCAGAGAAGTTTATTGCCTGGTATTACATGTAAATAAGAGTGTGCTCTCTACATGAGGTCAGAGAGGTTTATTGCCTGGTATCACATGTAAATACGAGTGTGCTCACTACATGAGGTCAGAGAAGTTTATTGCCTGGTATTACATGTAAATACGAGTGTGCTCTCTACATGAGGTCAGAGAGGTTTATTGCCTGGTATTACATGTAAATACGAGTGTGCTCTCTACATGAGGTCAGAGAAGTTTATTGCCTGGTATTACATGTAAATACGAGTGTGCTCTCTACATGAGGTCAGAGAGGTTTATTGCCTGGTATTACATGTAAATACGAGTGTGCTCTCTACATGAGGTCAGAGAGGTTTATTGCCTGGTATTACATGTAAATACGAGTGTGCTCTCTACATGAGGTCAGAGAAGTTTATTGCCTGGTATTACATGTAAATACGAGTGTGCTCTCTACATGAGGTCAGAGCAGTTTATTGCCTGGTATTACATGTAAATACGAGTGTGCTCTCTACATGAGGTCAGAGGTTTATTGCCTGATATTAAACATGAGCTGTATGCTATCCCGTAGAAGCATATGAAGAAAGTTATTTTAACTTCCATAGCAAGCTTTTTATAGATCAAATGACTTATCAGTACTTAGTACAGTGCTTCAAATTCCACATCACCCTGTAATTGGACGAGGCTATTGCAATCATGCCTGCCTGCCTGCCTGGCAGTGCCTGCCTACCTACCTACCTGCTTGCCTGCCTGCCCATCAGCCAGCATGTAGAGTGAGGATCTGCAATCTCGCGTTAATAACTTTGTCTCGACAACAGTAGTTCAGTTCTTAAGCCTGACGCTTGATTACTTAGTTGTGTTATCCAGAAAGTCTGAATGGTCTGGGCTTGTTTAGTGGGCCCCTTTTATACCCTTTTTGGTGGCCTGGTGTTGGTGGCCTTTAGTAGGCGGCTTTGTGGTTGTGCGCATGTCTCTGCGCATGCACAGTGAGGGACTGGGTGGATGGTCTGCCGGCCTGGCAGCTTTGGCAGTTTTGGTGGTTTTTGGTGGCCTTTGGCAGTTTTTGTTCTTTATTGGTGGGGGTGGCTTGGAGGCTGTTGTTGGGGGGTGGGGGTGTGGGGCTTTGGGGTAGGGGAGTTGTGGTGGCTGGCTGTGGTGTTCTTGTGGCAGGTGGGTATAATACCATTTCAGCGGTTTAGGGGTTAATGTCCTCAGTTGTTTATGAGGGCATGATTCAGACTTTATAGTGTTTCGTTCATGTAACTTTGAACTCATCAGAGGCAATAGTGCTTTTTGTGGCATATTTCATATGGGGTTCGTGTCCCATATGGTGTGTGCGTGAGCGTGTGTGGGCATGTGTGGGGTATCGTGATTGGGAGTGATGCTTGTGCATGCGTGAAGGCATGGCAGGTGGTGCATGGAGTGGAATATCAAGAATGACAGTAATTCTAAAGTTGTATACTGTATAATCTTTTTAAAATAATTGTGATAGGGCTCATAGTGCCCAGATGTAGAAGACATATATGATTGTAACTTATTATTTGTAAGAAATGAAACAAACAATGAAGATCCGGAGAGTTTGTCCTCTTGTTTGTTAACAAAGTCCCTGCGTTTGTTCGTTTGGGACAAGTTGTGTCCTCAGCGGTTGGTCTGGAAAGGTCTTCATCCACATCAGAAATTAATTGTAACGTTCCTGAATATTGTGATCGAATGGCATATGGATACTGTGTAAGTCCATGTGCGCCACTGCCTGCTTGCATATGTTCAGTTCTATACCTTTAGTTACTGTATGCACTTTTTTAGCACTAAATAACATCCGTGACAGGTGGTGTTATATTGGTCACACGTGCAGTTTTTTGTCCCGTTAGCGTTAGGTTTGACAATATAGGTCAACTTCTTATGCAGGGTGGCGTCCAGTCCCTGGATTCTCCTTTCTCTCTTCTCATGGTGAATGTCCACATCCTTCTTCTCTGGGTCTTCTCTGTCGATGCAGAATATGCGGCTCCGTGTTGATGGAATAGGGACAGCCGGTGGTGAAGGCAAGATCAGGGACCATGAGCTATAGGTGCTTGACGGGGTCCTGCTTTCCTCTGAGTGAGTCTCCTGTGTGGGCTTCTCAGTTTGTGTCCAAGATGGGCCTGCCGCATCTAAAAGAGCATCCAGCACGTCATCCAATGGCAAGATGGCGTATGATGTGTTGACGTTATTATGTTTCAGGATGGTGTATCCCATTTGATACGGTTGCAACAGCTCACTCACCTCTGTTAGTAAATCCACTGGACGCATGACGTTGGGTGTCACGATGTCTGGTGAAAAGAGAGGGCCTGGTCTGGAGTCCAAGAACTACTCCCCCCCCCCCCCCCTGTGGCTATCTCCGAAGAGATGAGCAGGGATCTGATCGACCCTTTCCCCCATCCCGTGAGCCCTCCACAGATGTTTTCTTAAGTATTCCAGCCTTTTGAAATGCATAAATTTCGGCAGATTACAAGAAGCGCAAACTCACTTGCATCGGCCTGTGTGGGAAGCTTCCTGGCGCTTCAGGCCGCACACATCTGCATAATTTTTCTTGCAGATGTGGTATTCATGTCTGGCCATGTTTATGTTAGTGATGTTGTGAGGGGTTGTTGGGGATGTTTATGACGTCAGCCGCCTCGCTTGACAAGGATGTCATAGGTATGACGTCATAAAGGGTCAGTTTTAAGGAGGGGAACCACTGTGGTCAATGAAAAGGTATGAAAAAGGCTTGGACGCACCGGGTTCTAAAACGATAATAACAACATATGTATGTATCCACACTGTTATTGTTACAATTCACCTTTCCAGAGTACCCACCCATCATATGACGTCATAATGAACTGTGTGATGTGTAGAATGACATCATAATGAATGACGTTGATAAGTACGTCACGAACGCATATTTGAAGACAGTCTATGCATTGTTGTACAAATTGTTTGCTTTTACTATTTAATAAAATATTCTGTTGAATATTTTGAAACTAATTTGACTGGGCACTGTTGCTGCCATAGGCAGCAACAACACCCAGTCAAATTAGTTACAAAATATTCAACAGCTTCCCTGTATAGTTTTCTGGAAATTGATAGCTAGGGCATTTGGGGATCGATCAATCCCAACACGGCGAGGTGTGCGTGGAGCTTAGTTAGTGATGGGCGGGGCATAGCTGAAAATGGAAAGGTCCATTGGTGGTGGATACACCCGATAGTGGCTTAGTGTGATGGTGAGAATGTGTGCATGTAGGCAGGTGCTGGTGTAGTCATCTTCTGCTTTCACTCAGGGTGGAGATCAGACGGTACATCTCTTCAATTGCATCTGTGCTGCTGACCCCCGTGAGTGGGTATGGCGGCCTGGATTGGTCTGCAAGGCGTGGCGGTATCTGCTGTCTGCTCTGTTGGCGCTGCTGTTGTGCTCGCCTATAGGGCTCTGTCCTATAGTTTTAGGCAGTGTTGCCCCTTGCTAAGGAGGGGCCCTGGGCCCTCTGAATGCGAGGGCGTGGCCTTGGTCTGTGCTTCTAGTGTGACAGCAGTACTGGTTGCGTTCGTGAAGGCTGTTTTGTAGCCTTTAGTCTCATGGTAAGCTACTGCCAACTTGTTGGCGGTTTGAGTTGCTAAGAGTTAAGTCAATTTATGACTAAAATCTGAGTGGAGATTGTTCCACTCGGCCATGAAGACTGAATCAGTGTCATTCGGTTTCAGGGGAACCAAAGCCACGAGCATGGGTGGGATAGATTTTTAATTATCGCGTCTTGGAGTTTCTCATGTTGGTACTCGAGCCTGGACTCTACAAGAAGAATTGCACCAAAGTTTGTATGCGTTTATGTGCTCGCTCGGGATTCCTGGTTTAGTGTAGCCAGGGGAATTTCCTGGCGGTGCTTGGCGGCTTGTGGGGGGGGGAGGGCTTCCATGGGCTACTCTACCCTTATACGTTTTCTGTCTCGTGTAGGGACCTGGAGAAGTGGGTCCACTAGGCTAGAGCCGGCGGCATTGGCGGCATCTGGCAGTGCCACTGTATTGGTGACAGCGGTTGTGGATGGCTCCCTCAGTAGTTCGACGTTTGATTGAGTCAATAGTTAGCCCTGAAATGGAGGGCATAACTATCTCAACATCTTGTGCTCTTAAGTTTTCATTAGCAGTATTCATAGCGATCATTCAACAGGTTAATAACTACGTCTTGACAACAGTAGTTCAGTTCTTAAGTCTGACGCTTGATTACTTAGTTGTGTAATCCAGAAAGTCTGAATGGTCTGGGCTTGTTTAGTGGGCCCCTTTTATACCCTTTTTGGTGGGCTGGTGTTGACAGACTTTAGTTGGCAGCTTGGTGGTCGTGAGCATGCGCAGTGGGGAACTGGTTGGGTGGCTTGGCGGCTTGGCAGCTTTGGCGGTTTGGCGGCTTGGCATTTTGGCCATGATGGAATAGGGACAGCCGGTGGTAAAGGAAAGATCAGGGACCATGAGCTATAGGTGCTTGATGAGGTCCTGCTTTCCTCCGAGTGAGGCTCCTGTGTGGGCTTCTCAGTTTGTGTCCCAGATGGGCCTGCCACGTCTAAAAGAGCATCCAGCACGTTATCCAATGGCAAGATGGCGTATGATGAGTTGACGTTATTGTTTCGGGATGGTGTATCCCGTTGGACACAGCGGTTGTGGATGGCTCCCTCAGGGTTTTTTTCTGGACACTATGGTACAGAACAGAGATGGAGAACAGATTAAGTTCAATCTCTTCACGAACCCCACAGATACACATGGATATCTGCACTATACCTCCGCACATCTGTCAATATGTAAAGACGCCAGCCCCTATGGACAATTCCTTAGACTCAGGAGGATATGTACGGACACCACGGACTATGACAAGCATAGCCTGGCCCTGGAACAACATTTCCTAGCCAGAGAATATCCCTCCCCGCCTCCTGACCACTTCTAAGTTAAAGGCCAGGGCTAAGGATCAGACATCCCTCCTCAAACCCACAATGCCAACACCCAACACCCCCCCCCCCCACACCACATCTAACAAACCAATCAGGCCCATCTTCATCTGCGAATTCATCCACACAGGCACGCTTCTCAAAAAAGTGATTAGCAAATACTGGCCCATCCTCCAAGCCAGCCAGAGATGCAGGAAGGCATTTCCCGAGAAACCACTATTCGGCTATCGGAGGAACAAAACTATTAAGGATCACCTAGTCCGGGCCAGACTCCCAGACCCCGCCGATGTTGTACACCCACACCGCAACATTTTCCTAGAATGCACCACCAAAAACTGCACCATCTGCAACAATATGGAGAAAACGAGGTTCTTCAAAAAGCCACCATACTGGATTAATGTATAGATGCAAAATCATAGGCAATTGACACATGCAACATAGTCTATTTGCTAATCTGCAGACTTTGCCACAAACGATACGTGGGAGAGACGTTGAGACCATTCAAAACAAGGATTCAAAAACATCTTAGGTCCATAACTAATCTCCACAAAAAAGAAAGTTATGACACCCCAGTCTCACGACACTTCAACAAAAACAACTACACAAGAGCCCACATGAGCTACCGTATCATTCAGGTATTCTCCTCCAACCCAGCAGACCCCGAGTCAACACCATGGAGGAGATCCAAAGAATCCCATTGGATTCACCAACTCCACACCATGGAACCAATGGGAATTAACGTAGCAGGGTGAAGACACGCCTTTTCATGTGTGTATAACCCAACACCCACATATGTTGTTATTATCGTCGGATCTGCTTGCTCTTGTTCATTCATAAATCTTTGTACTCTGGTGACTTTGTAGAATTGTGGGATTTACATTGATTCACTGATTCATATGAACATGTGTTAATGTCAACATATACCTATTGATGTGAAAAGTCACTTACGCATTTAGCCTTCAAATTTGTTCAAGAAAATTTGAGTTTTCTCATAGGAAATCTTCAGTTGCAGACCAAGAGAAGAAAGTTTTTGAAAATTTATCACTGGAATGACTGGCTCGGTTATCGAGCCAGTCATTCCAGTGATACATTTTCAAAAATATTCCGCTCTTGGTCTGCTAATCGACATTTTCCAAGACCACTGCAAAAGCTGTTTTTGGCCAGCTTGGAGTGTTACAGGGGTAAGCATATTTTGGAAACATGACTGCTGAAATGCTTAATACTAATATCAGTCAGCTTTCTTGTAATCTATGATCATGATGATGATGATAATGTTTGTGTGTGAGAAGTGGTATCAAAGAACTGCTCCATTAGCCAAAACTTTCTATTTCAGTTTATGAAGGATCAGATTGGCAAGAATCAGATCGATAGTCAAGTTCAGAAAGATGTCGGTCGCAAAATTGAACTACAGAAGTATGTAGCCTCATTGACCTTTATGCTATCATTGGGTGGTCGCTAAAACAGAACTCTAATGTCATTGACATCCATGTTAATATCAGCTTCAAGGGGTCCTTATGTCATTGACATCAATGTTAATATCAGCTTCAGGGGGTCCTTATGTCATTGACATCCATGTTAATATCAGCTTCAAGGGGTCCATATGTGATTGACATCCATGTTAATATCAGCTTCAAAGGGTCCATAAGTCATTGACATCCATGTTAATATCAGCATCAGGGGGTGCATATGCCATTGACATCCATGTTAATACCAGCATCAGGGGGTCCTTATGTCATTGACATCCATGTTAATATCAGCATCAGGTGCTTAATATTGGTTACAGATCATAGGCTACGTGTATGTGTTTAGGGGTTCACAATATGATGATGGTTCATATGAGCCCAATATAGGTTACAGATTATAGGCTTTCTGTTTAGGGGTCCACAATATGGTGATGGTTCATATGATACCAATACAGTTTACAGTTCATAGGTTCTGTGTTTAGGGGCTCACAATATGATGATGGTTCATATAGGTTACAGATCATAGGCTTTCTGTTTAGGGGCCCACAATATGGTGATAGTTCATATGATACCAATACAGTTTACAGTTCATAGGTTCTGTGTTTAGGGGCTCACAATATGATGATGGTTCATATAGGTTACAGATCATAGGCTTTCTGTTTAGGGGCCCACAATATGATGATGGTTCATATGAGCCCAATATAGGTTACAGATCTTAGGCTATGTGTTTAGGGGCTCACAATATGATGATGGTTCATATAGGTTACAGATCATAGGCTATGTGTTTAGGGGCTCATAATATGATGATAGTTCATATGATCCCAATATAGGTTACAGATCATAGACTATGTGTTTAGGGGCCTGCAATATAATGATGGTTCATATGACCCTAATATAGGTTACAGATCATAGGCTATGGGTTTAGGGGCCCACAATATGATGATGGTTCATATGAGCCCAATATAGGTTACAGATCATAGGCTATGTGTTTAGGGGCCCACAATATTATGATGGTTCATATGATCCCAAGTCTTATTGCTTTACCCCCTTCACTGATAAATTCCTTGTATCTCAATCTCAGGACATTTATAGCTTATTCTGTTGAATATTTTCTCAAGTAATGGACCAAATGGTAGGAAGATATGTATTACTTTGCTGGCATGTTATGTCATATGTACAGCTATTGGCTTATAACGGGGGGTGCATAACTTTAGGTTTGACTATACGATTATGTAAATACCAGGGTCAGGTGTGGGTTAAATACCAGGGTCATGTATGGATTGAATACCAGGGTCAGGTGTGGGCTAAATACCAGTGTCATGTATGGATTGAATACCAGGGTCATGTGTGGGTTGAATACCAGGGTCAGGTGTGGGTTAAAGACCAGGGTCAGGTGTGGGTTAAATACCAGGATCAGGTGTGAGTTGAATACCAGGGTCATGTGTGGGTTGAATACTAGGGTCAGGTGTGGGTTGAATAGCAGGGTCATGTATGGGTTGAATACCAGGGTCACATGTGTGTTAAATACCAGGGTCATGTATGGATTGAATACCAGGGTCATGTGTGGGTTGAATACCAGGGTCAGGTGTGGGTTAAATAATAGCGTCAGGTGTGAGTTGAATAGCAAGGTCATGTATTGATTGAATACCAGGGTCATGTGTGGGTTGAATACCAGGGTCATGTGTGGGTTGAATAGCAGGGTCATGTATGTGTTGAATACCAGGGTCAGGTGTGGGTTAGATACTAGGGTCATGTATGGATTGAATACCTGGGACAGGTGTGCATTGAATACCCGGGTCATGTGTGGGTTGAAATACCAGGGTCATGTATGGTTTGAATACCAGGGTCATGTGTAGGTTAAATACCCGGGTCATGTATGGGTTGAATACCATGGTCAGGTGTGGGTTGAATACCTGGGTCATGTGTGGGTGATGCTTCTCAACACTTGCATTAAAACATATATGTATCTGTGCTCAATAATGAATGGTGTGTCCTACAATCACATGACATCTAAATACTATTGTCCAATGTCTCAATTTCAAAACAACTAGTACGCATGAAAGCTGTTGAATATTTTGAAACTAATTTGACTGGAACTTGTTACTGTTGCAACAGCTCCCAGTCAAAACAGAATATTTGTTACAAGAGAACTAATTAGTTGTCTTTGTTTATGTGATGGTTAGAGGGTTACATCTTGGTGTTTCAGATCTGATCTTGCGAGGAAGTATAGATTAAAGATCTCTGAATTAGACCTGAAGCGTATAGAGATGATGCGACTGAGTCAGGCATTTAACAATCAGCTACAACAGAAAGAGGTGACTACTATAGGCACTCGTACATTCAGATATGCACAAAATGACCTCTGCACTGGTCTTGAGGAATGTCCATTTGCATGCCAAGAGAAGACTATTTTTTAACTTTGACCACTGGATTGACTGGCTTGATAACCGAGCCAGTCATTCCATTGGTCAATTTTCAAAAAGTCTTCTCTTGGCATGCAAATGGATATTCACAGACCAAGTCTTTACATTTTCTTGTCAAATCTTGACCATTAGCCCTTTAATGATGAAATCTGATCAGGAAAATTTCAATTTTCTCATAGAAAATATCGATTTGCAGGACAAGAGATTATTTTTTGGAAATTTACCACTGGAATGACTATCTCGGCTAGTGAACCAGTCATTCCAGTGGGAAAATTCAATTACTAACATAATCTTTTCATGGCCTGCAAATGTATGTTGCTGAAGACCACCACACTCACCCGTTTGGACTAATTTCGGCATGAAAAGGTTAAAGGGTTCGCCAGTGGACACTTGTATGGTCGGAAATAGTTGTCTCGGATTCTGCTTATTATTTTCCCAGTGAGACTTCTAAATGTCGAATGTCAGACATTTATGTTACTGAAATGCTTTACAGTAATTATGGATTGCGTGGCCTCACATTTAGCGAGGAATATCTCGAATTCTTACATATAGTGTCCCATATTGAGTACCCTGCTTGCACGCCTTTGATGTTTGTACTAAGTTCACGAAGCTTCATACATATTAATGAGCTCGGTCAGTCAACTTGCGCCAATGAGATTGCTCGATAAAAAATCAGGAAGTAGACAAATTTACACATGTGCGTAAACCAAACTAGCGGTTTTTGTTACCGAAAACCAATCTACACATTTTCTGTTCCTCAGAATCGTCAGATAACTTATTTAGAGTAAAACTATTGCAAATCTTTGCAACTATCTCTTTCCAGTTCAACAGCTTCGCGATCGCCGTTGTTTTTGTGATTGTAAATTATGGAGGCACAGTAAAACCTTTTTTAAGAGACCACTTTATGGCGCCACAGACAGTTAGTCACTATTGACAGGAGGTCTGCTAATACAGGTCATTAACTATATAGGATTTGAGTTATGGAGCATAATATGGTGGTTCTTTAAGACATGTGTATGTTTTAACACCTGTCTTATGGAACCACTCTAACAGTATAATTTCATTCCAAATGACAGGTGGACTTTTGCACAGGTTTGGCTGTAATAAATTTAGGATCATGTGTACTCCGATGCTTCTGTTTGCTTCATAATATAAGGTGATCAGAGAGTTATTTGTCTTCTTTCATCAAGTGATTCACACTTCAATCCTCCTATTTCAAATAATACTAAGTATTTGTGATTCTGGAGTTAACTGTCTCGCCACCGGACAATAATTTCAATGGGCAAGAAAGTTGAACTTTCAGTCAAATTGTTTCCAAAATATTTAGCAGGTCTAGAGATATATCCCTTGGATTATGTCGTCTGCAAAAACTCAGCAGTCAGACAGTTAAAGAAATACTCATCACATCTAATCAATCTTTCTATTTTCAAGGGAGGCAATTCTGTATAGCCTTTATCTCATAATCAAAGTTGTCTACCATAATTTATTTTTTCATTCTGATATTTATTTGGTTTGTATGAGACAAGAGCACGTGGATGTCAAGTGTTCCATGCATACTTTACCACACTGGTGGGGTGAACACCCGACTCCCACACTCATCCGTCAGTGTATTATACCTTTATTCAGTTCATATAATTCTGCTACGGCTTATTCAAAATGATATAGCTACTGAATAGGGTTAACAGAGATGTCAAACGAGAATTAGAACTCAATTAAAACAGCAAGTATCAAAGCTTTTTTATCATTATATTATGAGGTAAAAAGAATTTGACAAATTTCATGAACTCTATCACCTAAAATTTTGGTTAAAGTCATTTTGACACCCCATAAAATAGACGGTATGATGTCATCTCGTGAATCATCAACCACCTGGATTGAGTTTATGGCACACATGTTTTCAGAATAGACAGAGCTGGTGTCTAGTTACATAGCTGGACATCAGCTCAGCAGATTCAGGCTTTAGTTTATCACACCTTAACATTTGTCTTACATCTCATTAATTATGATCATGTATCATATGATTGAGCTAGTGTGACCCATCAATGATTAACAACAACAAAATATTCACACGATGACATCATACGACAACAATCATTCACACGATGACATCGTACCACAACAATCATTCACACGATGACATCATACCACAACAATCATTCACGCGATGACATCCTAGGACAACAATCATTCACGTGATGACATCCTAGGACAACAATCATTCACACAATGACATCATACCATAACAATCATTCACGCGATGACATCATAGCATAACAATCATTCACGTGATGGCATCATACCACCACAACAATCATTCACATGATGACATCATACCACCACAACAATCATTCACATGATGAAATCATACCACCACAACAATCATTCACATGATGACATCATTCCACAACAATCATTCACGCAATGACATAATACCACAACAATCATTCACGCAATGACATAATACCACGACACTCATTCACGCAATGACATAATACCACAATAGTCATTCACGTGATGATGTCATACCACTACAACAATCATTCACGTGATGACGTCATACCACCACAACAATCATTCACGCGATGACATCATACCACCACATTCATTCACGCGATGACATCATACCACAACAATCATTTACGCAATGACATAATACCACAACAATCACTCACACGATGATGTCATACCACCACATCAGTCATTGGCATGATGACATAATACCACAACAATCATTCACATGATGACATCATACCACAACAATCATTCACATGATGACGTCATACCACAACACTCATTCACGTGATGACATCATACCACAACAGTCATTCACATGATGACATCATACCACAACAATCATTCATGTGATGACATCATACCACAACAATCATTCACGTGATGACATCATACCACAACAATCATTCACGTAATGACATCATACCACAACAGTCATTCACGTGATGACCTCATACCACAACAGTCATTCACATGATGACATCATACCACAACACTCATTCATGCGATGACAATCATTCACGCAATGACATAATACCATAACAATCATTCACGCGATGACATCATAGCATAACAATCATTCACGTGATGGCATCATACCACCACAACAATCACTCACATGATGACATCATACCACCACAACAATCATTCACATGATGAAATCATACCACCACAACAATCATTCACATGATGACATCATTCCACAACAATCATTCACGCAATGACATAATACCACAACAATCATTCACGCAATGACATAATACCACAACAATCATTCACGCAATGACATAATACCACAATAGTCATTCACGTGATGATGTCATACCACTACAACAATCATTCACGTGATGACGTCATACCACCACAACAATCATTCACGCGATGACATCATACCACCACATTCATTCACGCGATGACATCATACCACAACAATCATTTACGCAATGACATAATACCACAACAATCACTCACACGATGATGTCATACCACCACATCAGTCATTGGCATGATGACATAATACCACAACAACCATTCACATGATGACATCATACCACAACAATCATTCACATGATGACGTCATACCACAACACTCATTCACGTGATGACATCATACCACAACAGTCATTCACATGATGACATCATACCACAACAATCATTCATGTGATGACATCATACCACAACAATCATTCACGTGATGACATCATACCACAACAGTCATTCACGTGATGACATCATACCACAACAGTCATTCACATGATGACATCATACCACAACACTCATTCATGCGATGACAATCATTCACGCAATGACATAATACCAAAACAATCATTCACGCGATGACGTCATACCACAACAATCATTCACATGATGACATCATACCACAACATTCATTCACATGATGACATCCTGGGACAACAATCATTTACGCGATGACATAATACCACAACAATCACTCACGATGACGTCATACCACCACAACAATCATTCACGTGATGACATCATACCACAACATTCATTCACGCGATGACATCATACCACAACAATCATTCACGCGATGACATAATACTACAACAATCAATCGCATGATGATGTCATACCACCACAACAATCATTTATGTGATGACATCATGCCACAATCATTCACATGATGACATCATACCACAACAATCATTCACACAATGACATAATACCACAACAGTCATTCACATGATGATGTCATACCACAACAATAATTCTAACGATGACATCATACCACAACAATCATTCACATGATGACATAATACCTCAACAATCATTCACACAATAACATAATACCACAACAGTCATTCACATGATGACGTCATACCACAACATTCATTCTAATGATGACATCATACCACAACAATCATTCACATGATGATGTCATACCACAACAATCATCCACGCAATGACATAATACCACAACAATCATTCACGCGATGACATCATACCACAGCAATCATTCACATGATGACATCATCCCAAAACATTCATTGACATGATGACATCCTGGGACAACAATCATTCACGCGATGGCATGATACCACAACAATCATTCACGTGATGACATCCTGGGACAACAATCATTCATGTGATGACATCCTGGGACAACAATCATTCATGTGATGACATCATACCACAAAAATCATTCACGTGATGACATCATACCACAACAATCATTCACATGATGACATCATACCACAACAATCATTCACGTGATGACATCATACCACCACAATCATTCACGTGGTGACATACCACAACAATCATTCATGTGATGACATCATACCACCACAACAATCATTCACGTGATGACATCATACCACAACAGTCATTCACGTGATGACATCATACCACAACAATCATTCATGGATGACATCATACCACAACAATCATTCACGTGAAGACATCATACCACAACAATCATTCACGTGATATCATCATACCATAACATTCATTCATGTGATGACATCATACCACAACATTCATTCGCATGATGACATCCTAACAATCATTCATGTGATGACATTCTAGGACAACAATCATTCACACGATGACATCATACCACAACAATCATTCACGCGATGACATCATACCACAACAATCATTCACATGATGACATCATACCACAACAATCATTCACATGATGACATCAAATCACAACAATCATTCACGCGATGACATCCTAGGACAACCATCATTCACATGATGACATCATACCACAACAATCATTCATGCCATGGCATAATACCACAACAATCATTCATGTGATGCCATCATACCACAATATTCGTTCACTTGATGACATCCTAGGATAACAACCATTCACGTGATGACATCATACCACAACAATCATTCCCGTTATGACATCATACCACAACAATCATTCATGTGATGACATGATAATCACAACAATCATTCACGCAATGACATAATCCCACAATAATCATTCATGTGATGACATCATACCACAACAATCATTCATGTGATGACATCATACCACAACATTCATTCACGTGATGACCTCATACCACAACAATCATTCACATGATGACATCCTAGGACAACAATCATTCACGTGATGGCATCATACCACAACAATCATTCACGTGATGACATCATACCACAACAATCATTCACATGATGACATAATACCACAACAACCATTCACGCGATGACGTCATACCACAACAATCATTTACACAGTGATGTCACTCCGTGATTCTCATGGGAAATGGAAGAAAATGATTTTCTGTAGCGAAATTTACTATTAGGAATTAGAAAATATGCAACTAATATATTTTATTTTATCTAAGTTATAGAAAAGTCATCATTTGGTGTGCTTTGACCATCTTCTCTTTGTGCTTCCTTTTGACTTACTGATATTAAATGGGAACTGATTGCATGTCTTCTGTGTATTATAGTCTATGGTTTAGCTCCTGCCCAGTATTTTTGGTAATAATTTGGCGGAAAATCATTGCTGTTTTATCCCGCTACAAACTGCAGTTAAATTGCATTCAGTAAATTTAGTGGATGCTATTTTTCTCTCCCATAAATGTCTGGATGGATCTGATCTGCCACTCAAGGATCTGGTGTCCAGGGCCGGCCCTATGCGATGCGGGTCCCTAGGTGGGGGGTCTGGGGGTCCTCCCCCAGAAAATTTTGAAATCTAGATGCTCTGAGATGGCCTCTCCTGCATTTCCAGAGGTAAGTATGGGACATTATTCGGTTGATAAATTATGTTTTTATCCAATAATTGAACAGCCAAATGTTGTTTCATATTTACCTCTGGAAGCGTATGAGATGCCCTGAGCGTGTCCAGTCCAGATTTCAATTTTTTAAAGAACCTGGCCACCACACCGGGCTTAGAGCAACCTCAACATTATCATGATTATGGTCCATGAAGCCTACTGTACTTACACCAAAAAACTTACTGCCATCAAATTACTAGTAATACTAACACCTGACTTGTAGTTGCATTGCTTTTAGCACGTTTGTGACTGTTATATTCAAGTTATTTATCATACTGAGATCAAATATTTATAGGAACATGAGAAGAACCATTTACATAATCTGTGCAATATTATAGACATTTAAACAAAAACGATAAACTTAGGTTATAATAGCTAGCACATATATGCCTACTAATACCGCATACGCACAGCTTCAATGTATGTGTAGCAGGCCTAGTTTAATTATACAGTGCTATGCCTATGTGTATGCATTAAACCACCACCACCACATTTTGCGGGGCCCTCTGTGCGGGGCCCCTCTTGAGCGGGGCCCTAGGCGACCGCCTTGCTTGCCTAGCCCTAAGGCCGGCTCTGCTGGTATCATAATCGATTGCATGACATGTAGGCTGACATCACAATCAAAATGCAAGATGAATGATGTATCTAGGTCCATCATCAAAATGCAAATGAATAATGTATCATAAACATTTAATAATCTGTCACTTGTACAAATTGTATGTCTTTACTATTTAATAAACAGTCCGTTCAATATTTTGAAACCAATTTGCCATAGGCAGCAACAGTACTCTGTTAAATTAGTACCTGAATAGAGGGATTCTGGGAATTCGGGGTTCAAGGTATATGAATCAAACCACCTCATGCAAAGATTTGGCAGAGCTTTGCTAGAAATGGGCAGACCATTGCTAGAAATGGGTGGAACTTTGCTAGAAATAGGCAGAGCTTAGCTAGAAATGGGCAGAGCGTAGCTAGAAATGGGCAGAGCTTAGCTAGAAATGGGCAGACCTTAGCTATGAATGGGTGGGGCTTAGCTAGACACAGGCGGAACTTTGCTAGAAATGGGCAGAGCTTAGCTAGAAATGGATGGAGCTTAGCTAGAAATGGGAAGAGTGTAGCTAGAAATTGGTGGAGCTTAGCTAGAAATGGGTGGAGCTTAGCTAGAAATGGGCGGAGCTTAGCTAGAAATGTGTGGAGCTTAGTTATAACTGGATCCCCCTATTGTCTGGAATTATAGCAGTGTTGAATCACACATTACTTATTTGACTAATTATCTGTTTGTTTTCAGGAGGAACAGTTTGAGCTAAAGAAGGAGCTAGCAGACTTAGCCATCAATCTGAACATGGAACGACTGAAAGAACAACAGATAGTCACAGAGAGAAATATGTAAATCAATCCATTCATCCATCAAACCATCTGTACATCCATCTGTCAGTCGCCCACCAGCCCATCCATCCATCCTCTCACTCACCTATCCGTTCACCCATATGTATCCATCTGTCAGTCGCCCACCAGCCCATCCATCCATCCACTCACCCACCTATCCATTCACCCATCTGTATCCATCTGTCAGTCGCCCACCAGCCCATCCATCCATCCACTCACCCACCTATCCATTCACCCATCTGTATCCATCTGTCAGTCGCCCACCAACCCATCCATCCATCCATCCTCTCACCCACCTATCCATTCACCCATCTGTCAGTCGCCCACCAGCCCATCCATCCATCCTCTCACCCACCTATCAATTCACCATCTGTATCCATCTGTCAGTCACCACCAACCCATCCATCCATCCTCTCACCCACCTATCCATTCACCCATCTGTATCCATCTGTCAGTCACCCACCAACCCATCCATCCATCCATCCTCTCACCCACCTATCCATTCACCCATCTGTATCCATCTGTCAGTGACCCACCAGCCCATCCATCCATCCTCTCACCACCTATCAATTCACCCATCTGTATCCATCTGTCAGTGACCCACCAGCCCATCCATCCATTCACTCACCCACCTATCCATTCACCCATCTGTATCCATCTGTCAGTCGCCCACCAGCCCATCCATCCATCCTCTCACCCACCTATCAATTCACCCATCTGGATCCATCTGTCAGTGACCCACCAGCCCATCCATCCGTCCTCTCACCCACCTATCCATTCACCCATCTGTATCCATCTGTCAGTCACCCACCAGCCCATCCATCCATCCATCCTCTCACCCACCTATCAATTCACCCATCTGTATCCATCTGTCAGTCACCCACCAGCCCATCCATCCATCCATCCACTCACCCACCTATCCATTCACCCATCTGTATCCATCTGTCAGTCACCCACCAGCCCATCCATCCATCCATCCTCTCACCCACCTATCAATTCACCCATCTGTATCCATCTGTCAGTCACCCACCAGCCCATCCATCCATCCATCCATTCACCCAGCTATCCATTCACCCATCTGTATCCATCTGTCAGTCGCCCACCAGCCCATCCATCCATCCACTCACCCACCTATCCATTCACCCATCTGTATCCATCTGTCAGTCGCCCACCAGTCCATCCATCCATCCACTCACCCACCTATCCATTCACCCATCTGTATCCATCTGTCAGTCGCCCACCAGCCCATCCATCCATCCACTCACCCACCTATCCATTCACCCATCTGTATCCATCTGTCAGTCGCCCACCAGCCCATCCATCCATCCACTCACCCACCTATCCATTCACCCATCTGTATCCATCTGTCAGTCGCCCACCAACCCATCCATCCATCCATCCTCTCACCCACTTATCCATTTCACATCAAGAGTATACTTACCTCCCTAATACTTTTGATATTGCTAAATATTGGCTTTCACTCAATAAACACTCAGATTAAAACAGTTAGGTGCCCCTACTGGGCAGGGAGTCAGAGCGTAGTCTGGCGGATGCCAGCCCCACCACCGCGCATGCGCAGACTAGCACTTCCTCTTTGCTAATTTATTGGCTGAGAGACAACACATGCTTTCATGATAGAATCTTTCTATACTCTTTTCAAAGCTTTTTAAGACTATTAGATAGAAGTTTACCGCTGACAAAGATGGCTGAGAGAGTGACTTCGCCACAGGAGGGCCTTGGACCTTTAAATCAGGTGACTTCTAGTAAAATTAGCGAGTTTTGTCCCGTTGTAATGTGTTTCCGGGACTCTCGCTAAACGTGATAAGCGCCTTAATTAGTTGGGTTTTTTCAACTAGGTGCTATATAAGACTAATCTCTCTTTGTGTTTATGTCCACAGGTCTGTGTGAAGGAGAAATAAGGACATGACATCAGCAGAGGGTTTGTGTCTCTCCACCATGGTTCCATTTCCTACTAATACTGTTAGGTTATCTAACCAAAAATTCTATGCCAAGTGAGTCGGAGGCCTATTATAAAGGTCTTCTCACTTTGCCATCTTGATCCAATTCCTTCCCCTTGAGGTGGAGAGAGTTAAGAGGCGTTCAGTGGTGGAGTTCTCCAGTTCATCAGGTTGGATGGTTTGTCTAGACAAGGTGTCGGGTATTAATTATTGATATGAGAAAGGGAGATAATTAACACTATTTGCCATTGTTATCAGTATTTATCTGATGCTTGTGTAGTCGAAATGTCCATTCTGCACATGTTCTGGTTAGAGATACAATTCGTCCTTGCACTGGGATGTTTGTTGGGATCGATTTTGTCCTGTCATAGGATTAATGACGTCATAATCAGCTTTGCTCTTTATTTACAATTAAAGTTGTCCGAAGCTGGTTTCTGATAAAAATTATGATCTTTATGATCATTTCCTTCTCTTGAGTTGGTGAGTTTCTAAGCTTAACTAGTTTGCTCATACTCCTCGTCCTTTGGCCTTTTTCAGAGACCTGGTTGTGTGTCCTGTGGACGATTTTTGAGGGACAAGTTTGGCCCTCATCTATGTTTTCAGTGTAGCCCCTGTTGTCCCTTGCTTAATTGCGAGATATGTAAGCACTGGGGGGGCGAGCTAATGTCTGAATTCTTGTGCTTGCAGGCGAAGGACAAGTTGGAGGAGGAGAAAAAGAAGCTGAAAAAAGAGGTCGTAAGTAAGAAGGGTAAGAGGAAGGCCTCGTCCGCGGTGGACATGGAGGCCTTCCGGACCGAGATGTTGGGAGAGATGAGGAGGACAATCAAGGATTTGGTTCCAGAGTTGCTTCGTGGCATGCTTCCTGGACCAAATCCTTTATTGACCTCATCATCTGCTTCGGAGCAGGTAATCCCCACCTCTGAATCAACGTTCCTTAGTACGCTTCCGTTGTTTGAAGATTCAGAGGTGGCCCCATTAGAGGGGGTGTTCCACGGCCCTGGCAGCAGGCTTATTGCCGCGCCCAATAGGGACCGTGGACGGTCGTCGCTGGAACCCGCGGGCTGCTCATCAGTCCAGGGGTATCCGCACACCGCGGCTGCCAGTACCTCGTATGGCGCCTTCCCTGGCCAGTCCGGGTTAGCTCTCTTTGCTGACCCGGAGTCTAATCTTTCTGGCCAGGAGGATGATGATTACCTGTTGGGGTCGCCGTCTGAAGACGTGGCCATGGAATATGACGTTTGTGCGCCCCTCGCGGGGAATACAGGTGCCTTTTTCCACGGTTCTACTCTCCCAGGGGTAGAATCCACGGTTCAGACTGTGGCCCTGGGCGCTGAAGGCCAGCGGTACCGCATACCTCGGCTTGCCGAGAGTGTAGCTGGTGCTGGCCGGGGCCGTGGTGGGGCGGTATATGCCCCGCGCTCTACCACGGCGCCTGCTCCTGGTCAAGCCAGTGAGATTAGCATGCCGGTATTATCAGGCCCGCATGCTCTCCCTGGCTTGCCAGGGATATCAGCGTATCCGCCGTCAAGCTCTGTTGCTTGTGCTCAGGAGGAAGACGAAGGCCCCCGTCTTGTAGAGCGCTTGCAACTAGCCACGGAGGAGGATTGGTCTGACGCTTGCCAGTGGTTGGTGAGTGTTAGACCAGATCTGCCCGTGGAGCAGTCGGCTAGCCAGCGTGAACACAGGCCGTGGTTAGCTGGTAAGCCTACTGCTAACGCTATGCCTTCTCTGCCGCTGGCAGAGCATGTCGCTGACATGTTCGAGGCGGCGGAGACGTCCATTAAGGCGAGTGGACGTCTCGCTAAGGCCCCGCGCGAGGTGGCCAGGCGTTGCCGCATCGTGCCCCTGGACTACCAGCGGTACGGTGTGGTACCAAAGCCGAGCGTGGATGACCGCGCGGCTTTGGGTGAGGATGCGCGGCCAGGCTCCCGTTCTGACACGGGAGTCTTGTGTTCGAACGCGTTGCGTTCGGCAAATGCCGCGTTGCGTGATGCGGAGGAGAGTGGGAGGGCTTCGATTGCCGCTCTGTCCCACGTCTCCCAGCTGTTACAAGGGGTAGTAACAGCATCCGCATCGCGCCAGCCAAGTCTGGTCACAGTCCAGCGAGCCATCCAGGATGGTATCAACCTGGCTCTGGACTGTATGACGCGGGCGGTGACCAGGAGTGTCCGGGCAAGGCGCACTTTTGCCTTGGATAATCTGTGCCCGTCCCAGGATCTCTACAATAGGCTACTACGTACGCCTATGACAGGTCCTGGTCTCTTTGGAGGTGAGGGATGTAGACACCTCCAGGAGACGGTTACTCTGGTCAATAACCAGAGGGCGCTGCGCGAACAGTTTGAGGTGCTTCGTCGTGCCAACGTTCGCGCCGCACCCCCTGCGTATCGTCCCCTGCAGGCTCGAGGTGGTAGTGGCCAGGTCAGAGGCCAACCACCATCGCAGCGCCGGCCTCGGCCGCGTGCGATTCGGCCAGCAGCGAGGGGGGCGCAGGCTCCTCAGGCGCAGTCAGCCAGGCAGCCGCCCGCGCACCGAGGTGCGCGCGGTGCTGGTCGTGGCGCGCGAGGATCTGGGCGGGGTAATCGTTCCTGATGGGACGGTTACCGCGGTGAGAACCACGCCGGTGTTTCTGGCAAAGGAGACAGTGCCGCTCTTGCACTCCTTATGTCCACCTCTATCCCTAGGTGGACCGATGGGAGGCCGATTAGCCGACCACATGCAAGAGTGGGAACGGTTAACTCAGGACCGTTTAGTCTTGTGATGGCTTTCAGTCGGGTATCATCCCGATTGGATGACAGGCCCGCCATCGCGACTGTCTCTAGTGCCGATCTGGACTCCAAATCCGAGAGATCCAGATCAAAGGTTGTGTATCGAGGAGGAAATAAATTCCCTCATACAAAAAGGAGCTATTCAGCCGGCACAGAGGTGTCCGGGCTTCTATTCAACCCTGTTCTTAGTAACAAAGAACACCGGAGGGTGGAGACCAATTCTCAACCTCAAGCCATTGAACAAGTTCATAGAGACGCCCAGTTTCAAGATGGAGACTGTGCGCTCGGTGTTGGCGGGGTTAGAGAGGGGAATGTGGACAGCGTCGATAGATTTGAAGGACGCTTATTTCCACATCCCCATACACAGGAGTTTCCGTCGCTTCCTGAGATTTGCATTCCAGGGCAGACAGTGGGAATTCAGGGTGCTACCCTTCGGAATTTCCACGGCTCCTCGGGTTTTCACCCGTGTGGTTCTTGCGATCACCGCATACCTCCGCAGGAGAAGCATAGCAGTCCACACGTACATAGACGACTGGCTGTTGAAAGCGCACACCCGGGAAAGTTTGTCGGCCAGTCTGGAGATTGTTTTGAAAACTCTCACAGACTTAGGCTGGATGATCAATTTCCCAAAATCAGAGCTGACTCCATCCCAGAAGTTTGTTTACCTGGGGATGTTCTTCGATCTAGAGACAGGATATGTTTATCCTACTCAGGAGAGAGTTCAGAAACTCATCTCATTAATTCAGTCAGTGTGCGACAGTCGTCATGTCCTGGCACGGGTTTACTTGAGAATGCTGGGGTTGATGGTTTCATTGGAACCAGTCATTCCTCAGGCCGCCTTACGCAGGCGGCCGATCCAGTTATTTCTCATGACACAATGGACCCAGAGTACAGGTTCGCTGGACTCGAATGTGTTAGTGTTGGCACCTCTGATTCATCACCTGCAATGGTGGTTGGACACAGAGAATCTCTTGGTGGGGGTTATGCTAACCCCTCCCCACCCTCAGGTGACTGTGTATACAGATGCATCGATGGAGGGCTGGGGAGCTTGCCTGGAAGAGTCCACGATATCAGGGCTTTGGAATCTGGAACAGTCAAAGGAACATATAAATCTACTGGAGCTAAGAGCAGTAGTCCTGGGCCTGGAACATTTCTTACAGAAAGTTCAGGGCAAGATTGTTCTTATTCGTTCAGACAACTCAACAGTTGTGACTTACATAAACCGCCAGGGCGGAACGAAGTCGCCCAGTCTCTGTATGATGACATGGAAACTGCTTTGTTGGTGTCTGGATCACCAGATTACCTTGAAAGCAGTTCATATTCCGGGAAGGTTAAACCTGCTAGCAGACTCATTGAGCCGAAGGATGAGTGTTTTACCCACGGAATGGCAACTAAATCAATGTGTGGCGGATCGTCTGTTCGACCATTGGGGGAAACCCAACATCGATTTGTTCGCAACGAAGAAGAATGCGAAGATGACGACGTACGTCTCTCCGATTCCGGATCCAAGCGCTTTCGCAACAGATGCGTTAGCTATCAGCTGGGGGAGAATGTATGCATACGCATTCCCTCCAGCAATCCTGGTTCCAAAAATTCTTCAGAAAATCAGACAAGAGGAATGCCAAGTGCCTCTGATCGCCCCGGATTGGCCAAGCCGATCATGGTATACGGATCTGCTGGACCTTCTGGTCTGCAATCCGGTTCCTCTGCCTCTGATGGACGATATTATCTTCCAGGGCAAGGCCCTTCACAACAATCCGTCAATGTTCAGATTGACTGCGTGGATGTTGTCAAGGAATCTAGAATTAAGGAGGGCTTTTCTGAGCAAGCAGCCATGTTTATGGCCAAAGCCAGGAGGGGGTCAACCTCCAGAGCATATAATTATAAAATCAACAGATTTGCAGAATGGTGCTCAAAAAGATGTATTGATCCAATGGATGCATCTATTCAGGTAGTAGCTGATTTCCTCTGTCACCTTTATGATGCCTATAGCCTCAAGCCTAACTCTATTGCTGGTTATAAGTCAGCTTTAATGTCTGTTATTCCTTGCTTGGCTAAGAGGGGAAGTGATGAAGTGAATACATTAAATGTATTAATTAAAGGCATGGGCAATCTAAGACCAAGGAATCCACCGGTGATTCCGTCTTGGAGTTTATCGCTAGTGCTTCAAGTACTAGGTGATAAGCCGTTTGAACCACTTAGTTCCATTTCTATGAAACTATTAACACTGAAGACTGTGTTTTTAATTGCTGCGGCCTCGGCTAGGCGTAGGAGTGAGATTCATGCCTTATCAGCCGAGGATGACCGTTTTGTGGTTTCAGGGGAAGGCCTTAAGCTGCTACCTAGGATTAATTTCTTGGCTAAAAATCAGTCGTTGAAATATCCAGGTCAACCTATTATTTTGCCTGCTTTAACTAGATATGATCCTAATTCTAAAGCATGGTGTCCTGTCCGGGCGCTTCGCCGGTACAAACAACGTACGGCGGAGTGGCGCACCGATCAGTCAGCGTTATGGTTGTCATATATTGAACCCCATGGCAGGGCTTCTAAGGACACCATTTCCAGGTGGATTGTAGAATGCATTCAGTTTTGCCATAAATCCGCCACCGGGAAGCAGGTTGACGTGGCCAAGGCTCACAGTGTCCGCGGCGTAGTGACATCCACTGCCCTATTTAATGGGGTCCCTGTGGATGATATTATGTCGGTGGCTCAGTGGCACTGTGAGTCAAGTTTTACAGACCATTATCTCCGTGACACCTCTAATCCTCTCGCCTTGTCGATTTTGAAAAAATAACTAGGCATATATATTTTTGATGGGGTTTCCTCATTGCTTATATATTTCACAATTAATTTATGGAAACAACCACTAATTTGGGACTGCATCGATCTTCACCAATGGGAAGAGGATGTCAGCAGCCATTTCAACAAGGTCAGTCTTGTGTATGTGTTGTCCATTGTTGATTGTCTTGTCACTTTACCCGTTATTTATATGATGATGGTTTTGTGTATTTATGTGGTTCATTGTTGAGAGTATACGAAAATGGAGTTTTTTCATCTCTGTCCTGTAGTACATGGCACTTGTACGTAGAGAGCGTATAGGACATTGAGGTCATTCAACTCTTCCTCCCAGGAAGGAGGGGGGGGAGCGCATATGACATTCGGTCATCTCTCATACATCGGGGGTGTTATCCGATGGTTAGTCAAATCCTGACTGTTTTTCATACAGTTTCAGAAGTTTAAGTGCCTTAAACGCAGAAAAGCGTATAGGGATGAGCTGGTCTTTTGACCTCGCCTCCCTCCCGCCGAATTCACTGTCGAATTCTGGCAATATCAAAAGTATTAGGGAGGTAAGTATACTCTTGATGTGAAATAAACGAAATCAAGGATTTCTTTTTTCACGAGAGAGTTGATACTTACCTCCCTAGATACGGACCCGGCCTCTCCACCCCACAGAGGCTCGGTCTTCAGGCTCTTTATAGTTGCATGTGTATCAGCCAATAAATTAGTCAGAGGAAGTGCTAGTCTGCGCATGTGCGGTGGTGGGGCTGGCATCCGCCAGACTACGCTCTGACTCCCTGCCCAGTAGGGGCACCTAACTGTTTTAATCTGAGTGTTTATTGAGTGAAAGCCAATATTTAGCAATATCAAAAGTATTAGGGAGGTAAGTATCAACTCTCTCGTGAAAAAAGAAATCCTTGATTTCGTTTAGTCACCCATCTGTATCCATCTGTCAGTCGCCCACCAGCCCATCCATCCATCCACTCACCCACCTATCCATTCACCCATCTGTATCCATCTGTCAGTCGCCCACCAGCCCATCCATCCATCCTCTCACCCACCTATCCATTCACCCATCTGTATCCATCTGTCAGTCACCCACCAGCCCATCCGTCCATCCAGTCACCCACCTATCCATTCACCCATCTGTATCCATCTGTCAGTCACCCACCAGCCCATCCATCCATCCACTCACCCACCTATCAATTCACCCATCTGTCAGTCACCCACCAGCCCATCCATCCATCCATCCTCTCACCCACCTATCCATTCACCCATCTGTATCCATCTGTCAGTCGCACACCAGTCCATCCATCCATTCACTCACCCACCTATCAATTCACCCATCTGTATCCATCTGTCAGTCGCCCACCAGCCCGTCCATCCATCCACTCGCCCACCTATCCATTCACCCATCTGTATCCGTCTGTCCATCGCCCACCAGCCCATCCATCCATCCACTCACCCACCTATCCATTCACCCATCTGTATCCATCTGTCAGTCGCCCACCAACCCATCCATCCATCCATCCTCTCACCCACCTATCCATTCACCCATCTGTCAGTCGCCCACCAGCCCATCCATCCATCCACTCACCCACCTATCCATTCACCCATCTGTATCCATCTGTCAGTCACCCAACAGGCCATCCATCCATCCACTCACCCACCTATCCATTCACCCATCTGTATCCATCTGTCAGTCACCCACCAGCCCATCCATCCATCCACTCACCCACCTATCCATTCACCCATCTGTATCCATCTGTCAGTCGCCCACCAGCCCATCCATCCATCCACCTATCCATTCACCCATCTGTCAGTCACCCACCAGCCCATCCATCCATCCTCTCACCCACCTATCCATTCACCCATCTGTATCCATCTGTCAGTCGCCCACCAGTCCATCCATCCATCCACTCACCCACCTATCCATTCACCCATCTGTATCCATCTGTCAGTCGCCCACCAGCCCATCCATCCATCCTCTCGCCCACCTATCCATTCACCCATCTGTATCCATCTGTCAGTCACCCACCAGCCCATCCGTCCATCCAGTCACCCACCTATCCATTCACCCATCTGTATCCATCTGTCAGTCACCCACCAGCCCATCCATCCATCCACTCACCCACCTATCAATTCACCCATCTGTCAGTCACCCACCAGCCCATCCATCCATCCATCCTCTCACCCACCTATCCATTCACCCATCTGTATCCATCTGTCAGTCGCCCACCAGTCCATCCATCCATTCACTCACCCACCTATCAATTCACCCATCTGTATCCATCTGTCAGTCGCCCACCAGCCCGTCCATCCATCCACTCACCCACCTATCCATTCACCCATCTGTATCCGTCTGTCCGTCGCCCACCAGCCCATCCATCCATCCACTCACCCACCTATCCATTCACCCATCTGTATCCATCTGTCAGTCGCCCACCAGCCCATCCATCCATCCACTCACCCACCTATCCATTGACCCATCTGTATCCATCTGTTAGTCGCCCACCAGCCCATCCATCCATCCACTCACCCACCTATCCATTCACCCATCTGATCCATCTGTCAGTCACGCACCAACCCATCCATCCATCCACTCACCCACCTATCAATTCACCCATCTGTATCCATCTGTCAGTCGCCCACCTGTCCATCCATCCATCCACTCACCCACCTATCCATTCACCCATCTGTCAGTCACCCACCAGCCCATCCATCCATTCACTCACCCACCTATCCATTCACCCATCTGTATCCATCTGTCAGTGACCCACCAGCCCATCCATCCATCCATCCTCTCACCCACCTATCAATTCACCATCTGTATCCATCTGTCAGTCACCCACCAACCCATCCATCCATCCACTCACCCACCTATCCATTCACCCATCTGTATCCATCTGTCAGTCGCCCACCAGTCCATCCATCCATCCACTCACCCACCTATCCATTCACCCATCTGTATCCATCTGTCAGTCGCCCACCAGCCCATCCATCCATCCACTCACCCACCTATCCATTCACCCATCTGTATCCATATGTCAGTCGCCTACCAGCCCATCCATCCATCCACTCACCCACCTATCCATTCACCCATCTGTATCCATCTGTCAGTCGCCCACCAACCCATCCATCCATCCATCCTCTCACCCACTTATCCATTCACCCATCTGTATCCATCTGTCAGTCGCCCACCAGCCCATCCATCCATCCACTCACCCACCTATCCATTCACCCATCTGTATCCATCTGTCAGTCGCCCACCAGCCCATCCATCCATCCTCTCACCCACCTATCCATTCACCCATCTGTATCCATCTGTCAGTCACCCACCAGCCCATCCGTCCATTCAGTCACCCACCTATCCATTCACCCATCTGTATCCATCTGTCAGTCACCCACCAGCCCATCCATCCATCCACTCACCCACCTATCAATTCACCCATCTGTCAGTCACCCACCAGCCCATCCATCCATCCATCCTCTCACCCACCTATCCATTCACCCATCTGTATCCATCTGTCAGTCGCCCACCAGTCCATCCATCCATTCACTCACCCACCTATCAATTCACCCATCTGTATCCATCTGTCAGTCGCCCACCAGCCCATCCATCCATCCTCTCACCCACCTATCCATTCACCCATCTGTATCCATCTGTCAGTCACCCACCAGCCCATCCGTCCATTCAGTCACCCACCTATCCATTCACCCATCTGTATCCATCTGTCAGTCACCCACCAGCCCATCCATCCATCCACTCACCCACCTATCAATTCACCCATCTGTCAGTCACCCACCAGCCCATCCATCCATCCATCCTCTCACCCACCTATCCATTCACCCATCTGTATCCATCTGTCAGTCGCCCACCAGTCCATCCATCCATTCACTCACCCACCTATCAATTCACCCATCTGTATCCATCTGTCAGTCGCCCACCAGCCCGTCCATCCATCCACTCGCCCACCTATCCATTCACCCATCTGTATCCGTCTGTCCACCAGCCCATCCATCCATCCACTCACCCACCTATCCATTCACCCATCTGTATCCATCTGTCAGTCGCCCACCAGCCCATCCATCCATCCACTCACCCACCTATCAATTCACCCATCTGTATCCATCTGTCAGTCGCACACCAACCCATCCATCCATCCATCCTCTCATCCACCTATCCATTCACCCATCTGTCAGTCGCCCACCAGCCCATCCATCCATCCACTCACCCACCTATCCATTCACCCATCTGTATCCATCTGTCAGTCGCCCACCAGGCCATCCATCCATCCACTCACCCACCTATCCATTCACCCATCTGTATCCATCTGTCAGTCACCCACCAGCCCCTCCATCCATCCACTCACCCACCTATCCATTCACCCATCTGTATCCATCTGTCAGTCGCCCACCAGCCCATCCATCCATCCACCTATCCATTCACCCATCTGTCAGTCACCCACCAGCCCATCCATCCATCCTCTCACCCACCTATCCATTCACCCATCTGTATCCATCTGTCAGTGACCCACCAGCCCATCCATCCATCCATCCTCTCACCCACCTATCAATTCACAATCTGTATCCATCTGTCAGTCACCCACCAACCCATCCATCCATCCACTCACCCACCTATCCATTCACCCATCTGTATCCATCTGTCAGTCACCCACCAACCCATCCATCCATCCTCTCACCCACCTATCCATTCACCCATCTGTATCCATCTTTCAGTCGCCCACCAGTCCATCCATCCATCCACTCACCCACCTATCCATTCACCCATCTGTATCCATCTGTCAGTCGCCCACCAGCCCATCCATCCATCCACTCACCCACCTATCCATTTACCCATCTGTATCCATCTGTCAGTCGCCCACCAGCCCATCCATCCATCCACTCACCCACCTATCCATTCACCCATCTGTATCCATCTGTCAGTCGCCCACCAACCCATCCATCCATCCATCCTCTCACCCACCTATCCATTCACCCATCTGTATCCATCTGTCAGTCGCCCACCAGCCCATCCATCCATCCACTCACCCACCTATCCATTCACCCATCTGTATCCATCTGTCAGTCGCCCACCAGCCCATCCATCCATCCTCTCACCCACCTATCCATTCACCCATCTGTATCCATCTGTCAGTCACCCACCAGCCCATCCGTCCATCCAGTCACCCACCTATCCATTCACCCATCTGTATCCATCTGTCAGTCACCCACCAGCCCATCCATCCATCCACTCACCCACCTATCAATTCACCCATCTGTCAGTCACCCACCAGCCCATCCATCCATCCATCCTCTCACCCACCTATCCATTCACCCATCTGTATCCATCTGTCAGTCGCCCACCAGTCCATCCATCCATTCACTCACCCACCTATCAATTCACCCATCTGTATCCATCTGTCAGTCGCCCACCAGCCCGTCCATCCATCCACTCACCCACCTATCCATTCACCCATCTGTATCCGTCTGTCCGTCGCCCACCAGCCCATCCATCCATCCACTCACCCACCTATCCATTCACCCATCTGTATCCATCTGTCAGTCGCCCACCAGCCCATCCATCCATCCACTCATCCACCTATCCATTGACCCATCTGTATCCATCTGTTAGTCGCCCACCAGCCCATCCATCCATCCACTCACCCACCTATCCATTCACCCATCTGTATCCATCTGTCAGTCGCCCACCAGCCCATCCATCCATCCACTCACCCACCTATCCATTCACCCATCTGTATTCATCTGTCAGTCGCCCACCAACCCATCCATCCATCCATCCTCTCACCCACCTATCCATTCACCCATCTGTCAGTCGCCCACCAGCCCATCCATCCATCCATCCACTCACCCACCTATCCATTCACCCATCTGTATCCATCTGTCAGTCGCCCACCAGGCCATCCATCCATCCACTCACCCACCTATCCATTCACCCATCTGTATCCATCTGTCAGTCGCCCACCAGGCCATCCATCCATCCACTCACCCACCTATCCATTCACCCATCTGTATCCATCTGTCAGTCACCCACCAGCCCATCCATCCATCCACTCACCCACCTATCCATTCACCCATCTGTATCCATCTGTCAGTCGCCCACCAGCCCATCCATCCATCCCCCTATCCATTCACCCATCTGTCAGTCACCCACCAGCCCATCCATCCATCCTCTCACCCACCTATCCATTCACCCATCTGTATCCATCTGTCAGTGACCCACCAGCCCATCCATCCATCCATCCTCTCACCCACCTATCAATTCACCATCTGTATCCATCTGTCAGTCACCCACCAACCCATCCATCCATCCACTCACCCACCTATCCATTCACCCATCTGTATCCATCTGTCAGTCACCCACCAGCCCATCCATCCATCCTCTCACCCACCTATCCATTCACCCATCTGTATCCATCTGTCAGTCACCCACCAACCCATCCATCCATCCATCCTCTCACCCACCTATCAATTCACCCATCTGTATCCATCGGTCAGTCACCCACCAGCCCATCCATCCATCGTCTCACCCACCTATCCATTCACCCATCTGTATCCATCTGTCAGTGACCCACCAGCCCATCCATCCATCCATCCTCTCACCCACCTATCGATTCACCCATCTGTATCCATCTGTCAGTGACCCACCAGCCCATCCATCCATCCTCTCAACACCTATCAATTCACCCATCTGTATCCATCTGTCAGTGACCCACCAGCCCATCCATCCATTCACTCACCCACCTATCCATTCACCCATCTGTATCCATCTGTCAGTCTCCCACCAGCCCATCCATCCATCCTCTCACCCACCTATCAATTCACCCATCTGTATCCATCTGTCAGTGACCCACCAGCCCATCCATCCGTCCTCTCACCCACCTATCCATTCACCCATCTGTATCCATCTGTCAGTCACCCACCAGCCCATCCATCCATCCATCCTCTCACCCACCTATCAATTCACCCATCTGTATCCATCTGTCAGTCACCCACCAGCCCATCCATCCATCCATCCACTCACCCACCTATCCATTCACCCATCTGTATCCATCTGTCAGTCACCCACCAGCCCATCCATCCATCCATCCATTCACCCAGCTATCCATTCACCCATCTGTATCCATCTGTCAGTCGCCCACCAGCCCATCCATCCATCCACTCACCCACCTATCCATTCACCCATCTGTATCCATCTGTCAGTCGCCCACCAGTCCATCCATCCATCCACTCACCCACCTATCCATTCACCCATCTGTATCCATCTGTCAGTCGCCCACCAGCCCATCCATCCATCCACTCACCCACCTATCCATTCACCCATCTTTATCCATCTGTCAGTCGCCCACCAGCCCATCCATCCATCCACTCACCCACCTATCCATTCACCCATCTGTATCCATCTGTCAGTCGCCCACCAACCCATCCATCCATCCATCCTCTCACCCTCCTATCCATTCACCCATCTGTATCCATCTGTCAGTCGCCCACCAGCCCATCCATCCATCCTCTCACCCACCTATCCATTCACCCATCTGTATCCATCTGTCAGTCACCCACCAGCCCATCCATCCATCCATCCTCTCACCCTCCTATCCATATCACCCATCTGTATCCATCTGTCAGTCGCCCACCAGCCCATCCATCCATCCTCTCACCCACCTATCCATTCACCCATCTGTATCCATCTGTCAGTCACCCACCAGCCCATCCATCCATCCATCCTCTCACCCACCTATCAATTCACCCATCTGTATCCATCTGTCAGTCACCCACCAGCCCATCCATCCATCCATCCACTCACCCACCTATCAATTCACCCATCTGTATCCATCTGTCAGTCACCCACCAGCCCATCCATCCATCCATCCATTCACCCAGCTATCCATTCACCCATCTGTATCCATCTGTCAGTCGCCCACCAGTCCATCCATCCATCCACTCACCCACCTATCCATTCACCCATCTGTATCCATCTGTCAGTCGCCCACCAGTCCATCCATCCATCCACTCACCCACCTATCCATTCACCCATCTGTATCCATCTGTCAGTCACCCACCAGCCCATCCATCCATCCACTCACCCACCTATCCATTCACCCATCTGTATCCATCTGTCAGTCGCCCACCAGCCCATCCATCCATCCACTCACCCACCTATCCATTCACCCATCTGTATCCATCTGTCAGTCGCCCACCAACCCATCCATCCATCCATCCTCTCACCCTCCTATCCATTCACCCATCTGTATCCATCTGTCAGTCGCCCACCAGCCCATCCATCCATCCACTCACCCACCTATCCATTCACCCATCTGTATCCATCTGTCAGTCGCCCACCAGCCCATCCATCCATCCTCTCACCCACCTATCCATTCACCCATCTGTATCCATCTGTCAGTCACCCACCAGCCCATCCGTCCATCCAGTCACCCACCTATCCATTCACCCATCTGTATCCATCTGTCAGTCACCCACCAGCCCATCCATCCATCCACTCACCCACCTATCGATTCACCCATCTGTCAGTCACCCACCAGCCCATCCATCCATCCATCCTCTCACCCACCTATCCATTCACCCATCTGTATCCATCTGTCAGTCGCCCACCAGGCCATCCATCCATCCACTCACCCACCTATCCATTCACCCATCTGTATCCATCTGTCACTCACCCACCAGCCCATCCATCCATCCATCCAGTCACCCACCTATCCATTCACCCATCTGTATCCATCTGTCAGTCGCCCACCAGCCCATCCATCCATCCACCTATCCATTCACCCATCTGTCAGTCACCCACCAGCCCATCCATCCATCCTCTCACCCACCTATCCATTCACCCATCTGTATCCATCTGTCAGTCACCCACCAGCCCATCCATCCATCCACTCACCAACCTATCCATTCACCCATCTGTCAGTCGCCCACCAACCCATCCATCCATCCATCCTCTCACCCACCTATCCATTCACCCATCTGTATCCATCTGTCAGTCGCCCACCAGCCCATCCATCCATCCACTCACCCACCTATCCATTCACCCATCTGTATCCATCTGTCAGTCGCCCACCAGCCCATCCATCCATCCTCTCACCCACCTATCCATTCACCCATCTGTATCCATCTGTCAGTCACCCACCAGCCCATCCGTCCATTCAGTCACCCACCTATCCATTCACCCATCTGTATCCATCTGTCAGTCACCCACCAGCCCATCCATCCATCCACTCACCCACCTATCAATTCACCCATCTGTCAGTCACCCACCAGCCCATCCATCCATCCATCGTCTCACCCACCTATCCATTCACCCATCTGTATCCATCTGTCAGTCGCCCACCAGTCCATCCATCCATTCACTCACCCACCTATCAATTCACCCATCTGTATCCATCTGTCAGTCGCCCACCAGCCCGTCCATCCATCCACTCGCCCACCTTTCCATTCACCCATCTGTATCCGTCTGTCCATCGCCCACCAACCCATCCATCCATCCATCCTCTCACCCACCTATCCATTCACCCATCTGTCAGTCGCCCACCAGCCCATCCATCCATCCATCCACTCACCCACCTATCCATTCACCCATCTGTATCCATCTGTCAGTCGCCCACCAGGCCATCCATCCATCCACTCACCCACCTATCCATTCACCCATCTGTATCCATCTGTCAGTCACCCACCAGCCCATCCATCCATCCATCCTCTCACCCACCTATCAATTCACCCATCTGTATCCATCTGTCAGTCACCCACCAGCCCATCCATCCATCCATCCACTCACCCACCTATCCATTCACCCATCTGTATCCATCTGTCAGTCACCCACCAGCCCATCCATCCATCCATCCATTCACCCAGCTATCCATTCACCCATCTGTATCCATCTGTCAGTCGCCCACCAGCCCATCCATCCATCCACTCACCCACCTATCCATTCACCCATCTGTATCCATCTGTCAGTCGCCCACCAGTCAATCCATCCATCCACTCACCCACCTATCCATTCACCCATCTGTATCCATCTGTCAGTCGCCCACCAGCCCATCCATCCATCCACTCACCCACCTATCCATTCACCCATCTGTATCCATCTGTCAGTCGCCCACCAGCCCATCCATCCATCCACTCACCCACCTATCCATTCACCCATCTGTATCCATCTGTCAGTCGCCCACCAACCCATCCATCCATCCATCCTCTCACCCTCCTATCCATTCACCCATCTGTATCCATCTGTCAGTCGCCCACCAGCCCATCCATCCATCCACTCACCCACCTATCCATTCACCCATCTGTATCCATCTGTCAGTCGCCCACCAGCCCATCCATCCATCCTCTCACCCACCTATCCATTCACCCATCTGTATCCATCTGTCAGTCACCCACCAGCCCATCCGTCCATCCATTCACCCACCTATCCATTCACCCATCTGTATCCATCTGTCAGTCACCCACCAGCCCATCCATCCATCCACTCACCCACCTATCGATTCACCCATCTGTCAGTCACCCACCAGCCCATCCGTCCATCCATTCACCCACCTATCCATTCACCCATCTGTATCCATCTGTCAGTCACCCACCAGCCCATCCATCCATCCTCTCACCCACCTATCCATTCACCCATCTGTATCCATCTGTCAGTCACCCACCAGCCCATCCATCCATCCTCTCACCCACCTATCCATTCACCCATCTGTATCCATCTGTCAGTCGCCCACCAGCCCATCCATCCATCCACTCACCCACCTATCCATTCACCCATCTGTATCCATCTGTCAGCCGCCCACCAGCCCATCCATCCATCCTCTCACCCACCTATCCATTCACCCATCTGTATCCATCTGTCAGTCGCCCACCAGGCCATCCATCCATCCACTCACCCACCTATCCATTCACCCATCTGTATCCATCTGTCAGTCACCCACCAGCCCCTCCATCCATCCACTCACCCACCTATCCATTCACCCATCTGTATCCATCTGTCAGTCGCCCACCAGCCCATCCATCCATCCACCTATCCATTCACCCATCTGTCAGTCACCCACCAGCCCATCCATCCATCCTCTCACCCACCTATCCATTCACCCATCTGTATCCATCTGTCAGTGACCCACCAGCCCATCCATCCATCCATCCTCTCACCCACCTATCAATTCACAATCTGTATCCATCTGTCAGTCACCCACCAACCCATCCATCCATCCACTCACCCACCTATCCATTCACCCATCTGTATCCATCTGTCAGTCACCCACCAACCCATCCATCCATCCTCTCACCCACCTATCCATTCACCCATCTGTATCCATCTTTCAGTCGCCCACCAGTCCATCCATCCATCCACTCACCCACCTATCCATTCACCCATCTGTATCCATCTGTCAGTCGCCCACCAGCCCATCCATCCATCCACTCACCCACCTATCCATTTACCCATCTGTATCCATCTGTCAGTCGCCCACCAGCCCATCCATCCATCCACTCACCCACCTATCCATTCACCCATCTGTATCCATCTGTCAGTCGCCCACCAGCCCATCCATCCATCCACTCACCCACCTATCCATTTACCCATCTGTATCCATCTGTCAGTCGCCCACCAGCCCATCCATCCATCCACTCACCCACCTATCCATTCACCCATCTGTATCCATCTGTCAGTCGCCCACCAACCCATCCATCCATCCATCCTCTCACCCACCTATCCATTCACCCATCTGTATCCATCTGTCAGTCGCCCACCAGCCCATCCATCCATCCACTCACCCACCTATCCATTCACCCATCTGTATCCATCTGTCAGTCGCCCACCAGCCCATCCATCCATCCTCTCACCCACCTATCCATTCACCCATCTGTATCCATCTGTCAGTCACCCACCAGCCCATCCGTCCATCCAGTCACCCACCTATCCATTCACCCATCTGTATCCATCTGTCAGTCACCCACCAGCCCATCCATCCATCCACTCACCCACCTATCAATTCACCCATCTGTCAGTCACCCACCAGCCCATCCATCCATCCATCCTCTCACCCACCTATCCATTCACCCATCTGTATCCATCTGTCAGTCGCCCACCAGTCCATCCATCCATTCACTCACCCACCTATCAATTCACCCATCTGTATCCATCTGTCAGTCGCCCACCAGCCCGTCCATCCATCCACTCACCCACCTATCCATTCACCCATCTGTATCCGTCTGTCCGTCGCCCACCAGCCCATCCATCCATCCACTCACCCACCTATCCATTCACCCATCTGTATCCATCTGTCAGTCGCCCACCAGCCCATCCATCCATCCACTCATCCACCTATCCATTGACCCATCTGTATCCATCTGTTAGTCGCCCACCAGCCCATCCATCCATCCACTCACCCACCTATCCATTCACCCATCTGTATCCATCTGTCAGTCGCCCACCAGCCCATCCATCCATCCACTCACCCACCTATCCATTCACCCATCTGTATTCATCTGTCAGTCGCCCACCAACCCATCCATCCATCCATCCTCTCACCCACCTATCCATTCACCCATCTGTCAGTCGCCCACCAGCCCATCCATCCATCCATCCACTCACCCACCTATCCATTCACCCATCTGTATCCATCTGTCAGTCGCCCACCAGGCCATCCATCCATCCACTCACCCACCTATCCATTCACCCATCTGTATCCATCTGTCAGTCGCCCACCAGGCCATCCATCCATCCACTCACCCACCTATCCATTCACCCATCTGTATCCATCTGTCAGTCACCCACCAGCCCATCCATCCATCCACTCACCCACCTATCCATTCACCCATCTGTATCCATCTGTCAGTCGCCCACCAGCCCATCCATCCATCCCCCTATCCATTCACCCATCTGTCAGTCACCCACCAGCCCATCCATCCATCCTCTCACCCACCTATCCATTCACCCATCTGTATCCATCTGTCAGTGACCCACCAGCCCATCCATCCATCCATCCTCTCACCCACCTATCAATTCACCATCTGTATCCATCTGTCAGTCACCCACCAACCCATCCATCCATCCACTCACCCACCTATCCATTCACCCATCTGTATCCATCTGTCAGTCACCCACCAGCCCATCCATCCATCCTCTCACCCACCTATCCATTCACCCATCTGTATCCATCTGTCAGTCACCCACCAACCCATCCATCCATCCATCCTCTCACCCACCTATCAATTCACCCATCTGTATCCATCGGTCAGTCACCCACCAGCCCATCCATCCATCGTCTCACCCACCTATCCATTCACCCATCTGTATCCATCTGTCAGTGACCCACCAGCCCATCCATCCATCCATCCTCTCACCCACCTATCGATTCACCCATCTGTATCCATCTGTCAGTGACCCACCAGCCCATCCATCCATCCTCTCAACACCTATCAATTCACCCATCTGTATCCATCTGTCAGTGACCCACCAGCCCATCCATCCATTCACTCACCCACCTATCCATTCACCCATCTGTATCCATCTGTCAGTCTCCCACCAGCCCATCCATCCATCCTCTCACCCACCTATCAATTCACCCATCTGTATCCATCTGTCAGTGACCCACCAGCCCATCCATCCGTCCTCTCACCCACCTATCCATTCACCCATCTGTATCCATCTGTCAGTCACCCACCAGCCCATCCATCCATCCATCCTCTCACCCACCTATCAATTCACCCATCTGTATCCATCTGTCAGTCACCCACCAGCCCATCCATCCATCCATCCACTCACCCACCTATCCATTCACCCATCTGTATCCATCTGTCAGTCACCCACCAGCCCATCCATCCATCCATCCATTCACCCAGCTATCCATTCACCCATCTGTATCCATCTGTCAGTCGCCCACCAGCCCATCCATCCATCCACTCACCCACCTATCCATTCACCCATCTGTATCCATCTGTCAGTCGCCCACCAGTCCATCCATCCATCCACTCACCCACCTATCCATTCACCCATCTGTATCCATCTGTCAGTCGCCCACCAGCCCATCCATCCATCCACTCACCCACCTATCCATTCACCCATCTTTATCCATCTGTCAGTCGCCCACCAGCCCATCCATCCATCCACTCACCCACCTATCCATTCACCCATCTGTATCCATCTGTCAGTCGCCCACCAACCCATCCATCCATCCATCCTCTCACCCTCCTATCCATTCACCCATCTGTATCCATCTGTCAGTCGCCCACCAGCCCATCCATCCATCCTCTCACCCACCTATCCATTCACCCATCTGTATCCATCTGTCAGTCACCCACCAGCCCATCCATCCATCCATCCTCTCACCCTCCTATCCATATCACCCATCTGTATCCATCTGTCAGTCGCCCACCAGCCCATCCATCCATCCTCTCACCCACCTATCCATTCACCCATCTGTATCCATCTGTCAGTCACCCACCAGCCCATCCATCCATCCATCCTCTCACCCACCTATCAATTCACCCATCTGTATCCATCTGTCAGTCACCCACCAGCCCATCCATCCATCCATCCACTCACCCACCTATCAATTCACCCATCTGTATCCATCTGTCAGTCACCCACCAGCCCATCCATCCATCCATCCATTCACCCAGCTATCCATTCACCCATCTGTATCCATCTGTCAGTCGCCCACCAGTCCATCCATCCATCCACTCACCCACCTATCCATTCACCCATCTGTATCCATCTGTCAGTCGCCCACCAGTCCATCCATCCATCCACTCACCCACCTATCCATTCACCCATCTGTATCCATCTGTCAGTCACCCACCAGCCCATCCATCCATCCACTCACCCACCTATCCATTCACCCATCTGTATCCATCTGTCAGTCGCCCACCAGCCCATCCATCCATCCACTCACCCACCTATCCATTCACCCATCTGTATCCATCTGTCAGTCGCCCACCAACCCATCCATCCATCCATCCTCTCACCCTCCTATCCATTCACCCATCTGTATCCATCTGTCAGTCGCCCACCAGCCCATCCATCCATCCACTCACCCACCTATCCATTCACCCATCTGTATCCATCTGTCAGTCGCCCACCAGCCCATCCATCCATCCTCTCACCCACCTATCCATTCACCCATCTGTATCCATCTGTCAGTCACCCACCAGCCCATCCGTCCATCCAGTCACCCACCTATCCATTCACCCATCTGTATCCATCTGTCAGTCACCCACCAGCCCATCCATCCATCCACTCACCCACCTATCGATTCACCCATCTGTCAGTCACCCACCAGCCCATCCATCCATCCATCCTCTCACCCACCTATCCATTCACCCATCTGTATCCATCTGTCAGTCGCCCACCAGGCCATCCATCCATCCACTCACCCACCTATCCATTCACCCATCTGTATCCATCTGTCACTCACCCACCAGCCCATCCATCCATCCATCCAGTCACCCACCTATCCATTCACCCATCTGTATCCATCTGTCAGTCGCCCACCAGCCCATCCATCCATCCACCTATCCATTCACCCATCTGTCAGTCACCCACCAGCCCATCCATCCATCCTCTCACCCACCTATCCATTCACCCATCTGTATCCATCTGTCAGTCACCCACCAGCCCATCCATCCATCCACTCACCAACCTATCCATTCACCCATCTGTCAGTCGCCCACCAACCCATCCATCCATCCATCCTCTCACCCACCTATCCATTCACCCATCTGTATCCATCTGTCAGTCGCCCACCAGCCCATCCATCCATCCACTCACCCACCTATCCATTCACCCATCTGTATCCATCTGTCAGTCGCCCACCAGCCCATCCATCCATCCTCTCACCCACCTATCCATTCACCCATCTGTATCCATCTGTCAGTCACCCACCAGCCCATCCGTCCATTCAGTCACCCACCTATCCATTCACCCATCTGTATCCATCTGTCAGTCACCCACCAGCCCATCCATCCATCCACTCACCCACCTATCAATTCACCCATCTGTCAGTCACCCACCAGCCCATCCATCCATCCATCGTCTCACCCACCTATCCATTCACCCATCTGTATCCATCTGTCAGTCGCCCACCAGTCCATCCATCCATTCACTCACCCACCTATCAATTCACCCATCTGTATCCATCTGTCAGTCACCCACCAGCCCGTCCATCCATCCACTCGCCCACCTTTCCATTCACCCATCTGTATCCGTCTGTCCATCGCCCACCAACCCATCCATCCATCCATCCTCTCACCCACCTATCCATTCACCCATCTGTCAGTCGCCCACCAGCCCATCCATCCATCCATCCACTCACCCACCTATCCATTCACCCATCTGTATCCATCTGTCAGTCGCCCACCAGGCCATCCATCCATCCACTCACCCACCTATCCATTCACCCATCTGTATCCATCTGTCAGTCACCCACCAGCCCATCCATCCATCCATCCTCTCACCCACCTATCAATTCACCCATCTGTATCCATCTGTCAGTCACCCACCAGCCCATCCATCCATCCATCCACTCACCCACCTATCCATTCACCCATCTGTATCCATCTGTCAGTCACCCACCAGCCCATCCATCCATCCATCCATTCACCCAGCTATCCATTCACCCATCTGTATCCATCTGTCAGTCGCCCACCAGCCCATCCATCCATCCACTCACCCACCTATCCATTCACCCATCTGTATCCATCTGTCAGTCGCCCACCAGTCAATCCATCCATCCACTCACCCACCTATCCATTCACCCATCTGTATCCATCTGTCAGTCGCCCACCAGCCCATCCATCCATCCACTCACCCACCTATCCATTCACCCATCTGTATCCATCTGTCAGTCGCCCACCAGCCCATCCATCCATCCACTCACCCACCTATCCATTCACCCATCTGTATCCATCTGTCAGTCGCCCACCAACCCATCCATCCATCCATCCTCTCACCCTCCTATCCATTCACCCATCTGTATCCATCTGTCAGTCGCCCACCAGCCCATCCATCCATCCACTCACCCACCTATCCATTCACCCATCTGTATCCATCTGTCAGTCGCCCACCAGCCCATCCATCCATCCTCTCACCCACCTATCCATTCACCCATCTGTATCCATCTGTCAGTCACCCACCAGCCCATCCGTCCATCCATTCACCCACCTATCCATTCACCCATCTGTATCCATCTGTCAGTCACCCACCAGCCCATCCATCCATCCACTCACCCACCTATCGATTCACCCATCTGTCAGTCACCCACCAGCCCATCCATCCATCCATCCTCTCACCCACCTATCCATTCACCCATCTGTATCCATCTGTCAGTCGCCCACCAGGCCATCCATCCATCCACTCACCCACCTATCCATTCACCCATCTGTATCCATCTGTCACTCACCCACCAGCCCATCCATCCATCCAGTCACCCACCTATCCATTCACCCATCTGTATCCATCTGTCAGTCGCCCACCAGCCCATCCATCCATCCACCTATCCATTCACCCATCTGTCAGTCACCCACCAGCCCATCCATCCATCCTCTCACCCACCTATCCATTCACCCATCTGTATCCATCTGTCAGTCACCCACCAGCCCATCCATCCATCCACTCACCCACCTATCCATTCACCCATCTGTCAGTCGCCCACCAACCCATCCATCCATCCATCCTCTCACCCACCTATCCATTCACCCATCTGTATCCATCTGTCAGTCGCCCACCAGCCCATCCATCCATCCACTCACCCACCTATCCATTCACCCATCTGTATCCATCTGTCAGTCGCCCACCAGCCCATCCATCCATCCTCTCACCCACCTATCCATTCACCCATCTGTATCCATCTGTCAGTCACCCACCAGCCCATCCGTCCATTCAGTCACCCACCTATCCATTCACCCATCTGTATCCATCTGTCAGTCACCCACCAGCCCATCCATCCATCCACTCACCCACCTATCAATTCA
This sequence comes from Chaetoderma sp. LZ-2023a, assembly GCA_034401795.1. NCBI lineage: Eukaryota > Metazoa > Mollusca > Caudofoveata > Chaetodermatida > Chaetodermatidae > Chaetoderma > Chaetoderma sp. LZ-2023a. The sequence continues at coordinate 9,149,793 of CM067372.1, forward strand.
CCCATCTGTCAGTCACCCACCAGCCCATCCATCCATCCATCCTCTCACCCACCTATCCATTCACCCATCTGTATCCATCTGTCAGTCGCCCACCAGTCCATCCATCCATTCACTCACCCACCTATCAATTCACCCATCTGTATCCATCTGTCAGTCGCCCACCAGCCCGTCCATCCATCCACTCGCCCACCTATCCATTCACCCATCTGTATCCGTCTGTCCATCGCCCACCAACCCATCCATCCATCCATCCTCTCACCCACCAATCCATTCACCCATCTGTCAGTCGCCCACCAGCCCATCCATCCATCCACTCACCCACCTATCCATTCACCCATCTGTATCCATCTGTCAGTCGCCCACCAGGCCATCCATCCATCCACTCACCCACCTATCCATTCACCCATCTGTATCCATCTGTCAGTCGCCCACCAGCCCATCCATCCATCCACCTATCCATTCACCCATCTGTCAGTCACCCACCAGCCCATCCATCCATCCTCTCACCCACCTATCAATTCACCCATCTGTATCCATCTGTCAGTCACCCACCAGCCCATCCATCCATCCATCCACTCACCCACCTATCCATTCACCCATCTGTATCCATCTGTCAGTCACCCACCAGCCCATCCATCCATCCATCCATTCACCCAGCTATCCATTCACCCATCTGTATCCATCTGTCAGTCGCCCACCAGCCCATCCATCCATCCACTCACCCACCTATCCATTCACCCATCTGTATCCATCTGTCAGTCGCCCACCAGTCCATCCATCCATCCACTCACCCACCTATCCATTCACCCATCTGTATCCATCTGTCAGTCGCCCACCAGCCCATCCATCCATCCACTCACCCACCTATCCATTCACCCATCTGTATCCATCTGTCAGTCGCCCACCAGCCCATCCATCCATCCACTCACCCACCTATCCATTCACCCATCTGTATCCATCTGTCAGTCGCCCACCAACCCATCCATCCATCCATCCTCTCACCCACCTATCCATTCACCCATCTGTATCCATCTGTCAGTCGCCCACCAGCCCATCCATCCATCCACTCACCCACCTATCCATTCACCCATCTGTATCCATCTGTCAGCCGCCCACCAGCCCATCCATCCATCCTCTCACCCACCTATCCATTCACCCATCTGTATCCATCTGTCAGTCACCCACCAGCCCATCCGTCCATCCAGTCACCCACCTATCCATTCACCCATCTGTATCCATCTGTCAGTCACCCACCAGCCCATCCATCCATCCACTCACCCACCTATCGATTCACCCATCTGTCAGTCACCCACCAGCCCATCCATCCATCCATCCTCTCACCCACCTATCCATTCACCCATCTGTATTCATCTGTCAGTCGCCCACCAGGCCATCCATCCATCCACTCACCCACCTATCCATTCACCCATCTGTATCCATCTGTCACTCACCCACCAGCCCATCCATCCATCCACTCACCCACCTATCTATTCACCCATCTGTATCCATCTGTCAGTCGCCCACCAGCCCATCCATCCATCCACCTATCCATTCACCCATCTGTCAGTCACCCACCAGCCCATCCATCCATCCTCTCACCCACCTATCCATTCACCCATCTGTATCCATCTGTCAGTCACCCACCAGCCCATCCATCCATCCACTCACCCACCTATCCATTCACCCATCTGTCAGTCGCCCACCAACCCATCCATCCATCCATCCTCTCACCCACCTATCCATTCACCCATCTGTATCCATCTGTCAGTCGCCCACCAACCCATCCATCCATCCATTCATCCTCTCACCCACCTATCCATTCACCCATCTGTCAGTCGCCCACCAGCCCATCCATCCATCCACTCACCCACCTATCCATTCACCCATCTGATCCATCTGTCAGTCGCCCACCAGGCCATCCATCCAGCCACTCACCCACCTATCCATTCACCCATCTGTATCCATCTGTCAGTCACCCACCAGCCCATCCATCCATCCACTCACCCACCTATCCATTCACCCATCTGTCAGTCACCCACCAGCCCATCCATCCATCCTCTCACCCACCTATCCATTCACCCATCTGTATCCATCTGTCAGTCACCCACCAGCCCATCCATCCATCCACTCACCCACCTATCCATTCACCCATCTGTCAGTCGCCCACCAACCCATTCATCCATCCATCCTCTCACCCACCTATCCATTCACCCATCTGTATCCATCTGTCAGTCGCCCACCAGCCCATCCATCCATCCACTCACCCACCTATCCATTCACCCATCTGTATCCATCTGTCAGTCACCCACCAGCCCATCCATCCATCCACTCACCCACCTATCCATTCACCCATCTGTCTCCATCTGTCAGTCACCTACCAGCCCATCCATCCATCCACTCACCCACCTATCCATTCACCCATCTGTATCCATCTGTCAGTCGCCCACCAGCCCATCCATCCATCCACTCACCCACCTATCAATTCACCCATCTGTCAGTCACCCACCAGCCCATCCATCCATCCATCCTCTCACCCACCTATCCATTCACCCATCTGTATCCATCTGTCAGTCGCCCACCAGTCCATCCATCCATCCACTCACCCACCTATCAATTCACCATCTGTATCCATCTGTCAGTGACCCACCAACCCATCCATCCATCCATCCTCTCACCCACCTATCAATTCACCCATCTGTATCCATCTGTCAGTGACCCACCAGCCCATCCATCCACTCACCCATCTATTAGAGCTGGGTGGTATTGATATTTACATGACGGTATCGGTACCATGAAAAAATACCGCGGTACCACGGTATACCGTCATCTGAGCTTGAGGCATGCCACGAAATTAGAACAATTTTTTCCATTTCCTTTTCATTTCCATCTCTAATCAACGGTAAATACAGGCAAAATAATTAAATCGGCTTCCTGATTTAGAGTAGAAAAACATGGCTATTGCGACTGTTTAGTTTCACGATTTTATTAGGTCACTATTTTTATTGACGTAATATCATTCATGGGAATATCGGTCAAAGGTGTGGTCGACTCACTAACTATAACCCGCTGTTTGAGACATTGGGGTGCATTATTTTCAATCTGGATTATTCTTGCTATTAATGCGTGCGGCCAGCAAACGGTAAATTTTATTTTGGTAGTCGAGCGCTTTGATAAACGGAGACCAGACAAAATCCGCGAGTATTTAAACGGGGGGTGGGGGGGGGGGGGGCGTGTTGTACGCTTTTATTTCTGTTGGAGTCGTATATTCTGTTACTCGCGAAAACAGGCCTATACACATACATATAACACGACATTGAATATAGCCGATTCCAAAGCTTCTGATAATTACCGAGTACCCGATGTGCAGACTCATTACTCGCCATGCTTCACATAAACAATGCGTGTAAAAAGCTATTTCCGCGAACTTCCGACGTGTAGCCAGTTGATAAATGAATTACAAAAACTAAAACACTATAATTTTTAGGTGTCGTTACTTAAACTGGATTTAATCCGTAAAGAAATTTCTTAAAACAAGCCGGAAAAATAAAAAATAACGACTTCAACGCTGCTCGTTGTTATTAAAGCAAATACTACGTTTTAGTAAATTTTCATTGATAAATTCAGCATTGTAATGTATTTTCCCACGGTCTAGTTCATGAACAACCAATCAGATACGTCTTTGCGAGATCGCTGTTGTGTTTGAATAGCACGCAGTTTGTATGTTATTTTGTTATTCTAGCGTGCTTGTTCGGTGACAAAATGCTTGACACAAATAATAGAAACGGGAATAGGGAATATATTATAGTGTAATTACTACCGGCGGACGGCCAGAGAATGAGTTTAGATGTTTTAAATAAAGCAATTTTACCGTGAGACTTTCAAGACGTACGTTTGACATACAATTCTGCCTGTCATTATTTTGTAATTGACATCTTGACATTTGTTTTTACAATGACCCTTTCACCTGAACTCGGCTAATAGTTAGGGATGCCTGTATTTTTGGCACTATTAGCACTTATTTACCCTTGGTCAAGTCAGATTTTATGAATATATTTCTCAAATATTGCTCAAACATTATGGACGGTATTCACGGTATTTGGAAATGTCAACGGTCACGGTATCGGTTCATGGTATACCGCTGTCCTCACGGTACTGCTGTCAGACCGCCCAGCTCTACCACTTATCCATCCACCCATCTGTCTGTCCATCCATCCATCCTTGCATCCATCCATCCCCCCATATGTCTGTGTGTCCATCTGTCTGTCCATCCATCAAGCCATTCACGCTCCAATTTTCCTCGATTCCCCGCTTTTCAACTTCCTTATATCCCACTCTTCACGTTCCCTCTATGTCTGACTCTTACATTTCCCTCTGTGTCCCAGTATTCAAGTTCCCTTTGTCCCACTCTTCGATCTTCCCCATGTCCCACTCTTCAAGAACATCTAGGACTCACTCAAGTTCCCTTTGTCCAACTCTTCCAGTTCTATGTCCCACTTTTCAAGTTGTCTATGTCCCACCTCTATGTCCCACTCTTCAAGTTACCTCTATGTCCCACTCATCAAGTTCCCTCTATGTCCCACCCTTCAAGTTTCCTCTGTGTCCCACTCTTCAAGTACCCACTATGTCCCACTCATCAAGTTCCCTCTATCCCACTCTTCAAGTTCCCTCTATGTCCCACTCTGCAAGTTCCCTCTATGTCACACTCTTCAAGTTCCCTCTATGTCACACTCATCATTGTTCCCTCTGTGTTCCACTCATCAAGTTCCCGCTATGCCCCACTCTGCAAGTTCCCTGTATGTCACACTCTTCAAGTTCCCTCTATGTCACACTCATCATTGTTCCCTCTGTGTTCCACTCATCAAGTTCCTTCTATGTCCCACCCTGCAAGTTCCCTCTATGTCACACTCTTCAAGTTCCCTCTATGTCCCACTCATCATTGTTCCCTCTATGTTAACCTCATCATTGTTCCCTCTGTGTCCCAGTCTTCAAGTTCCCTCTATGTCCGACTCTTCAAGTTCCTTCTGTCATGCTCAAGTTCCCTCTATGTCCCACTATCCAAGTTCTCTCTATATCCCACTCTTCAAGTTCTCTCTATGCCCAACTCTTCAAGTTCCCTCTGTGTCCCCACTCATCTTTCTTCCCTCTATGTCCCATTCTCCAAGTTCGCTCTATGTCACACTCTTCAAGTTGTACCATGTTACAGGACCATATTTCATACTTAATCTTAGGGAATGAACAAGTAACTGCATAAATAAAGGTTTTACAAGAATTTTATGCTTTTAAAAACATATGAAATTTCAGCATAGTAACTCATCCATTATCATGCTACATGTATATTGTGTGCTTAATAGCTGTTGCTAAGTCAAGATGAATTCCAGTACATAAGTTATCTCTGGTTAGGAATACTGGATTGCTTACCATTAGCACTGACTAACATGTCAGCTTATTTCTCGCTATTAAGCCAAAACGAACTTGAGGTTTTAAAGATCTTATGTTTTGATCAGTAACATAGTTTATTGATGTTTTCCTACGACCAGTTAATGTATTTCTCGTGTTCAAAATGAAATGAAATAAGGTGCTGGTATTTGTTTACATGTTGTCTAAATGAGCTGCATGTTCGCAATATTTTGTGCTAAATAACAAACAAGAGAGTGTCTGCCATCGTACTTATCATGTTGCTCTTGTTTTGACAGATCTGTGAAGAAAGAGACAAATAACGTGGTACAACAGAAACTGACTGAAGATAGAACTCTAGAAAATAAACTTATGTAAGTTTAAGATCAGGCAGTGGTTAGTACACATGGATCTGTGCATGAGGACCATGATAATAAAGGTCATGGGGCCAGTAGCAGTCCCATGCATGAGGACCATGATAATAAAGGTCACGGGGCCAGTAGTAGCCCCGTGCATGAGGACCATGATAATAAAGGTCACGGGGCCAGTAGCAGTCCCGTGCATGAGGACCATGATAATAAAGGTCATGGGACCAGTAGCAGCCCCGTGCACGAGGACCATGATAATAAAGGTCATGGGGCCAGTAGCAGTCCCATGCATGAGGACCATGATAATAAAGGTCATGGGGCCAGTAGCAGTCCCGTGCATGAGGACCATGATAATAAAGGTCATGGGACCAGTAGCAGTCCCGTGCATGAGGACCATGATAATAAAGGTCACGGTACGAGTAGCAACCCAGTGCTTGAGGACCATGATAATAAAGGTCATGGGGCCAGTAGCAGCCCCGTGCTTGAGGACCATGATAATAAAGGTCACGGGGCCAGTAGCAGTCCCGTGCTTGAGGACCATGATAATAACGGTCATGGGGCCAGTAGCAGCCCCGTGCTTGAGGACCATGATAATAAAGGTCACGGGGCCAGTAGCAGTCCCGTGCTTGAGGACCATGATAATAAAGGTCATGGGGCCAGTAGCAGTCCCGTGCTTGAGGACCATGATAATAAAGGTCAAGGGACCAGTAGCAGTCCCGTGCTTGAGGACCATGATAATAAAGGTCAAGGGACCAGTAGCAGCCCCGTGCATGAGGACCATGATAATAAAGGTCACGGGGCCAGTAGCAGCCCCGTGCATGAGCACCATGATAATAAAGGTCACGGGGCCAGTAGCAGCCCCGTGCTTGAGGACCATGATAATAAAGGTCACGGGACCAGTAGCAGCCCCGTGCATAAGGACCATGATAATAAAGGTCACGGGCCCAGTAGCAGCCCCATGCATGAGGACCATGATAATAAAGGTCATGGGGCCAGTAGCAGCCCCGTGCATGAGGACCATGATAATAAAGGTCACGGGGCCAATAGCAGCCCCGTGCTTGAGGACCATGATAATAAAGGTCATGGGGCCAGTAGCAGCCCCGTGCTTGAGGACCATGATGATAAAGGTCACGGGGCCAGTAGCAACCCTGTGCATGAGGACCATGATAATAAAGGTCACTGGGCCAGTAGCAGCCCCGTGCATGAGGACCATGATAATAATGGTCACGGGGCCAGTAGCAGCCCCATGCATGAGGACCATGATAATGAAGGTCACGGGGCCAGTAGCAGTCCCATAAATGAAGACAATGATAATAAAGGTCACGGGCCCAGTAGCAGCCCGTGCATGAGGACCATGATAATAAAGGTCACGGGGCCAGTAGCAGCCCCGTGCATGAGGACCATGATAATAAAGGTCATGGGGCCAGTAGTAGCCCCGTGCATGAGGACCATGATAATAAATGTCACGGGGCCAGTAGGAGCCCCGTGCATGAGGACCATGATAATAAAGGTCACCGGGCCAGTAGCAGCCCCGTGCATGAGGACCATGATAACAAAGGTCATGGGACCAGTAGCAGCCCCGTGAATGAGGACCATGATAATAAAGGTCAAGGGGCCAGTAGCAGCCCCATGCATGAGGACCATGATAATAAAGGTCACGGGGCCAGTAGCAGCCCAGTGCTTGAGGACCATGATAATAAAGGTCACGGGGCCAGTAGCAGCCCTGTGCATGAGGACCATGATAATAAAGGTCATGGGGCCAGTAGCAACCCAGTGCTTGAGGACCATGATAATAAAGGTCACGGGGCCAGTAGCAGCCCCGTGCATGAGGACCATGATAATAAATGTCACGGGGCCAGTAGCAACCCAGTGCTTGAGGACCATGATAATAAAGGTCACGGGGCCAGTAGCAGCCCCATGCATGAGGACCATGATAATAAAGGTCACGGGGCCAGTAGCAGCCCCGTGCATGAGGACCATGATAATAAAGGTCATGGGGCCAGTAGCAGCCCCGTGCTTGAGGACCATGATAATAAAGGTCAAGGGGCCAGTAGCAGTCCTGTGCATGAGGACCATGATAATAAAGGTCAAGGGGCCAGTAGCAGTCCCGTGCATGAGGACCATGATAATAAAGGTCACGGGGCCAGTAGCAGCCCCGTGCATGAGGACCATGATAATAAAGGTCACGGGGCCAGTAGCAGCCCAGTGCTTGAGGACCATGATAATAAAGGTCACGGGGCCAGTAGCAGCCCTGTGCATGAGGACCATGATAATAAAGGTCATGGGGCCAGTAGCAACCCAGTGCTTGAGGACCATGATAATAAAGGTCACGGGGCCAGTAGCAGCCCCGTGCATGAGGACCATGATAATAAATGTCACGGGGCCAGTAGCAACCCAGTGCTTGAGGACCATGATAATAAAGGTCACGGGGCCAGTAGCAGCCCCATGCATGAGGACCATGATAATAAAGGTCACGGGGCCAGTAGCAGCCCCGTGCATGAGGACCATGATAATAAAGGTCATGGGGCCAGTAGCAGCCCCGTGCTTGAGGACCATGATAATAAAGGTCAAGGGGCCAGTAGCAGTCCTGTGCATGAGGACCATGATAATAAAGGTCAAGGGGCCAGTAGCAGTCCCGTGCATGAGGACCATGATAATAAAGGTCACGGGGCCAGTAGCAGCCCCGTGCATGAGGACCATGATAATAAAGGTCACGGGGCCAGTAGCAGCCCCGCGCATGAGCACCATGATAATAAAGGTCATGGGGCCAGTAGCAGCCCCGTGCTTGAGGACCATGATAATAAAGGTCACGGGACCAGTAGCAGCCCCGTGCATGAGGACCATGATAACAAAGGTCATTGGACCAGTAGCAGCCCGTGCATGAGGAGCATGATAATAAAGGTCATGGGGCCAGTAGCAGCCCCGTGCATGGGGACCATGATAATAAAGGTCAAGGGGCCAGTAGCAGCCCTGTGCATGAGGACCATGGAAATAAAGGTCATGGGACCAGTAGTAGCCCCTTGCATGAGGACCATGATAATAAAGGTCACAGGGCCAGTAGCAGTCCCGTGCATGAGGACCATGATAATAAAGGTCACGGGGCCAGTAGCAGCCCCATGCATGAGGACCATGATAATAAAGGTCACGGGCCCAGTAGCAGCCCCGTGCATGAGGACCATGATAATAAAGGTCATGGGGCCAGTAGCAGCCCCGTGCATGAGGACCATGATAATAAAGGTCACGGGGCCAGTAGCAGCCCCATGCTTGAGGACCATGATAATAAAGGTCACAGGGCCAGTAGCAGCCCCATGCTTGAGGACCATGATAATAAAGGTCACGGGGCCAGTAGCAGTCCCGTGCATGAGGACCATGGTAATAAAGGTCACGGGACCAGTAGCAGCCCCATGCATGAGGACCATGATAATAAAGGTCAAGGGGCCAGTAGCAACCCAGTGCATGAGGACCATGATAATAAAGGTCACGGGACCAGTAGCAGCCCCATGCATAAGGACCATGATAATAAAGGTCACAGGGCCAGTAGCAGCCCCGTGCTTGAGGACCACGATAATGAAGGTCAAGGGGCCAGTAGCAGCCCCGTGCATGAGGACCATGATACTAAAGGTCACGGTGCCAGTAGCATCCCCGTGCTTGAGGACCATGATAATAAAGGTCATGGGACCAGTAGCAGCCCCGTGAATGAAGACCATGGTAATAAAGGTCATGGGGCCAGTAGCAGCCCGTGCATGAGGACCATGATAACAAAGGTCATGGGGCCAGTAGCAGCCCCGTGAATGAAGACCATGATAATAAAGGTCACAGGGCCAGTAGCAGCGAAATGCATGAGGACCATGATAATTAAGGTCACAGGGCCAGTAGCAGTGAAGTGCATGATGACCATGATAACAAAGGTCACAGACCTGTGTTATCAGGAAGGTGCAAGATGAATGATCAAATGTCACTGGGTCAGTAGCAGCCCAGTGACCTGTGTTAACAGGAAGGTGCAGGATGCATGATCAAGGCTGTGAGGAGGGTGAGGAGCTTTTGTGTGTGCATGTGGGTGGGTGGGTGGACATATGTGGCATGCGCACACACGCTCGTGTGTCTGTGAGTGCCTGTGTGCATGAATGCATGCATATTGTGTGTGTGTGTGTGTGTGTGTGTGTGTGTGTGCGTGTGTGAGTGTGCGTGCGTGCGTGTTTGTGTGCGTGCGTGCGTGCGTGCGTGCGTGTGTGTGTGTGTGTGTGTGCGTGCATGCGTGTGTGTGGGTGTGAGTGGGTGTATCCACGCGTGCATGCATTTGTGCATGTATGTGTGTGCCTGTGAGCCTGCTTGGCTAGAGTGTGTGCATACGTATCTGTGGAATGGGACATAGTCCTGGATAGTTAATGGGTAGTTGTGTCAGATGGTATTGGGTATGTGGGAAGGTATGTGTGTGTGTGTGTGTGTGTGTGTGTGTGTGTGTGTGTGTGTGTGTGTGTGTGTGCGCGCACGAGAGAGAGAGGGAGGGGGGAGGGAGGGAGAGAGACAGATTTTACCTTAACTTAAATATTAACCATTTTCAGAATACATCAACACTTATGACGTCATGACCTTCCTCATTGACTATTGTTATATCATAATTAATCTGTGAATTAAAACCAAAACATGATGTTTGCGCAGGGGTGGCGTCGGGTAGTTTGTACTGTGTAGTACTGCCCTCATGTGAGCGAAATACCATATCATACATCCCTTAACCAATCAAATAAGTGTTTTGTCATGTGACATTACTGAGGGGTAATAATGCTAGATATCATTTTATGTGTTTCAGTAAAAGTGATGCAGATGTAAAGAGTGCTGAGATGAATAAACGACGCTTAAACTCTGACCTTGCACTCACCAAATCTCACCTGTCAATCAAAGCCAGGGATGGTAAGATAATCTCGCCTGTTTCTCAAAACCTATCAGGCCTACTTGCATGCCTGGCTACCTCTGCTCAACTGCCTGCCCTGTCTGCCTGCCTACCACCAGCTCGCCTGGACCCACTTGCCTACCTGCCTGTCTTACATGTTTTTTCATAAGCTAATCATCCGATTTGGCAATGAAGTCAAAATTATTAAAATCTGTCCAGTCAAAGCTCAGATACGGGTATAGCAACTGCCTTGACAACCAAACGTCCACATGAGTTGAAAGGTCACATGCAAATGATCGGTAGACTATGTGGAGACGATAAGATCATGATCGCTGACATCTGATGTCAGTTCACCTTCCTATTTATGAATTGGTTCATCTGCTACAGTTTTGCTTGTTCACAACATTGAAATATTTATGTATGCTTCCATCACATGGAAGAAGTTGTTTTAGAAGCGATGTGGCCCGAGTGATATGGTGATTATCAAACCCACCACTTTGTTTGATCAAACTAAATGTTGGTCAATGTCTCGTACACATAACTTGTTGAAATATAGGCTCCCTGTAGTTAGGTCAATAATTGCACTCACATCACGGGAAAACGCGCAGTAGACACACAACTTTACATTCATCATTTTCAGGAATGGTTCTAACTGTAGCCTAGCCTACATCTTGAGATGTGAATAATGGCGCTATTTTAACAAAATTATACATTATATACTTGTGCTGATATGGAGGATATTTTGCAATTGGACAGTGGTATAACGTCATGTGCGCAAAATACAGTTAAAAGCATATTATTTAGGCCCATGTAGGCCTACTACATAGACCTAGATCCATCATCATCATCAACCAGCCCCCCCCCCCCCCCCTTTGCAGACGAGACATTGCACCCGTCATCATTCTTGTCTTCATAATTTATTGCACAAAGTTTAACATAGTTGTGGGCGTATTATTCTGTGAATATAGCTACCCATAAAACCATTAAAAATCATTATAGAGTTTCGCTAATCATAATTTTTTGATTTCTTGAAGAATTAACTTTAAGCTGAAATAAATTATGTTATCGTAAGTGAAGTCTATCCCATTAAATGCACATTTTTAAAGACGTTACCTTTGTACTAAAGACAGAGAAATATTGAACCAGCACACAGCGCCATTCCTGGTGTGATGTCTTAATGCTCAGTATCACATTCTAGATAGAGGTGGCATTTAATCTCGGTATTGAATTGTATAAAAACAATGTTTTCACTCCAATGTGACATTATGGTGCTTTGGTGGACCACCTGTTGTGTAATTACAAACTGTACATTTGATCAAAATAAACGAATTTAAACTTGAACTTGATGAAATAATGTTTAAAATAAGTAAACAATTTGGAAAAAGAATAAATAAAATATCAGGTCTGCAATCGCAGATTGCTGTTGTCAGAATTTTGACCTGCTATTGATATTGCTAATTGCAGAACAACGTCACCTAACAGACACACAGATTCGTCTCCGTGACAACAGTGTGACACAACGTCAATTGAACAATACAGCAATGTATGCCGAGCTTGATCACCGGGCACAAAAAATAGAACAGAATATCCAGGTAGGCCGAATAAATGGCTAATCAAAACCTGATCAAAGGTTTGCATGTATTCTAAAGTGTGCGTGTGTGAAACTGTGGAACATAAGTCCTGCATTCTAAGCTTTGCTTCTAAAATTGTCCTCGTACGCTATGAATGTTTTCTTAATATCATCACGATGTGTGCTTGATGAGCCATGCAATCATTTGTATTCTTCATATATTACACAGTGGGTGGGGCCAGGGGCTAAGTACATATATTACACTTAGGGTGAGTGGGCCCAGGGCATGAGTAAATCTATTACACTTAGGCGTGGGTGTAGCCAGGAGCTAAGTACATATATTACACTTAGGATGGTTTGAGCCATGGGCTCAGTACATATATTACACTTAGGATGGGTGGGGCCATGGGCTCAGTACATATATTACACTTAGAGTGGGTTGAGCCCGGTGCTGAGTATATATATATACCTGTGCAAAAGTTAAGCACCACCCTATTTTTACGCACATGCGAGGGTATATTCATGTGCTATGAAGAAAGCAATAGCATAAACATTTATGTACCCATCCATCTTAGTGCAAGAGGTAATAATGCAACTAGAGGAATGCTGATTATGATGGTGGGGAAACACTGTATGTTTTTGTTTGAACTTGAAAACGAGGCCTGAATATGGTTACGTTGACACAACTGACAACTATTGCCCTACAGTTGACACACGTGGCTAGATTGTCATTAATGGTGTCTGAAAACGAAGTTTAACATCTGTGCACGAGTTTGAGACTGTCATTATTAATACCGGGTATATCCACCTTGTGCCTGGATGACGGCCTGGACACGACGTCTCATGCTGGTCACCAACCGACTGATACGCCATTGTGGTATTCGTTGCCATTCAAGATGGAGTGCGTCTGTTAATTCCTGTAGGTTCTGCACAGGAGGATCCCTCCTTCTCACCATGTTTCCCAGAATGTCCCAGATATGCTCAATAGGGTTCATGTCAGGGCTCCTTGCTGGCCATGGTAGGGTTTCGATGGCATTCTGGCGGAGGTATTCATGCACAGCTCTAGCACGATGTGGTCGGGCGTTGTCATCCATGAATATAGGGTGGGTTCCAGGTGCATGATTTACAAAATGAGGGACCACAACTCTATCCAGTATGGAATCTTGATATCTTTGTCCATTTAGTGTTCCAGGTACAGTCAACAAGATCCAGCTTACAATCAAATGAGATGCACCCCCATATCATAACGGAACCTCCACCAAATGGAACTTCTTCCATGATGTTACGTTGGTCGTACGCCGTGCGTCTGGACCTCCATACACGAGTTCGACAATCTGTGGCATGAAGCAGGAACCGACTTTCATCGGACCAGTGTACCCGTCTCCAGGATCTCATGTTCCAGTGTCTTCTTTCGTTGCACCACCTCAGACGCTCCTCTTTGTGGTGTGCAGTGAGGAGAGGACGTCTGACAGGTCTCCTAGCTTTCATGCCAGCAGCATACAGTCTCCTTTTGACGGTAGACATTGACACTCTATTGCGCGTTTCCCATTGCTGGCTGAGCACTCTGCTGTTGGTGAATGGAGATCTCCTAACAAGGCGTACTAGGGCTCGATCATCACGGGCAGTAGTCTTCTTCGGTCTTCCAGATCTAGGCCTGTCCTTCACCTCGTTAGTTTGCCCATGTTTTGCAATCAAACGACTGATTACAGTATGGTTAATGTTCAGCTGTCTGCCAATCTCTCTGCATGACATACCAGTGGTATGCATGCCTATGATTTGCCATTTCACACGATCACTTAACCTTCGTCTTGCCATAGCGGTTCACAATCAAGAGCTAATTCTCTCTGTACAAATAAACCACGGTCATGAACACAAAATTCCTAATCTTGTCGCCTAAATCTGTATGTAATGTTCTACACCTCAAACTGGACTTTTACATAACTGAACACGTGTGCTGTTTCCCGCCACGCACGGACATCAAGCGGCGTGAAGTCATGCATGCATGTGCATTTCGTACTTGGAATTATGTCAGCTAATGCGGGGACAAAAAGTATGGCAGCCTAGTTGTACCATCATGTTTCTACGTTCTATTGTTTTTGCTGGTGCTTAACTTTTGCACAGGTGTATATATATATATATATATATATATATATATATATATATATATATATATATATCATGTTTCTACGTTCTATTGTTTTGCTGGTGCTTAACTTTTGCACAGGTGTATATATACACCTGTGCAAAAGTTAAGCACCAGCAAAAACAATAGAACGTAGAAACATGATATATATATATATATATATATATATATATATATATATATATATATATATATATATATATATATATATATATATACACCTGTGCAAAAGTTAAGCACCAGCAAAAACAATAGAACGTAGAAACATGATATATATATATATATATATATATATATATATATATATATATATATATATATATATATATATATATATATATATATATATATATACACCTGTGCAAAAGTTAAGCACCAGCAAAAACAATAGAACGTAGAAACATGATGGTACAACTAGGCTGCCATACTTTTTGTCCCCGCATTAGCTGACATAATTCCAAGTACGAAATGCACATGCATGCATGACTTCACGCCGCTTGATGTCCGTGCGTGGCGGGAAACAGCACACGTGTTCAGTTATGTAAAAGTCCAGTTTGAGGTGTAGAACATTACATACAGATTTAGGCGACAAGATTAGGAATTATATATATATATGACGCTTTAGTCATGGGTGGAGTCAGGGACTGAGTACATATATTATGCTTAGGAGTGGGCATAGCTAAGGGCGTGAGTAAACGTATTACAGTTAGACATGGGTGGGGCCAGCAGCTAAGTACATATATTACAATTAGAGTGGTTGGGGCCAGGGCATGAGTTAATCTATTACACTTAGGCGTGGGTGTAGCCAGGGGCTAAAAGTACATATATGACACTTAGGATGGGTGGGGCCATGGGCTCCGTACATATATTACACTTAGACGTGGGTGAGGCCAGGTCATTAGTACCTAAATCTACTACACTTAGAGTGGGTGAGGCCAGGGGCTAAGTACATATATACTTCTTGATTGTAGATCTATACCATTTTAACAGTAATTAAACCTTTTGCTGCAAAATATCAGGATCTGAATTACCTTGCAACCACACAATTAGACTGTTGAGTATTTTGAGGCAGCAACAACTTCCAATCAAATTATTTTCAAAATACTCGACAGAACACTTTTTAAATATTATCAAGAATCTTTTATTCTGGTATATCTTATGGTATAGAGGCGGTTATCTATGTACTTGTATGTAAATGGATTAGATGATTGCGATGATCTGACATAAATGTACATCTTGAATGTAATCTAAGCTTCCGGATATGAGATGACTTATCCGTGAATGCTTGAACACATTCACCAGACTGCGCGTTCACCAGACTGCGCGGCTCTTCTCAAAGAATTACCTTTCTTGTTGTCTCAAAATTTCACATAGGATCATTATTCTCCGCCAGTCACTGTATGAGGTTATCATTCTGTATTAATAGCGTCATTCTGTTCCACCAGTCAATCAATACATGACAGCTGTCTCTGCATAAATGTAACTTGTGTATAATGGACACCTGCTTTTGGGGGCCACCAGATGATGGTTCTTTAAGATTATTTAAGATCATTGGAGTGGTCATATGACCACCTGTCTTACATAACTACCATCTTATCACCACCAAAACCGGTTCATATTGAAATCTACGTGATTATAGCGACCATTTAGTGGTTCTACATTGTGTGGTCAAAGTAGACGGCTTTTCCCCTATATACAGAAATACCTGTGTTAAGTGACCACCTTATAGAGAGCAGACAACTAGACACTATAGACAGGTGCTCTGTTGATACATGGTGTCCCTATAGACAGGTTACCTCTTAACGCATGTTGTCATGATAGACAGGTGGTCACTATAGACAGGTTGTCTCATAAAGTATGTGGTCATGATAGACAGGTGGGCCATATCGACAGGTTGTCTCGTAATGCATGTTGTTATGATAGACAGGTGGTTGCTATAGACAGGTTGTCTCGTAAAGTATGTGGTCATGATAGACAGGTGGCTTGCTGTAGATAGGTGGCTTGCTATAGGACATGACTTTGGAGCCAGACTAGGGTGGTTGTCTGTAATGGGTGAAGCTGGCAAGAAACAGCTTCTGCACAGATTGCACTGGTTTAAGAGAATGTCCATTTCCAGGCTAAGAGAAGACTGTCTTTGAAATTTTACCACTACTGTTTGTCTCTAGAATCGAGCCAGATATTCCAGTTCTAGATTTTTAATCCCCCCCCCCCTCCCCTGCCCTATTGGCAGAGGAATAGCAACAATGATCATCTGTCCATCCATCCATCCATGCATCCATCTGTCCATTCATTTGTCCCTCCATTCGTCTGTGTGTCCATTTGTCCTTTTCTTGTCAATTCAACTCCTAAAGTTTGCAACGGGTTAACCTGGCAGTTGCTACACATTATCCGGACCATGTGTAGATGTCATATTTTACTTTAGCAGGAAATTATTGATGACAGGTATCCACCATGAAAATCTATCAGCCATACAAATTGTGTTTTCAGAGTGTAGCTAAGAATTCCTGTATGGATTCATGCAATGTATCCAGACTCACCAGGGTTATCAACACCACCACCCTGGAAAACTGATAATTAATTAAAAATCTTGTTTCCAGATGATGACTTCATCTGTCCACTATGTATAATCATTTCCTCTGTCAACTCTTGCTTTGTGTTTATCAGCCGTCAATTCAAATTCCCTAATCTCTGAAAGGTGGGCTCTAGTGGTATGTGTCGGAGTGGGGGTGGCGGGATGATATGCCATCTTTTGATGGCCCTTGTTAAGAGTCTTCTGACATATAAATGAACATTCACGACAGACATGTTTAATTTTCTTGATAAATCTTGATCATTCGATGGTTAAAAAGCTGACATATTTGCCATCTAAAACAATTTCTAATAGATAAGCCTTCGGGACTGACTAGCCAATATTATAGGAGATGGCTCTACCTCTGGACTGACTATTCAACCGCTGTAGGAGGCAGCTCTATCGTGGACTGACTATCCAATATTATAGGAGCCAGCTCTATCTCTGAACTTACTATCCAATGTGATAGGAGGCAGGTCTATCTCTGGACTGACTGTTCAATGTTATAGAAGGCAGGTCTATCTCTGGACTGACTATTCAACTGCTGTAGGAGGCAGCTCTATTGTGGACTGACTATCCAATGTTATAGGAGCCAGCTCTATCTCTGGACTTACTATCCAATGTGATAGGAGGCAGGTCTATCTCTTGACTGATTATTCAACTGTTATAGATGGCGATATCTCTGAACTAACTATTAAACTGTTATAGAAGGAGGCGCTATCTCTGGACTGACTATTCAACTGCTATAAGAGGTGGTTCTATCTCTGGACTGACTATTCAACTACTATAGGAGCTGACTCTACCTCTGGACTCACTAGTCAATTGTTATAGGAGGTGGCTTTATCTCTGGACTGACTGTCCAATTTTATAGGAGGCAGCTTGACCTCTGAGCTGGCTAGCCAATGTTATAGGAGGCAGCTCTATCTCTGTACTGACTGTCCAATGGTATAGGAGACAGCTCTACCTCTGAGCGGACTAGCCAATGTTATAGGAGGCAGCTCTATCTCTGGACTGACTAGCCAAAGTTATAGGAGGCAGCTCTACCTCGGGACTGACTGCCTAATGTTATAGGAGGCAGCTCTACCTCTGGACTGACTAGCCAATGTTATAGGACGCATCTCCATCTCTTGACTGACTATTCAACTGTTATAGGAGGCAGCTCTATCTCTGGACTGACTAGCCAATGTTATAAGAGGTGGCTCTATCTCTGGACTGACTAGCCAATGTTATAAGAGGTGGCTCTATCTCTGGACTGACTAGCCGATGTTGTGGGAGGCAGTTCTACCACTGGACTGACTGTCTAATGTTATAGGAGGCAGCTCTACCACTGAGCTGACTGGCCAATGTTATAAGAGGTGGCTCTATCTCTGGACTGACTAGACAATGTTATAAGAGGTGGCTCTATCTCTGGACTGACTAGACAATGTTATAAGAGGTGGCTCTATCTCTGGACTGACTGTCTCATGTTATAGGAGGCAGCTCTACCACTGAGCTGACTAGCCAATGTTATAGGAGGCAGATCTATCTCTGGACTAACTAGCCAATGTTATAGGAGGCAGCTCTATCTCTGGACTGACTAGCCAATGTTATAAGAGGTGGCTCTATCTCTGGACTGACTAGCCAATGCTATAAGAGGTGGCTCTATCTCTGGACTAACTAGCCAATGTTATACGAGGTGGCTCTATCTCTGGACTGACTAGACAATGTTATAAGAGGTGGCTCTATCTCTGGACTGACTATTCCACTGTTATAGGAGGCAGCTCTATCTCTGGACTGACTATTCCACTGTTATAGGACATGACTTTACCTCTGTCTGGACTGATTATTCAACTGCTAAATGAAGCGACTCTACCTCTGGATTGACTATATCCAGTGTTATTTGATGTTGCTCTTTCTGGACTGACTATCTTTTGTTATTAACCTTGGCTCAATCTCTGAATGGTCTTCCTATCCAGTGTTATTGAAGGTGTCTATCTCTGAATGGTCTTCCTATCCAGTGTTATTGAAGGTGTCTATCTCTGAATGGTCTTCCTATCCAGTGTTATTGAAGGTGTCTATCTCTGAATGGTCTTCCTATCCAGTGTTATTGAAGGTGTCTATCTCTGAATGGTCTTCCTATCCAGTGTTATTGAAGGTGTCTATCTCTGAATGGTCTTCCTATCCAGTGTTATTGAAGGTGTCTATCTCTGAATGGTCTTCCTATCCAGTGTTATTGAAGGTGTCTATCTCTGAATGGTCTTCCTATCCAGTGTTATTGAAGGTGTCTATCTCTGAATGGTCTTCCTATCCAGTGTTATTGAAGGTGTCTATCTCTGGATTGACTATTGCCTTGGCTCTAAGAGTAAGTTGGTCTCATATGCAGCATTTGCTTGCATACATCAGTCCACTTGACTCTAACTGTTTAACTATAGAATATCTGTTTGTTTGTCAGATCATTATGATAGTGAGCCATATCAACCCAACCACAAGAGGCTCTTTGTAAGAGGTATTCCATTCAGGAATATCATTCAAAACAAATCTCCTGCACCCCCCCCCCTCCCCACTTTCCTGATTGCTTTGCTCTGCTCTATTAGCCATGCCTTCTCTGCCCATCCCACCCCACCCCATATTCTGGCCTTTCTATTAGCCATGGGACCCTGATAAGGAATTATTAGTTTTAACAAACCTTAACATAGAAGGAGAATGGATATGTTTCATTCTCTTAGAAGTGTGTCAATATTTACTGTCTATGGTAAGGCAATACATGAACTGTGGATTTAGTGTAAGAATGCTGTGTGTCTTTAACGCATTCCCTCCTCCAGGCATAATTCTATCAGAAATCTGAAAACGAAGATTAATGTTTATTTTGAGAAATGTTCTCAAAGGTATTGCTTTATATTTGGACAGCAGCAGCTTTTAATATAGTTTTCAATGTAACTTTCTTCAGTTAAAGTTGTTAATTCAGCAGTTGCTAGTACCCTATCCATGTTCTTCTCTTGTTCTTCCCTGTGTGTACCTCTCCTGTAAAAGGCCCATCTTTTTAACCCTTTGGCCCTCACAGCCCAAAAGTGACAAATTCCTTCTGATATAAGGAATATTCTGGTAAATATTTTGAAACTAATTTAACTGACGGATGTTGCTGCCTAGGGTTAAAAGGGTTAAGTCATTTTATTGCTGGTTATTACTTTGTGGTAAATGTCTATAGCCTTTACAGATAGACCATGGACCACCACACACATTAATGCCCTGTTGTCATGCCGATGTAAACATTGGCGGCCTATTGTTTGACAATACAGATTACTGACTCCCGCCAGTATAATGAAGAAGAAACCAGTCTTGAAAGTCACAATTTACAGAGCTTGGATTTTGTCAGAAGACTGGCATATTTGTCCAGTCAGAAAGTCAATTTGCACAGGATTTAGAAAAGCCTCCGGATTTCCCTAACACCTTACTGGCTCCAGTAGTTCTGGCCATCCTCTTGGTTAGCTTCAGGCTGTATCAGGACTCCGGCTTGCCTCTATTATGATTGCAATCTCCTGTAAACAAACCTCTTCATTTATTTATGTCAACTTTATATTAGTCTGCATAAATGTAGGCATATTTTCTTAGGTACATAGATATAGGAAGGTAGTGTTGACTTAAGTTCAACGGCTCTTCTTCTCCTCACTAATCACACACAATTAAAACGTTAACCCTCAAATTTCATCAAGAAAATTTAAATTTTCTCATAGAAAATCTCAGTTTGCAGACCAAGATAATGTTATTTTAGAAAATTCATCACTGGAATGACTGGGGTGAGCTATTAACACTTTCACTGCCATAGTCCATCAAGCTCAAGTTAAACATACGGAATATCACATATTTCGAAAATAACGTACGCTTTAACAACCTGTTGTCAGAAATTCTAATTTTAAGAAGTCACTAGAAGAGAGACTGGTGTATATTTTGGAAATAATTTTGCTGTAAGCTGTTACAGAAACATTGATTCCAAAATAAACACCAGTTAACCCTGTAACCCTCAAATTTGTTCAAGAAAATTTCAATTTTCATCACAGAAAATGTCCATTTGCAGACCAAGAGAAGACTATTTTTGAAGATTTACCACTGGAATGACAGGCTCGGTTACCGAGCCTGTCATTCCAGTGGTAAATTTTCAAAAATAGTCTTCACTTGGTCTGTAAATGGACATTTCTCAAGACCACTGCAGAAGCCGTTTTTGGCTGATATAAGTGTTAACGGGTTAAGTCGTTGTCATGGGAAACAAGGTGGTTTCATAATCGGTTAATTCAGGTGTGGTGGTGGTGGTGGTGGTGGTGGTGGTGGTGGTGGTGGTGGTGGTGGTGGTGGTGGTATTGCAAGCGCTCCACAATTTACTACAATGTGTTCCCAGGCACTAACTATCACAATATCTTGTTTCTGGATTCAGTGTGTGGTAATTAAGCTTCAATCGCAACATATCTGAATGTAAATATTTAATAGATAATATTACCTGAATTACTCTTCGTCCTCTTACTGAACAGGTGTTAAACATCTCGCATAAAAACAACAGACCAGGTACCAGTTTGACACTAAAACAAAAGACTGGCTCCGGGTTTGAATACTAAAACCACAGACCGTATAACAGTTTGAACACTAAACCCACAGACCGGGTACCAGTTTGAATACTAAAACCATACACTGGGTACCAGTTTGAACACTGAAACCACATCCCAGGTACCGGTTTGAATACTAAAACCACAGCTTGGTTACCGGTTTGAACACTTAAAGGGGAACA
Source organism: Chaetoderma sp. LZ-2023a (assembly GCA_034401795.1). Lineage (NCBI taxonomy): Eukaryota > Metazoa > Mollusca > Caudofoveata > Chaetodermatida > Chaetodermatidae > Chaetoderma > Chaetoderma sp. LZ-2023a. The sequence goes on from CM067372.1 coordinate 9,171,478, forward strand.
CAAGAAGGGTCGCCATCGTTTGCATAAAACATGCAGTTCTATCGTAGAGCCCATATTTAAGCTACTGTGTAAAACTTTCCTGCAACATTTATATATAAATCCGAATAAAATTGTGTTAAAAAACGCTAAGTTACTATAATTTTCTGTGAGTTAATTAAACCTATGACATCATAGGTTGAATCCCATCCGACAAGAACCATGATAACGGCACTCTGAAGAGAGGAGTGCATACATTTGGATGGTGATATCTCTATCGGTGATAATGCTATCGATATCATTTATATATGTACAGATTGAAGAGATAAAAACGTTTATCACACTATCGCAAATTTATAGAACCGTAAGATGGCCTTTTTCTATGAAGATGCCTGCCAATTACATGAATATTACAATATCTCAGGGAATTTTGAGGCTGGTATGAAAACATAAGCACCTAAAGATGGACTGGATGTATGTAAGAACTATTTAAACTCTCATATAAATAGATTAAACTTTAATAACATTATCTGCTGCAGCGCCAGTCATAGTGTTGATTCAAAAGTGGCAATTATATTGATATGCCTATACTATCGCGCTGTTCATTATCTCAAGATAAAAACTTGATGTTAAAATCAGCACCATCAGAGAAATCAGACAAAGGGCTGTTATTATATATTCTTCAACATTTCCGCAAATATGGTTTATATATTCCTAACACCGCTGAAGAGAAACCCCTTATAAAACGCAATTCGCAATTTTATTGCGATAGTGTTGGTTGACAGCGAGAAAAATGTTCAACTTATGACGTCATGCGCCTCATTCGTGAATAGAAATTTAACTAATGTATCACATATTTAAATAACAAAGATATATATTTCTAATTTTAGCACAGAGCTTACAATTATATTTTTTGAAACGTTACGGTCTGTAGATTCATTTTATACAAAGTAGCATAGCGGGTCTGGTGTTTCACTTTAAGCCACAGACCGGGTACCGGTTTGAACACTGAAACCACAGACTGGGTATCAGTTTGAAGACTAAAACCCCAGCCCGAGTTATATGTCATAGAGTTCCTGTGCTTAAATCAACACATTATTCAAGATCATATGTAGTGTGTCTAAACTGATAGTATTGTGGGCACAACTATACATGTAGTAATATTCAAGGGCACATAACTCACAATGGCCAATGTAATATATGGTAGAAAGTTACTGTTCTTAGATGTGTTTATTGGATATGATATGTGTGTTATTTGTTAGAATTAACCCAATAATCTTTGAATTTGTTTAAGAAAATTTCAAATTTATATAGAAAATGTTCATTTGCAGACCAAGAGAGGATTAATTCTTGGAAATTTGCAACTGAAATGACTGGCTCATAAATTTCCAAAAGTATTCTCTTGGTCTGCAATTAGACATTTCTCAAGAACACGACAGAAGCCGTTTTTTGGCGGGCTTGAGTGTTAAAGGGTTAACCTCTTCAGGCTTGAGTTCTGAGCTCATCTCTAAATTTTAATCCCTTAATAGCCAAGCCGGCAAAAACTGGCCCAGATATATTGTTGACTGTTGTATTTCATCTTCAATAACATTGTTTCATTACATTGCACTAAGGAATGTGCCATGATTACTCGACTTGGTTTTTTCTTACTTGTATGTGTGCTTTCTGATGTTTCTGTATTTATATTTGATAACATATCAATCAACAATTTGTGTGCCATGTAGACAAAACACATATTGTATGCCCTGAGTGCTACAACAAAACAAAGCGGTGTCATTCAGGGCTTACCTCAAGCGTACTGATTTGGCTAAATACATTTTACATTTGGCAAGCAATCTGCAATTACTAGTAATATCATTAGTATATGTACATGAGCATCGCTAAATTATTCCTAATTATACCCCGCCAACAAATTTGGCAGGCTATTATGTAATGGCGCCGTCCGTCCATCCGTCCGGGCGGGCGGGCGTGCAGGCGGGCGGGCGGGCAGGCGTGTGGGCAGCAGAGTGGTTTCCAGATGATAACTCCGTTACCGTTTGTCGGATCGCATTGAAACTTCATAGGGTAGTTGGACTAGGTCTTGGGAAGAAACCTATCGAAATCGACAATGATCCGAAATCCAAGATGGCCGCCAGCCACGGAGGCCATCTTGAAAATTGGTTTCTGGATCATAACTCCGTTACCGTTTGTCGGATCGCATTGAAACTTCATAGGGTTGTTGGACTAGGTCTTGGGAAGAAGCCTATTGAAAAATGATGATAATCCGAAATCTAAGATGGCCGGCAGACACCGGCGGCCATCTAGAAAATTGGTTTCCAGATGATAACTCTGTTACCAAGAGGGCCACCAACCACCGGCGGCCATCTTGAAAATTGGTTTCCGGATGATAACTCTGTTACCGTTTGTCGGATCGCATTGAATCTTCATAGGGTGGTGGGACGAGAACTGGGTAAGAGACCTATCGAAATTGACAATGATCCAAAATCCAAGATGGCCACCAGCCACCGGTAGCCATCTTGAAAATCGGTTTCTGGATGATAACTCTGTTACTGTTTATCGGATCGCTTTGAAACTTCATAGAGTGGTTGGACTAGGTCTGCGGAAGAAACCTATCAAAATTGATGATGATTCGAAATCCAAGATGGCCGCCAGCCACAGGTGGCCATCTTGAAAATTGGTTTCCGGATGATAACACTGTTACCATTTATCGGATCGCTTTGAAACTTCATAGTCGTTGGACTATATATGAGGACAAAACCTGTCGAAATCGACAATGATCCGAAATCCAAGATGGCCACCAGCCACTGGTGGCCATCTTGAAAATTGGTTTCCAGATGATAATTCCGTTATCGTTTATCGGATCGCTATGAAATTTCAGAGGGTGGTTCAACTACCTCTGGGTAAGAAACCTATCGAGATTGACTGTGATACGAACTCCAGGATGGCTGCCAGCCACCGGTGGCCATCTTGAAAATTGGTTTCCAAATGATAACTCCGTTACCATTTATCGGATCCCTTTGAAACTTCATAGGGTGATTGGACTAGGTCTGGTGAAGAAACCTATCAAAATTGACGATGATCCAAACTCCAAGATGGCCGCCAGCCATGGGCTGCCATCTTGAAAGTTGGTTTCTGGATTTCATTTATTGGATCACTTCCTACGGTCTGGTGAAGAAACTTATCAAAATTTACGATAATTGAAATCTAATATGGCCACCAATCAGCGGCAGCCATCTTGAAAATTGGTTTCCGGACGATACTTCCTTGACCGTTTAACGGCGCGCTGACACTTCATAAGGATGACTGGTCTGATGGGGCCGACGAAGAAATAAATATTTTCTGATAGCTCTCATTCATTGGTTTGTCATCATGGTGGAGTATTATGCGCCGTTTGTGGAGCTCTTGTTTTTTAATAGGCAATGATCTTGGCTTTCAGTGTCATTGAAATACTTTCAACATTGTTTTATCATGTTGATCCTTGCATTAAAAGAATTTTAAATTCAATAAAGACTGGGCTTTAATGATGTCCATATCTGTTTTGAGAAAAGATTTAATTCTCTTCAACATTTAGTAGACTTTTGCAAAATGCATCGTAACAGAGGTGAAATTTTTTAGTAACAGTTGAAGCTGGTCTGACTGGCTCTGATGTAATAACCGGATGGGGCTCTGATGTAATAACCAGGTGGGGCTCATGTAATAACTGGGTGTGCTCTGATGTAATAACCAGGTGGGACTCTGATGTAATAACCTGGTGGGGCTCTGATGTAATATGCTGGTGGGGCTCTGATGTAATAACCAGGTGAGGCTCTGATGTAATAACCATGTGGGGCTCTGCTGTAATAACGATACTATAGGAGGATGGGGCTCTGATGTAATAACAAGGTGGGGCTCTGATGTAATAATGATACTATCAGAGGGTGGGACTCATGTAATAAGTGGGTGGGTCTCTGATGTAATAACCAGATGGGCTCTGATGTAATAATGTGGGTTCTGATTAATAGCCAGGTGGGACTCATGTAATAACCAGCTGGGGCTCGGATGTAATAACTTGGTGGGACTCTGATGTAATAACCTGGTGGGGCTCTGATGTAATAACCAGATGGGGCTCTGATGTAATAACTGGGTGGGGCTCTGATGTAATAATGATACTATAAGAGGGTGGGTTTCTGATGTAATAACCAGGTGGGGCTCAGGTGTAAGAACCAGGTGGGGCTCTGATGTAATAATGATACGATAAGAGGGTGGTGTTCTGATGTAATAACTGGGTGGGGTTCTGATGTAATAACTTGGTGGGACTCTGATGTAATAACTAGGTGGGGCTCTGATGTAATAATGATACTATATGAGGGTGGGGCTCTGATGTAATAACAAGGTGGGGCTCTGATGTAATAATGATACTATCAGAGGGGGGGACTCATGTAATAACCAGGTGGGGCTCTGATGTAATAAGCGGATGGGCTCTGATGTAATAACCAGGTAAGACTCATGTAATAACTGGGTGGGGCTCTGATGTAATAACTGGGTGGGACTGATGTAATAACCTGGTGGCGCTCTGATGTAATAACGATACTATCAGAGGGTGGTACTCATGTAATAACTGGGTGGGGCTCTGATGTAATAACCAGATGGGGCTCTGATGTAATAACCTGGTGGGGCTCTGATGTAATAACCGGCTGGGGCTCTGATGTAATAACCAGGTGGGCTCTATTGTAATAATGATAATATAAGAGGGTGGGGCTCTAATGTAATAACCAGGCAGGGCTCTGATGTAACAATGATACTATAAGAGGGTGAGGTTCTGATGTAATAACCAGGTGGGGCTCTGATGTAATAATTGGGTAGGGATCTGATGTAATAACTGGGTGAGACCCTGATGTAATAATGATGGTATAACAGGGTGGCGCTCTGATGTAATAATGATACTATGAAAGGGTGGGGCTCTAATGTAAAAACCAGGTGGGGATATGATGTAATAACCGGGTGGGGCTCTGATGTAATAACAGGGTGGGGCTCTGATGTAATAACAGGGTAGGGCTCTGATGTAATAATGATACTATAAGAGGGTGGGGCTCTGATGTAATAACCAGGCGAGGCTCTGATGTAATAAATGGGTGGGCTCTGATGTAATAACCAGGCAGAGCTCTGATGTCATAATGGGGTGGGGCTCTGATGTAATAACCGAGTGGGACTCTGATGTAATAATGATGCTATAACAGGGTGGGGCTCTGATGTAATAATGATACTATAAGAGGGTGGGGCTCTGATGTAATAACTGGGTGGGGCTCTGATGTAATAACCAGGTGAGGCTCTGATGTAATAACCGGGTGGGACTCTGATGTAATAATGATACTATAAGATGGTGGGGCTCTGATGTAATAATGATACTATAAGAGGGTGTGGCTCTGATGTAATAAATGGATGGGGCTCTGATGTAATAAATGGATGGAGCTCTGATGAAATAACCAGGTGGGGCTTTGATATAATAATGTGGTGGGGCTCTGGTGTAATAATAGGGTAGGGCTCTTATGTAATAATGATACTATAAGAGTTTGAAGCTCTGATGTAATAACCAGGCGAGGCTCTGATGTAATAAATGGGTGGGCTCTAATGTAATAACCAGGCAGAGCTCTGATGTCATAATGGGGTGGGGCTCTGATGTAATAACTGAGTGGGACTCTGATGTAATAATGATACTATAACAGGGTGGGGCTCTGATGTACTAATGATACTATATGAGGGTGGGGCTCTGTTGTAATAACTGGGTGGGCTCTGATGTAATAACTGGATGGGACTCTGATGTAATAATGGTACTATAACAGGGTGGGGCTCTGATCTAATAACTGGGTGGGGCTCTGATGTAATAACCGGGTGGGATGCTGATGTAATAATGGTACTATAACAGGGTGGGGCTCTGATGTAATAATGATACTATATGAGGGTGGGCTCTGTTGTAATAACTTGGTAGGCTCTGATGTAATAACTGGGTGCGACTCTGATGTAATAACCGGGTGGAGCTCTGATGTAATAATGATACTATATGAGGGTGGGGCTCTGTTGTAATAACAGGGTAGGGCTCTGATGTAATAACCGGGTGGGACACTGATGCAATAATGATACCATAAGTGGGTGGGGCTCTGATGTTATAAATGGATGGGGCTCTGATGTAATAAATGGATGGAGCTCTAATGAAATAACCAGGTGGGGCTCTAATGAAATAACCAGGTGGGGCTCTGATATAATAATGTGGTGGGGCTCTGGTGTAATAATAGGGTGGGGCTCTGATGTAATAATGATACTATGAGGGTCGAGCTCTGTTGTAATAACCGGGTGTGGCTCTGATGTAATAACTGGGTGGGGCTCTGTTGTAATAACTGGGTGTGGCTCTGATGTAATAACTGGGTGGGGCTCTGTTGTAATAACCGGGTGGGGCTGCTGATGTAATGATGGGAGTAACGGAGAAGTCAATTTCATAATAAAATATCACTATATTGTCAAATTCAGGCAAAATGGTAATAAAGCTGAGATTCTTAGTAACTGGAGTTGAAGTTTTGGTAACAGAGTTGAAACTCCTATTGGAGCCCTTTAATATTGCACCGTCTTTAAATGTTAGTAAAGCTAGGTGGGTCTCTGACAGAGTAATAGCTAGAGTAACAAAGAAGTTAATGCACAAGAAGGTATCATTTTATATTGGAAAATCTGGACAAAATGCTAACAGAGTGTGGAGGTAAGGGAGTTGAAATTTTACACAAAATTTATTTTAGCCATTCAGCATTGAGATAAAATTTGAAACTTCCTGTAATATTATGTGAGGCCCGACTTAAGTATCATGATAAACATCATTAAAACTTTGATCAGCAATTACCCTAGGTGTTAATGACAGGAACTGAGGGGAGTTCAAAGTACTAGCCTGAGTTTCCAAATATTGCTGCAAAATTCAGAAAACCTGTGAAGAGATGGCCATTGCATTGTACATGGCAGAAATGTGGTTAGGAAAATTATCCTTTAACATGAGTCATTGATGCATTGATGGTAACGGAGTGGATTCGATTTGCCCGGACACCTGAATATTAAGGTTTTTTACGGAAAGAGGGGCACTGGTGGACTTATTTTTCCATGGATATTTTACCGTTACTGATTTTGAATCAAAGGATGGTTATAGAAAACTGGGAATGTAAAAACCCTATAAAACATAAAACATTGAATGTGATCACCCAGATTTCAAACATCCTAAAATAGTGCAAAGATCTCATTCTTTCTCCTGAAACTCAGAGCTAGGATGCAAATACACTAGATAGTTAATTCCCAAGTTAGCTTGTAAACACTATATTTATTGGATAAAACTCTTACTGAAAAAACATTAGTAAAAAACACCAGTTTGCAAGGGGTGAGGGGTAGGGGCCAAGGGGGAATGATCCTGCTTGACTGAGGTTGATGCAAACAGCATCCCCTACCCCTATTATGAACACCATTGGCCCCAGCTCCAACCTAGACATCCTATCTTCCAACCCCAGTCCCAGCTGCACACCATATTATACCTGGCATGCACCAGCATGAGCACGCCTATATACCAGCCAGGACCAGCATGGCCACCACTATGCATGAGCCCATCCCCAGTCTGATTACACATATATACCTGCACCAGCCAAGCATATACACCTCTATATACCTGCACCAGTCCCAGCATGAACAACCTTATATACCAGCCTCGGGCCAGCCTGGTAACCCCTATATACCTCTCGAGCCACTCCTAGACATGCCTATATACTGCCCCAGCTCAGCATAGACACCCCTATCCTATATACCGGCCCATCCACTCTGAAACACCCCTATATACCTGTCTCACTCGCAACATGGAGAGCACTATACGCCTGCCCCAGCCCTAGCATTAGCACCCCTATATACCCACCCCAACCACGCCAAGACACCCCTATATACCCACCCTAGCCACTCCTGGGAATTCCTAGATACCAGGCTAGCATCGATACACCTGTCCTAGCAACCCCCCCCACCCACCCCATGGACACCCTATTTACCCACCCCAGCCACACCAAGACACTCCTGATGGTTAATATCGAATGCACTCATATGCAAGATGTCAAGATTAACTTCTCACCTCTCCAGACAAGATGAAAGTAAACATTTGAAAGTCAATATATATTTTTATCACTGGATTACTTAAGCAGCTGATCTGAATGATTGAGCAGTGCACTGCACCAGTGATTCAAGGAGCACCAGCACTTCATTCTTAAAGCTTATTAATATGAAACTAATGGGCCTGTTTAGCTTTTTGACAAATGCCATAAAAATACGACATACTGCCTGAGCTTGATAAACTGTGAATGATTATCGTGAGTAAATGGCCATGTTTGCTCAGATTCCGAGACTATTTCCAGATTCATGGCAAATTTACACAAGAGTAGTGGTAATGAATGTTGATAGGAACATACGCCATATAACAAGAAGCAATACTAGATGTAATATTGAACATAGACACTGATAGAGGCCAGAGGAACACTTGGCAATCAGTCAGCAATATGACATGCCAATCATTTTGATGGAATTCCATCTCTCTTCAAATACTCTAGTTACCCTCGGCCAACAACAATTAATGGACCTTGCTAGTTTTAGCTATGCCCCGCCCATTTCTAGCTAAGCTCCACCCATGCTTTGCCAATGTTGGGATCGATCGATCCCTGAACTCTGACTATCAGTTTCCAGAAGCCTATACAGGTAAGCTGTTGAATATTTTGAAACTAATTTGACTGGTTGCTGCCTATGCAGCATGTTTATTAAATAGCAAAGACATACAATCCATGCAGTATATCAGACTATTAAGCACTAAAGACGGACTAAATCAAGTCCTTCATGATGTAATTAATTATGACGTCATCCTACACATCACTTAGTTGATTATGATGTCATATGATTGAGTGAGGAAATGGTTTCATGAATTAGCTAAGTATGTATGATTACTGTATTCTGCAGCTGTAGTAGTAGAAACATCCTACAGCTACAATCAGTCCTTCTTCGCTTTGGCCCACTGTGTCTTGTCCTCAGCCGAGATCCTTAGCTTACTCAGGTCCATTCTTGACTTGAGTGTACCAAGTCCTGCTTTCTCAAGGTCACCCCGTAGCACGCTTAACAGATTTGTACAATGACATCCTCTCCTGGCTTTGTATTTGATAGCTCCAAGTAAGAAGAATTCCAATGTTAGTCCAGTGTTAGTGCAAGATTAGTCCAATGTTAGTCCAATGTTAGTCCAGTGTTAGTCCAATGTTAGTACAATGTTAATACAATGTTAGTCCAATGTTAGTGCAATGTTAGTGCAATGTGAATGCAATGTTAGTCCAATGTTAGTGCAAGGTTAGTCCAATGTTAGAACAATGTTAGTGAAATGTTAGTACAATGTTAGAACAATGTCAGTGAAATGTTAGTCCAATGTTAGTCCAATGTTAATACAATGTTAGTCCAATGTTAGTACATTGTTAGTACAATGTTAGTACAATGTTAGTGCAATGTTAGTGCAATGTTAGTACAATGTTAGTCCAATGTTAGTACAATATTAGTACAATGTTAGAACAATGTCAATGAAATGTTAGTCCAATGTTAGTGCAATGTTAGTACAATATTAGTAAAATATTAGTGCAATGTTAGTACAATGTTAGTGCAATGTTAGTCCAATGCTAATGCAATGTTAGTCCAATGTTAGTGCAATGTTAGTGCAATGTTAGTGCAATGTCAGTACAATGTTAGTGCAATGTTAGTCCAATGTTAGTGCAATGTTAGTCCAATGTTAGTCCAATGTGAATACAATGTTAGTGCAATGGTAGTCCGATGTTAGTACAATGTTAGTACAATGTTAGTACAATGTTAGTACAATGTTAGTTCAATGTTAGTACAATGTTAGTGCAATGTTAGTGCAATGTTAGTCCGATGGTAGTCCGATGTTAGTACAATGTGAATACAATGTTAGTACAATGTTAGTCCAATGTTAGTACAATGTTAGTACAATGTTAGTACAATGTTAGTGCAATGTTTGTGCAGTGTTAGTGCAATGTTAGTACAATGTTAGTGCAATGTTAGTCCAGTGTTAGTGCAAGGTTAGTCGAATGTTAGTCCAATGTTAGTCCAGTGTTAGTCCAATGTTAGTACAATGTTAGTACAATGTTAGTACAATGTTAGTACAATGTTAGTGCAATGTTAGTCCAGTGTTAGTGCAATGTTAGTCCAGTGTTAGTCCAATGTTAGTACAATGTTAGTGCAATGTTAGTCCAGTGTTAGTCCAATGTTAGTCCAATGTTAGTGCAATGTTAGTACAATATTAGTACAATGTTAGTGCAATGTTAGTCCAATGTTAATACAATGTTAGTCCAATGTTAGTACAATGTTAGTGCAATGTTAGTACAATGTTAGTCCAATGTTAGTCCAATGTTAGTACAATGTTAGTCCAATGTTAGTCCAATGTTAGTCCAATGTTAGTCCAGTGTTAGTGCAATGTTAGTACAATGTTGGTACAATGTTAGTCCAATGTTAGTACAATGTTAGTACAATGTTAGTCCAATGTTAGTCCAGTGTTAGTGCAATGTTAGTCCAATGCTAGTCCAATCTTAGTCCAGTGTTAGTGCACTGTTAGTACAATGTTAGTGCCATGTTAGTCCAGTGTTAGTCCAATGTTAGTACAATGTTAGTGCAATGTGAATGCAATGTAAATGCAATGTTAGTGCAATGTTAGTACAATGTTAATACAATGTTAGTGCAATGTTAGTGCAATGTTAGTGCAATGTTAGTGAAATATTAGTGCAATGTTAGTCCAATGTTAGTACAATGTTAGTACAATGTTAGTCCAATGTTAGTACAATGTTAGTACAATGTTAATACAATGTTAGTGCAATGTTAGTGCAAGGTTAGTCCAATGTTAGAACAATGTTAGAACAATGTTAGTGAAATGTTAGTCCAATGTTAATACAATGTTAGTGAAATGTTAGTCCAATGTTAGTCCAATGTTAGTCCAATGTTAATACAATGTTAGTGCAATGTTAGTGCAATGTTAGTACAATATTAGTACAATGTTAGTACAATGTTAGTACAATGTTAGTACAATGTTAGTACAATGTTAGAACAATGTTAGTGAAATGTTAGTGCAATGTTAGTACAATATTAGTACAATGTTAGTGCAATGTTAGTACAATGTTAGTACAATGTTAGTACAATGTTAGTACAATGTTAGTACAATGTTAGAACAATGTCAGTGAAATGTTAGTGCAATCTTAGTACAATGTTAGTACAATATTAGTACAATATTAGTACAATGTTAGTACAATGTTAGAACAATGTCAGTGAAATGTTAGTACAATGTTAGTCCAATGTTAGTACAATGTTAGTACAATGTTAGTCCAATGTTAGTGCAATGTTAGTACAATGTTAGTCCAATGCTAGTGCAATGGTAGTCCGATGTTAGTACAATGTTAGTACACTGTTAGTACAATGTTAGTACAATGTTAGTTCAATGTTAGTACAATGTTAGTGCAATGTTAGTGAAATGTTAGTCCGATGGTAGTCCGATGTTAGTACAATGTTAGTACAATGTTAGTGCAATGTTAGTACAATATTAGTACAATGTTAGTGCAATGTTAGTACAATGTTAGTACAATGTTAGTACAATGTTAGAACAATGTCAGTGAAATGTTAGTGCAATGTTAGTCCAATGTTAGTACAATGTTAGTACAATATTAGTACAATATTAGTACAATGTTAGAACAACGTCAGTGAAATGTTAGTACAATGTTAGTCCAATGTTAGTACAATGTTAGTCCAATGTTAGTCCAATGTTAGTACAATGTTAGTGCAATGGTAGTCCGATGTTAGTACAATGTTAGTCCAATGTTAGTCCAATGTTAGTACACTGTTAGTACAATGTTAGTACAATGTTAGTGCAATGTTAGTCCGATGGTAGTCCGATGTTAGTACAATGTTAGTACAATGTTAGTACAATGTTAGTACAATGTTAGTACAATGTTAGTACAATGTTAGTACAATGTTAGTACAATGTTAATACAATGTTAGTACAATGTTAGGACAATGTTAGTACAATGTTAGTCCAATGTTAGTACAATGCTAGTGCAATGGTAGTCCGCTGTTAGTCCAATGTGACTACAATGTTAGTGTAATGTTAGTACAATGTTAGTACAATGTTAGTACAATGTTAGGCCAATGTGAATACAATGTTAGTCCAATGTTAGTACAATGTTAGTACAATGTTAGTCCAATGTTAGTACAATGTTAGTACAATGTTAGTGCAATGTTAGTGCAATGTTAGTGCAATGTTAGTCCGATGGTGGTCCGATGTTAGTACAATGTTAGTACAATGTTAGGACAATGTGAGTACAATGTTAGTCTAATGTTAGCGCAATGTTAGCGCAATGTTAGTACAATGTTAGTTCAATGTTAGTACAATGTTAGTACAATGTGAATACAATGTGATTACAATGTTGGTACAATCTTAGTCCAATGTTAGTTCAATGTTAGTACAATGTTAGTGCAATGTTAGTACAATGTTAGTACAATGTTAGTGCAATGTTGGTACAATGTTAGTACAATGTTAGTGCAATGTTAGTGCAATGTTGGTACAATCTTAGTCCAATGTTGGTACAATATTAGTACAATGTTAGTCCAATGTTAGTACAATGTTAGTACAATGTTAGTACAATGTGAGCGCAATGTCTTGAACACGATGCAAGAAATGTTCTTAGGCAATACTCAATCAAATTAAATCCAAAATATACAACCGTACATTTTATTTTGTTTTGGAAACATGTTAAGTTATTTATGAGTTGTACTGTGTTTATTAGGTCTCATAGCCACACTCTTCTCCAGCATAAATATGGGGCACAAATGTCTTGAATGGGTGCACAGGTGTATTGCTTGTGGTGCACAGATGTCTTGAATGGGTGCGCATGTGTATTGCCTGTGGTGCACACATGTACTGGTCAACATATGCTAGTTTCTGGATATACAGGTGTCTTCTTGTACAGGTGACAGGAATTAACATCCTTAATTATTATCAGGTATTTCATGTTAACTCTGAAGATCTTAATGTGCCAATATTTTTACCAATACTGTCAGATTCCGATGAAGGAGCTGTTGGGAGGTCTAAGAAAGAATTAATGTATTTCTGACTCCGTTTTCACTCAGTTGATACTGGTGCATTCAAATACTGTGGAATACAATAAAATCAGAGAAAACTAACTATGGGCCTACTGTGTACTCTCCGTCCCAAAAACCTTTGTCCACTACATTTGGACACGCTGACTTTCATATTAATCTGGAATTTGTGCACATGACAAACAAAGACAAAAATCTAAATGTCTGTCAATTAAAAAATAATATTGACAAGTTTTTTTAGCCAATAAACAGAGACAGTTCCGATAGGTGAGAAATGATTCCAAATTGTCACCCCGTTTTGATTTTCTGATCACTAAGATATTACAGATAAGTGTTTATTTTCTTCTTCTTCTTCAAAATAATATGGATAACCCAATTAGTTGAGTATTGTCCCACAGCGGTTAATGCAGTGCGTGAACAAAATAAACAGGTATCAAAGTTAAAAGAGACTCCACCCACGCAGTGCTGATTTGAAAGACTATTGATGGTGGTGACACGGCATCTGCTGGTAAACTATTCCACACCCGATTTGCGGATGGGAAGAAGGAGTGAAGTTTGATGTTGGTATGAGTGTGCGGTATCAACAGCTTATGGTGGATTCTAGTTTGGTGCCTGCTTGTTGTGATCATGTTTCCACGAGGTTGCACATCTACTAGGTCATTCATGATCTTGTACATCATAGAGGCTTTGTTGATGTCCCTGCGTGATTTCAATGGATTGAGTGTGAGTTGTGTGACTAGAGCTGTGGCACTGCTGTATGACTGAAGTTGCAACAAATTCTAAGGGCTGACCGTCGCTGGACCATGTCCAAATCATTGATGGGACCTTGTTGGTGTGGGCGCCATACAGTGGATGCATATTCGATACTAATGTTTAACAAGGCTTTTGTAACAATGACTATGTACCTTTGTTGGACATCCTTTTAGGTTTCTGTAAACAAATGCACAAGCTGTCGCTTGAATATGTTTGTTCCAGCTAAGTTTGTTGGTGAATGGGAGCCCTAGATATCCTGCACTATTGACTCGCTCGAGTGTGTGACCATGTAGCTGGTAGTTTGTCACTATAGGTTTGCGACGCTGTGTAACTCTGAGAGAATGGCAGTTTTCGATGTTGAATTCCATCTGCCATATAGCTTCTCCCCCTCACCTGGTTTGTTTATGTCTGACAGAAGACGATCAGCGTCAGAGATGCTGGCGATATTCTCATAAAGGATGGTGTCATCAGCAAAAAGATGAACTACAGAACTGATATTATCACACGGGGACCAATAGCTGATGTTTGACCTTCCACTAGAACTTGTTGTGTTCTGGAGCTTAGAAAGTTGCAAATCCATTTTAGTGTATTGCTGCGAATGTCATAGTGTTTGAGTTTGACGAGGAGGTGTTGATGCGGTACCTTGTAAAACGCCGTAGAGAAGTCTAGTAGGATGACATCTGTTTGGCTACCAGAGTCAATATTGGTTTCGAGGTCATCTACAGTCATAATTAATTGAGTCTCACATGAGCGCTTCTTTCTGAATCCGTGTTGTACATCTGCGAGAATATTATGGATATTGAGATGTTGACTGATTTCACTGCTAATAATGTGCTCTATCAGCTTGCAACATCCACACGTTAATGAGATTGGCCGATAATTGGCAGCTTCTATCCCATTTCTTGAATAGTGGTTGGACAAGCACATGCTTCCAGATGGTTGTGGTTTCACTGGTGAGGAGTGAAAGATTGAAGAGTTAGTGTCAGTGCAGGGGTGATCTCATCAGCTAAAGCTTGGAGAAGGCGGCCCGGGATGTTGTCTGGTCCACAGACCTTACGAGGATTCAGTTTCCTTAAGAGACTTGTCACACCTGGCACTGATACATTAATGTCTGGCATGTCCGGATGTTGACTGATACCTAGTGATGTTATGGACATGAGATGTTCATGTGTGAACACAGCAGAATTGTTCATCAGGATGTCACTTTTTGCTTTGTTATCACTGAAGGTTATTCCACCTTTTGTGAGTGGAGCAATGCCTGTCATATCACTCTTCTTACTCTTAATATATTTCAACAATTTTTTAGAGTCACAATCATCATTAAGCATATCCTGAGACATAGCTGTGATAAGCTGATCTATTTGCTTTTCTGGCTTCACGTTTGAGGCTCTGATAACGGTCCTGGTCACATTGACTTTTAGACTTCTTTGCCCTTTTCTGATCACTCAGACATTACAGATCAGTGTTCTGAAATGAAATCACTCAAAATAGAACAATAAAGCAATTTACCCATTTTCACGAAGATTTCATGATTCAGTCCCATAATGTAGATAATGTGATGTAGTTAATGTACTGTAGATAATGTGATGTAGATAATGTACTGTAAATAATGTGATGGAGATATTGTGATGGAGATAATGTGATGGTGATAATGTGATGGTGATAAAGTGATGGAGCTAATGTGAAGTGGTTAATGTGATGTAGATAATGTGATGTAAATAATGTGATGTAGATAATGTGATGTGGATGTGGTGTGGATAATGTGATGTAGATAATGTGATTTATATGTGGTGTGGATAATGTGGTGTAGATAATGTGGTGTAGATAATGTTATCTAGATAATGTGATGTGTATAATATGATGTGGATAATGTGATGTGCATAATGTGATGTGGTTAATGTGATGTGCCTAATATAATGTGGGTAATATGGTGTGGATAATGTGGTGTGGATAATGTGTTTTATATAATGTGGTGTAGATAATGTGATGTACATAATGTGGTGTAGATAATGCCATGCAGATAATGTCATGTAGATAAGGGAGTTTTGCCTTTCTCTGTGTGAGCATATTTGTCATAGCACTATGATGACCTAGGATTAGCAATTTACCCATTTTCACAAAGATTTCATGATTCAATCCGATAATGTAGATAATGTAATGTAGTTATAGTCCAGTAAAACTACAAATTAACCTAGAACAAATTGCAACAGAATTTATTTCTTTTCTGCGGCATTCATGGGACTGCCAGGTGTCACATATCAAAAGTCCTCCAAAATCCCTCGATGGAAAAGTGGGTAAATTCGCATATTTAGCTACCGCCATTATCCGAATAATGAAACTTCCCTTACCTGCTTCATTCCGCAAATAAACGAAGTAGAAATGTTGTCTAAGCTCTGAATTTCATGGTCACGGAAGACAGTAAGCAATTGGCAATATTGCCTTGAACCACTTGTACAAATTCTCCAAACCACAGATTAAATATGGTTGTATGCACAGGGCCGAGGTAATTTAAAAAAATTATATTTAAAGTAAGTTTAATTTTGTTTTTCGCTTTTAAAATTTTATCTAAAATAAATTGCATTTTAATTTTCACTTTTATCTCACAATTTGAATAAATTTCTATACAATTCAATCAGAATATGGACATGGATTTAGATACATGCGTTATTTGTAACCAGAGCCTAGAAAATGGCTCACAAACTGTTAAGCTTCGAGTTAAAGGCTGTGACGGTATTAACAATGCTAGCAGAGCCCGTGAAAGCGATGTCATAGCTAAAGTAGGACAGAGGGTTCATGTAAAATGTCGACGGGAGTTCATTGATCCCAAGCGGATTGCCCGTGACGCAGAGAAAATTGAACAATCTCCGCCACCCATGCGAACACTCCGTTCAGAAAGTCCAACATTCAATTTTAGTGAACATTGTTTGCTATGCGGATACCCTGCAAAAATTCAAGATGGAAAGAAACGTGGCTATGATATTTATCCAGTAAGTACTCATGACTTTCAATGTAGTATCGCCGAGGCCTGTGAGCAGAGAAAAGACGAATGGGGCAAACTTGTAGCTGGGCGGCTTGCCTTCACGCCGGATTTATGCGTTGTCAATGCAGTATACCATCAAAGCTGTAGCGTAAATTTTCGAACCATGAAAAATATCCCTCAGCTGCACTCATCTTGCTCATCCCAAAAACATGGAAGGCCAGAAGACTTGGACAGAGTAAGAGCATTTAGTGCGACAATGGCATTTCTTGAAAATAATGATGATGAGCAGCTGACCCTGCACGACCACGTTAATAAAATGCAAGAGTATCTCAATGATAAAGAGAATAAAGCATACAGTACAAAATACATGCAGGATAAAATAAAAGATAATTATGGCGATGAAATATTTATTAGCACTGTGAATGGTAAGCCAAACGTTGTTACCTTTCGTTCTAAAGCATCTACTATTTTGACTGACTTCTATAAGGAACAGAAGAGAAAGGATTCCAAATCAGAGAGCATGCTAATCATCCAGACAGCTGCCAAACTGCTTAGACACGATATTAAGTTAATTGATTCATGCACATCATCTGAAAGCTATCCATCAAGGGAGCAAATGAGTGACCCAGTAAAGGCATTGAATTATTTACCACAGACACTGCGGGAATTATTGCGGATTTTGTTTACTGGAAAAGACACAGAAATGAAACAGGCATCAGTTGGACAGGCTATTATGCAAGGAACTCGTCCTAGAGTTATTTTGGCACCTTTGCAGTTCGAGCTGTCATGTGAGATGCACCATAAATTTGGATCTAGATTTATTGTTGACACCTTGTACAAGCACGGATTTGGATGTTCATACGCGGAGATACAGAGGTTTGAGCGCAGTGCATCACTTCATGCTGGAGATCTACCACAGCCATTATCAGGCGACTTCATTCAGTTTGTTGCCGACAATGTGGATCACAATATTTGCACAATAGATGGGCATAATACATTTCATGGAATGGGAATCATTGCATCTGTTACACCAGGAAACCTTTCGTGCAAACTTATTCCAAGGATAAATGTAACATCTGAAGATATCAAGCAAGTTGGCAAGATCTGTATCAGGAACTTTGAGTCTCAGCATACCAGGAACTTCCCATTGACCTTTAAGGAGTTAACTGCGATGGAACAAACAGACCCAACAGCTGACATTGACATCCTCTGGGATTTCTCTTTGTTTTTGCGTTCAAGGAGACAGTCATGGTCTGGCATGATGCAAACTGTTCACCAAGGAGTTTATCCAGGTAAATCGTCTGTTATTTTCCTTCCGATGATAGATCTAGAGCCGTGTTCCATGGCAGCGTGGAGAGACATTTGCAAATGTTTGTCAAAGATATGTAAAATATTGCATAAGCAAATATGGAAAGGCTACAGTAGTTTTTGATGGTTATGACCAAGGCCCAGACATAAAAGATGTAACACATAAGAGGCGAACTCGTGGATCAGGCGCAACTGTTGTACTGACTCCGCAAACAGTTGTAACTCTGAGTAAGCCTGATTTTCTTAGTAACAAGCAGAACAAACATCGGTTCATATCAATCTTAAGTTCATCTCTCGAACAGGCTGGATGCTTAACGATAAAGGCAAGCGGTGATGCCGATGTCTTAATTACACAAAGGGCTATCTTGGCTTCAAAGTCAACAAATACTGCTCTTGTTGGAGACGATACCGACCTACTGGTGTTGCTTCTATACCATACTGATATGAATGGCTGTCAGCTAGAGCCAGAGCCAAAGCAAAATGCAAAGAAACCCCGACTGTGGAATATCAAAATGGCAAAGGAAAAACTCGGGTTCTGTTTGTGCTCACAGCTGTTATTTATCCATGCTATCCTTGGCTGTGACTCAACATCTAGGCTTTATGGAATTGGAAAATCTGCATCCCTTAGCAAAATCCAGTGCTGCAAAGAACTCTCTCAAATTGCTGAAGTATTTACAATGAGTAATGCGAATAAAGATGACGTGATAAAAGCAGGTGAGAAGGCAATGCTTATTCTATACAATGGCACTTCAATGGATAGTCTAGTTGCTTTGCGGTACAAGCGATTCAGGGAGAAGGTTGCAAAAAGTTCCAAGTATGTTGAAGCACGAGATTTACCACCAACACCCGCATCCGCAAAGTTTCACAGTCTTCGCGTGTACTACCAAATTCAAGTTTGGAGAGGAGATGCTGGAGATATGGATCCAACAGAATGGGGCTGGAAAGTTCTCAACCACCAAATGCTGCCTGTTAAGACTGACATGCTGGCAGCACCTGACGATTTACTGTATTCATTTAGATGCAGCTGCAAAACTGGCTGTGAATCAAAGAGATGCACCTGTAGAAAACATGGGCTCAGCTGCACATCCGCCTGCGAAGACTGTAAGGGTCTCAGTTGCTCGAATTCAATAACGCTCATTGAGGAAGATGACTTGGATAATTGATGCAAGATGAAATTAGTAGAAACCAGGTACCTATGCCATACTATTTCATCTTAGCTTAGCTTAGAAACACACAATACCGTGACATAATAAAATATAATATGTATTGTATCAATATCAATGATGGTATTAGGTAAATTCATGCAAGTGGCATAACACAATACATTTAATTTGTGGAGAATATGTCAATCGTATTCATTTATTACTAAAAAAAGTCCAAAAATACCCAGTCACACATATATTACATACCGGTTTTAAAGAAATAAAGAAAAATTGATTTTTCAGGTGAAATGGCCCAAATCTGGTAATAATTATGCAAATTTTACCCTTTCCACTATTGGAATTTTGGAGGACTTTTGATACGTTGTACATGATGGCCCCCTATACACTGGGCGAGGTAAAAAAATTCTGTTGCAATTTGTTCCGGGTTAAAATATTTTTGGCCTAGATTGACTGGACTATTAATGTGTTGTAGATAATGTGATGGAGCTAATGTGAAGTAGTTAATGTGGTGTAGATAATGTGGTGTAGATAATGTGATGTAGATAATGTGATGTAGATAATGTGATGTGGATAATGGGATGTAGATAATGTGATGTGCATAATGTGATACACATAATGTGATGTGAATAATGTGATGTGGATAATGTGATGTGAATAATGTGAGGTGGGTAATGTGATGTAGATACTGTGATGCAGATGATTTGATGCAGATAATGTGATGTAGATAATATGATATCTGATGTAGATAATGTGATGTGGTTATGCAATGTGGATAATGTGATGTCGATAATATGATTGGGCAATGTTGTGGATAATGTGGTGTGGTTAATGTGGTGTAGATAATGTGGTGTGAATAATGTGATGTAGATAATGTGATGTGGATAATGTGATGTAGATAATGTGATGTGTATAATATGATGCGGATAATGTGATGTGGGTAATGTGATGTGGGTAATGTGATGTGGCTAATATGATGTGGGTAATGTGATGCGGCTAATATGATGTGGGCAATGTGGTGTGGATAATGTGGTGTTCATAATGTGGTGTGGTTAATGCGGTGTAGATAATGTGATGCAGATAATGTGATGTACATAATGTTATGTAGATAATGTGATGTGGATAATGTGATGTAGATAATGTGATGTGTATAATATGATGCGGATAATGTGATGTGGGTAATGTGATGTGGGTAATGTGATGTGGCTAATATGATGTGGGCAATGTGGTGTGAATAATGTGATGTAGATAATGTGATGTGGCTAATATGATGCGGATAATGTGATGTGGGTAATGTGATGTGGGTAATGTGATGTGGCTAATATGATGTGGGTAATGTGATGTGGGTAATGTGGTGTGGGTAATGTGATGTGGCTAATATGATGTGGGTAATGTGATGTGGGTAATGTGGTGTAGATAATGCCATGCAGATAATGTCATGTAGATAAAGGAGTATTGCATTACTCTGTGTGAGCATATTTGTCATAGCACTATGATAACCAAGGATTAATTATCAGATTTCTTAACTCTTTAACATTCATATCTGCCGAAAATGGCTTCTGGAGTAGTCTTGAGAAACGCCCATTTACAGACCATGAGAGGACTATTTTTGAAAATTTACCCCTTGAATAACTGGCTCGATAATCGATAAAATAGTCTTCTTGGTCTGCAAATGGACATTTTCTATGAGAAAATTGAAATTTTCTTGGAACAAATTCAAGGGTTAAAGGGTAAAGTATGGGAACTTGCTAGATGTATTTACTAATCTTGCTAAGCTTCACGGGGTACAAACATTTACTTAGATTTATTCATCTATTCTCATGTGACCAAATTTCAGCGCAATAAGATAATTGTAGGAAACTGGTGACATGCCCAAATGTAGTAGTGTTTTGTGGCAGAGAGTAGATTCCTCACAAAACATTAGACAAATGCTGTATGCCTGCCTCCTAATCCTCTCCCATTGTAGGTGGATTCCAAACTGACATATTTCCTATTGAGT
Source organism: Chaetoderma sp. LZ-2023a (assembly GCA_034401795.1). Classification (NCBI taxonomy): domain Eukaryota; kingdom Metazoa; phylum Mollusca; class Caudofoveata; order Chaetodermatida; family Chaetodermatidae; genus Chaetoderma; species Chaetoderma sp. LZ-2023a. The sequence continues at coordinate 9,192,815 of CM067372.1, forward strand.
ATGGATACCTGTTCAGGTGCACAATGTTCAATGTCATACCTGTAAGATTCTGTTTTCAGGTGCACAATTTTCAATATTACACCTGTAAGATTTTGTTTTCAGGTGCACAATGTTCAATGTCATACCTGTAAGATTTAGTTTTCAGGTGCACAATGTTCAATGTCATACCTGTAAGATTTAGTTTTCAGGTGCACAATGTTCAATGTCATACCTGTAAGATTTTGTTTTCATGTGCACAATGTTCAATGTCATACCTGTAAGATTTTGTTTTCAGGTGCACAATGTTCAATGTCATACCTGTAAGATTTGGTTTTCATGTGCACAATGTTCAATGTCATACCTGTAAGATTTTGTATTCAGGTGCACGATGTTCAATGTCATACCTGTAAGATTTTGTTTTCAGGTGCACAATGTTCAATGTCATACCTGTAACATTTTGTTTGCAGGTGCACAACGTTCGCCGTCATTCACAGATGCAACAAGTTATGCAGGAGAAACGTGTCAAGAGCGAAACACAGGAAACAACCCTGGAAGAGAAATTTCAGAAAAGACGGACAGAACAGAAACAAAGAAAATATGATGACACACTGAAAGTATTACATGTAAGTCATATTGTTATTAGTCCACCTGGCCAGAATGTCTGTCATCCGTCTGTCCATCAACTTTTTCTTTAAAGGCCTTCTCATCATTAACCAATTGGCAGATTTCAACATAATTTAACTGGAAGGACCCTGTGATGGCGGTAGGCTTCTGAACTTGTATTCATAATTTTGATTGGTCAATTTCTAATGATAAAAATCTTTTACCGGAAACTGTCTAAATGTGTCCTGTTTAGCTGCTTTACAGATTTCAACCAAGTTTGGCTGGTATTACCCTATCAAACTTGATCTCCAGAACTTCTAGTCAGCATTATGCTTAGTTAATCTTTTGAGTGAAAATTAACCTTAGATTTTATGAAAGATTTACTGAAAGTTGTCAAAATGCATCTCCTTAGCCGCTTGGTGGATTTTAATCAAATTGGACTGGAGCGATCCTACAGAGGTATTCTCTAGAAATTCTATTCTATTTTTTGGGACTGCCAGAACAATTTAAAATGCTGACTGCTGAGCTTTTGCAGATGACATCTTCCAGGGGTTATATTTCTGGATATGCTAAACATTTGGAAAACAATTTGATTGAAACCTCAATTTTGTCCCAGAAATTTTAATCTTTCTTATAGAAAATGTCCATTTGCAGTTGAAGAGAATATTATTTTAAAAAATATATTACTGAAATGACTGACTCCGGTTATCGATCCAGTCATTTCAGTGGTAAATTCTCTTGGTTTGCAAACGAAAATTTCTCAAGACCCCCATGCAGATGCTATTTTTTACCAGCTGGAGTGGTAAGGGTTTAATCCAGCTTGAGTGTTAAAGGTTTAGCCCAGGTTGGGTGATAAAGGGTTTAGTCCAGGTTGGGTGATAAAGGGTTTAGTCCAGGTTGGGTGATAAAGGGTTTAGTCCAGCTTGAGTGTTAAAGGGTTTAGTCCAGCTTGAGTGTTAAAGGGTTTAGTCCAGCTTGAGTGTTAAAGGGTTTAGTCCAGCTTGAGTGTTAAAGGGTTTAGTCCGGCTTGGCTCAAGACGGGTTATGTCTGGACCAGTGCATCTGTCCTTTTTAGCTCACCTGGCTTTTCATGGCCTGAAACGCCAAGTGATCTTATGCCGTGGCAACCGTCCGTCATTTGCTCATCAACTTTTGCTTTAAGCAGCTTCTCAAGTACTGCTTGGCTGATTTCAGTTATATTTGGCAGAAAGCATCCTTTGGGTATAAAAATCCAAGTTGTTCAAATGAAGCCGATCAGCCAATTCGGCCGGCAAGCATCTTGGCCTTTGGCTGATTTTTAGAAACATCTTTAAAAATGTTCTCAGAAACCACTTGGTGGACTGATTCAAAATTCCTGAAATATCTAGGACAACAGCTGAAACGACTTTGTTTGAGGGAACTTGATTGAGTAAATGCTTCGGTTGTCATCTTGGACGACATAGTTTTTGTGAAGACAAATTAATCTCCAGAACCACTCAATTGATTGGGCTGAAATTTGGCAGATATGATTAGGCACTAATGGTCATTAAAGTTATTTCAAGGATTTTGAAGCAGAAGTTGGTTTTATGTAGGTTTTTGGGTATGGTCATTTAAGATTTGCCACTTTTGAAACTGTTAGATAGATGATTTGGCAGTCATCTTGGATTTTTTTTCCTGCCAAATCTTCCATACTAAAGCAGCATGTAATTTAAAACGTTTACTCTCTAAAAACCCACGGGACGGATTTCTATTGTATTTGGCAAGAAGTGTCATTAGGGCTCACAGATCCAAGTTTGTTCAAACAGAGCCGATTTGCTAGTTTAACCAGCGGATATCTTGGATTCTGACCGATTGTTTAGAAACATCTTTAAAAATCTCTGAAACGCCTTGGGTGGGGGGATCGATTCAAAACTCATGAATCACCATCTAGGGCAACTGCTGATCCAAGTTCAAGGGAACTTGATTGGCCATATGGTTAGGCGACCATTTTGGATGACCTACTTTTTGTGAAAAGATTTCTCCAGAACCACTGAACGCATCGGGCCGAAATATTTGGAGGTATGATTAGGGACTAAGGGCCATTAAAACTTTTTCAAGCGAAGTTGATACGTGTAAAAACATGGCTACCATTGACCAATCAGATTTGGCACTACCATTGACCAATCAGATTTTGGCAGCGACATTAAAATTTTTTGTTTGATGGATTTTGAAGCTGACATTGGTTTTGGTTTGCTTTCTGGGTCTGCTGATTCAAAATTTCCCACATTCCAATCATTCGGATAAACAGATTCCCAGTTGAAGGCCATCTTGTATTTTTTACAACAAAATACTCCCATAGTAAGGCAATGGGAAATTAAAAATATCTTCGCGAACCACTGGACCGATTTTATCAAAATTTGGTAGGACGCATCCTTATTCTTGAAACAGTTGTGTCCAAAACCATAGGGTTCTAGATGAGCTGATGGCCTTTCTAGTTGAAATGTCTATGTTTCAGGTGAGCGATACAGGCTCCTTGGAGCTCTTGTTTGTCTTATGGATACCTGCACATATGGCTCATTACCTTATAACACAGATCATTCAATGCATATTCACATTTAATTTGTCAATATTTTGCAGTTTAGACTGCTTATACCTGTTCATGTTAAGAGGTTATACTCATTAACTTGTTGTCTTGCCTTACCTGTCTGATACCTGTCTTATGTTACCTGTGTCGGTTGCTTTTTCTAATTAACACTGACTCACTGTTTTGGTAGTTGAAAGCATTTACATGTGTCCTGTTTATAGTTTGTAAATGGTACACGATTGGCCGATTGCACATGTCCTAAGCTCGAGCTTGACACAGTGTGATCCTGGGTTGAAGCTTGGCTTCATATTCATGTTCGCCTGCACACCGGCTAGGCCCACCTAAGATCCCGACCCGTTGCAAAATCTGAACCTGCTATAGGGCAGATTCAGAGCTGAGATCAGTGTTAAATATAGCAGATTATTTAAACATAACTGAGCTTGTTTTTGCCACATTAATAGAGAGTGCAAAAATTTGAAAACAATGCTGCCTAATGCTGTTGCTATCACCACAGCATCTTATAGCAATATTGCTTCTAAAACAAACACCAAGTATTAAAATTATTATTATTGTCAGTGTCAGATTGTCAGTCTTTTTAATCAAACAGTAGTAGTAGTAGTAGTAGTAGTAGTAGTGGTAGTGGTGGTGGTGGTAGTGGTAGTGGTAGTGGTAGTGGTAGTAGTAGTGGCAGTGGCAGTGGTAGCGGTAGCGGTAGCGGTAGTAGTAGTCGTAGTAGTCGTAGTCGTAGTCGTAGTCGTAGTAGTAGTGGTGGTGGTGGTGGTGGTGGTAGTAGTAGTAGTAGTAGTAGTAGTAGTAGTAGTAGTAGTAGTAGTAGTAGTAGTAGTAGCGGCGGCGGCGGCGGCGGCGGCGGCGGCGGCGGCGGCGGTAGTAGTAGTAGTAGTAGTAGTAGTAGTAGTAGTAGTAGTAGTAGTAGTAGTAGTAGTAGTAGTAGTAGTAGTAGTAGTAGTAGTAGTAGTAGTAGTAGTAGTAGTAGTAGCAGTAACAGTAGCAGCAGCAGCAGCAGCAGCAGCAGTAGCAGCAGCAGCAGTAGATGCAGCATCAGTAGAGACTAGCAGGATGCTGGCTGAAGAGACAGGAGTGCTAATATGAACAAATCCATATAAAGAATGTTGATTTGTTCAATGAAGACAAAGGGCCCCTTGACATGCTTGATGACCCACTTAGAGTAGCAACAAAACTTCTTTAAGGTCCCTCTTAAATAAACCAGATGTGTGTCATCCCAAAAACCTGCATATCATCATGAATGACCACAGTGTAATCTGAGACTCAGCACTGTACAAACTGCACCTCTGTACAACTATCTTTGATGGTCAATGCTTGGACATGTGCTTTCAAAGCCAGAGAAGACACCTACTAAGAAAGCATTGGCATTTTCAGCACTAGCTGCCAACATGTATCAGGCACACACAGGGCATCATAACAGCACCTGGCTAAGCGATTTGTGATTACACCTGAGAATTTGTGGCTCCATAAGGTAATCGCTTAAGACAGGCCTTACTGTGACAGGTTTTATTGTGGCTTCATAAGGTGGCCACGAAAGACAGGTTTTATAGTGGCTCCATAAGGTGGTCACTTAACACAGTTTTTGTGAATCCATAAAGGTGGTCACTTAAGCATATTGAGCACCTCAGTTAATGTTGGTATTTTTCAGAAGCTTGTGATAAAGGGAGATGATGAGGAGCAGAATCTCTATACTCGTGTGCGTAACAGTGAGTATAGTCGCCAAAAACAGGAGCAGAATGTGCGCAAACTACAACAGAAACTCTCACAGGTGCGCCAGAGAAATGCGGTGCGCCTAAAGGATGAGGCAGCAGCAGTGAATAAAACGGAACAAGAACTTGAGCAACAACTGACTCGACAACAGGCTGAGCTTGATAAGGTGAGTGGATACAGGCTTTACCCCACATGTCACATGAATTTCACTTCAAGATTTGTCAAGAAAATTGATGTTTTTACTTATTGAATGTCTATTTACATGCCAAGATAAGAATTTGTTATTTTATTTATCACTGGAATGAGTGGTTCGGTTATTGATTTGGTCATTGTAGTGGTAAGTTTTAAAAAAAATTCCTACTCTTGTCTTGCAAAATAAATTTTCTTTACAAAGTTTGATTATTAAAATGTTAACTTAACTGCCCTCCACACGGAACATTAGCATGTCTTTATCTGAGTTCCCTTATAGCTTGATGATCATATCAGCTTGACCACAGAGAACATTAGCATGTCTTTATCTGAGTTCCCTTATAGCTTGATGATCATATCAGCTTGACCACACGGAACATTAGCATGTCTTTATCTGAGTTCCCTTATAGCTTGATGATCATATCAGCTTGACCACACGGAACATTAGCATGTCTTTATCTGAGTTCCCTTATAGCTTGATGATCATATCAGCTTGACCACACAGAACATTAGCATGTCTTTATCTGAGTTCCCTTATAGCTTGATGATCATATCAGCTTGACCAAAGAGAACATTGGCATGTCTTTATCTGAGTTCCCTTATAGCTTGATGATCATATCAGCTTGACCACAGAGAACATTGGCATGTCTTTATCTGAGTTCCCTTATAGCTTGATGATCATATCAGCTTGACCACAGAGAACATTAGCATGTCTTTATCTGAGTTCCCTTATAGCTTGATGATCATATCAGCTTGACCACAGAGAACATTAGCATGTCTTTATCTGAGTTCCCTTATAGCTTGATGATCATATCAGCTTGACCACACAGAACCTTAGTATGTCTTTATCTGAGTTCCCTTATAGCTTGATGATCATATCAGCTTGACCACAGAGAACATTGGCATGTCTTTATCTGAGTTCCCTTATAGCTTGATGATCATATCAGCTTGACCACACGGAACATTAGCATGCCGTTATCTGAGTTCCCTTATAGCTTGATGATCATATCAGCTTGACCACAGAGAACATTGGCATGTCTTTATCTGAGTTCCCTTATAGCTTGATGATCATATCAGCTTGACCACACAGAACATTAGCATGCCGTTATCTGAGTTCCCTTATAGCTTGATGATCATATCAGCTTAACCACACAGAACATTAGCATGTCTTTATCTGAATTCCCTTATAGCTTGATGATCATGCCAGCTTGACCACACAGAGCATTAGCATGCCTTGATTTGCATCCCTTATAGCTTGGTGATCATGTCAGCTTGACCACACAAAACATTAGCATACATTTATCAGAGTTCCCTTGTAGCTTGATAATCATGTCAGCTTGGCCACACAAAACATTAGCATGCCTTTATCTGAGTTCCCTTATAGCTTGATGATCATATCAGCTTGACCACACAGAACATTAGCATGTCTTTATCTGAGTTCCGTTATAGCTTGATGATCATATCAGCTTGACCACACAGAACATTAGTATGTCTTTATCTGAGTTCCCTTATAGCTTGATGATCCACACAGAACATTAGCATGTCTTTATCTGAGTTCCCTTATAGCTTGATGATCATATCAGCTTGACCACAGAGCACATTAGCATGCCTTTATCTGAGTTCCCTTATAGCTTGATGATCATGCCAGCGTGACCACACAGAACATTAGCATGTCTTTATCTGAGTTCCCTTATAGCTTGATGATCATGCCAGCTTGACCACACAGAACATTAGCATGCCTTTACCTGAATTCCCTTATAGCTTGATGATCATGCCAGCTTGACTTCACGGAACAATCGCATGCCTTTACCTGAATTCCCTTATAGCTTGATGATCATGCCAGCTTGACCACACAGAACATTAGCATGCCTTTATTTGCATCCCTTATAGCTTGGTGATCATGTCAGCTTGACCACACAGAACATTAGCATACATTTATCAGAGTTCCCTTGTAGCTTGATAATCATGTCAGCTTGACCACACAGAACATTAGTATGCCTTTACCTGAATTCCCTTATAGCTTGGTGATCATGTCAGCTTGACCACACAGAACATTAGCATACATTTATCAGAGTTCCCTTGTAGCTTCATAATCATGTCAGCTTGACCTAGGGCTGCACGGTTTGGCTTACAGCCATATCGGTTTCGATATGACTTCATATCGGTTTTAACCGAATATCGGTTTTATGGACATGAAACAAAAAATTTAAATGATAAAAATTGGCATGAAAACAGAATGTATTTTCACGCCCTGATACATTCGTAACGTTTTACGCCTTTAAAGCTTAATATACCTTATAATATCCATCATCGCGGGAGTGAAATTATTAATTAGACCGCCTAAATATTACGCACAGTTAAATAAACATCGTTTATTTTGTCAAAATTAATCATAAATCAGCAAAACAGGTTGCGAAAAGATGTAAATCACGTGATTGTAATTAATTATGATGTAATTATCTCCCTTTCTTCTTTCATTTCCAATTCGGCCCGAGGACGAAATCATGCCTTGAAGAAAATATTAATTGTAATATTGCGATCGCGAGTTTCATAAGTTAATATGATATTGTGTATAGAAGATAACGTTTTAAAAACGGTTTGAGTAATAATTTTATTTAAAATTATATCCTAATCAGCAAAATGTATTCAGCATTATATTTATTGGCGAGATTTTGATGCATTCGGGCGATTTAGTGTTGGGACGACTTTGCATTATGTTAATTAGCCAGTGACGTAAATAAAATGGATGCCGTTGTTTAGAAATGTTTTCCCCGATACAAATTTTAATGACAAATTCCCCACATTAGTATTGTGTTTTATATTGCAAATTTATCTGAGACTACCAGAGAAAAGACGAGTGGATATTTATTTAATTAATTCGCTGCTTGATTTCTCTCAGCGTACAGCGAGTTACCTGGAGTTACACAATATGCGCAATTGGGGCCACGTTCAATTATTAGTTGCCCCGAACATAGCTTAATGGAAAGTATGGCCATTATTATTCATTACGATTTTCATGCTCGTTAGTATCTTTTATTTTTAACAATCCTGATACAAAAAACCGAAAATATGTTCATATTCAGTTTTTTGATATTTATTTTTTATAATCGGTTATGAAACCGTCAGTGCAGGATATCAGTTTTAAATAAGGTATCGGTATATCGCGCAACCCTAGCTTGACCACACAGAACATTAGTATGCCTTTACCTGAGTTCCCTTATAGCTCGATGATCATGCCAGCTTGACCACACAGAACATTAGCATGCCTTTATTTGCATCCCTTATAGCTTGGTGATCATGTCAGCTTGACCACACAGAACATTAGCATACATTTATCAGAGTTCCCTTGTAGCTTGATAATCATGTCAGCTTGACCACACAGAACATTAGTATGCCTTTACCTGAGTTCCCTTATAGCTCGATGATCATGCCAGCTTGACAAACACAGAACATTGGAATGCCTTTATCTGCGTCCCTTATAGCTTGGTGATCATGTCAGCTTGACCACACAGAACATTAGCATGCCTTTATCTCAGTTCCTTTATAGCTTGATGATCATGTCAGCTTGCTGGCTGCGGTACTACTTGTGGTGACAGGTTAGAGATGAACCTGTCTATAACAGACACTGGCTTTTGGGACCATGGTGAGCACCCTTTAAGACAGGTGGCTACAAATGATGAAATTCTTGTTGTTTTCGTATGCTCATTTGCTCTGCCGGTATTCCGCTGGATAAATGCAGATTTTGTCGGTCTTGGTGACATTGTGTGTTTGTTTCGTGCTGACTCACTGATCTGTTCACTTAGTCTAGCTGGGTGTTAATGAATCAGTTAAGAATAATCAGGAGTCTCCACTGCCTGAGTGATAAATGTCTGCTTCTATATCATTCTACGCCAGACCAGGAGCAGCCAGCCTGTAATATAGTCATGAACACTAGACATTATCACCAATAGTTAAAGCCTGGCTTCTGCCGCGCCGCCCCCGCTGCTCCCAGTACAGAACTATACTCATAAATACTGGGGTCATTTATCAGGAATCCTGCTCCTCAGACATCTTGACAAATTTGTGCCATAACCTGAATAATAACATGGTGTGTCTGAGTAGGCCTGTCATATAGGAATGCGGTTAGATACTAGCATTAGTGAGCATACCGCATACATCATCAGCCTGTAGGAATTGAGGCTGGATCCTGCTGCTGCTGCAATGGAGCCTAGCCAAATATTGCAGTATTTGTTTACGATTTACAAGGTGAGGATTGTCGAGTTCATTCTTATGAATCGCAGTTCTCTGCTTTAGCTAATAGGCCTATAGCAGAAGGGTTAACCATTTAATAACCAAAATAATTCTCATTTAATAATCAAGATTTATCAAGATAATTTACATTTAACCCTTACCCCTCTGATGTTAATATTCTATGTTTTACTGTGTCAATACAAAGAAACTGGTAAACATTTTTCAACAATTTTGGTGGACGATGTTGCTGCCTACAACAGAACCATCTTCCACCAAATTCGTTGAAAATTGAACACCAGTTCATCTTTTAATTTAGTTTGAAAATTTTAAATTTTAACATCAGAGTAGTAAGGATTAATAATCAAGATTTATCAAAATAATTCACATTTAATAATCAAGATTTATCAAAATAATTCACATTTAATGATCAAGATTTATCAAGATAATTGACATTTAATAATCAAGATTTATAATGATAATTCACATTTAATAATCAAGATTTATCATGATAATTCACATTTAATAATCAAGATTTATCATGATAATTCACATTTAATAATCAAGATTTATCAAGATAATTCACATTTAATAAGTAAGATTTATCATGATAATTCACATTTAATAATCAAGATTTATCAAGATAATTCACATTTAGTAATTAAGATTTATCAAGATAATTGACATTTAGTAATTAAGATTTATCAAGATTATTCACATTTAATAATCAAGATTTATCAAAATAATTGGCTTTTAGTAATTAAAATGTATCAAGATAATTGACATTTAGTAATCAAGATTTATCAAGATAATTCACATTTAATAATCAAGATTTATCAAGATAATTGACATTTAGTAATCAAGATTTATCAAGATAATTAACATTTAGTAATCAAGATTTATCAAGATAATTGATATTTAATAATGAAGATTTCTCAAGATAGTGCACATTTAATAATCAGGATTTATCAAGATAATTCATATTTAATAATCAAGATTTATCAAGATAATTGACATTTAATAATCAGGATTTATCAACATAATTCACATTTAGAAATCAAGATTTATAAAGATAATCACATTTAATAATCAAGATTTATCAAGATAATTGACATTTAATAATCAAGATTTATCATTATAATTGACATTTAATAATCAAGATTTATCAAGATAATTGACATTTAATAATCAAGATTTATCAAGTTAATTCACATTTAATAATCAAGATTTATCAAGATAATTCACATTTAGTAATCAAGATTTATCAAGATAATTCACATTTAGTAATTAAGATTTATCAAGATAATCGACATTTAGTAATTAAGATTTATCAAGATAATTCACATTTAATAATCAGGATTTATCAAAATAATTGGCGTTTAGTAATTAAAATTTATCAAGATAATTGACATTTAGTAATCAAGATTTATCAAGATAATGCACATTTAATAATCAGGATTTATCAAGATAATTCATATTTAATAATCAAGATTTATCAAGATAATTCACGTTTAGTAATCAAGATTTATCAACATAATTCACATTTAGTAATCAAGATGTATCAAGATAATTCACAATTAATAATCAAGATTTATCAAGATAATTCACATTTAGTAATCAAGATTTATCAAGATAATTCACATTTAGTAATCAAGATTTATCAACATAATACACATTTAGTAATCAAGATTTATAAAGATAATCACATTTAATAATCAAGATTTATCAAGATAATTCACATTTAATAATCAAGATTTATCAAGATAATTCACATTTAATAATCAAGATTTATCAAGATAATTCACATTTAATAATCAAGATTTATCAAGATAATTGGCATTTAGTAATTAAAATTTATCAAGATAATTCACATTTAATAATCAAGATTTATCAAGATAATTCACATTTAGTAATTAAGATTTATCAAGATAATTGACATTTAGTAATTAAGATTTATCAAGATAATTCACATTTAATAATCAAGATTTATCAAGATAATTCACATTTAATAATCAAGATTTATCAAGATAATTGATATTTAATAATGAAGATTTCTCAAGATAATGCACATTTAATAATCAGGATTTATCAAGATAATTCATATTTAATAATCAAGATTTATCAAGATAATTCACGTTTAGTAATCAAGATTTATCAACATAATTCACATTTAGTAATCAAGATTTATAAAGATAATCACATTTAATAATCAAGATTTATCAAGATAATTGACATTTAATAATCAAGATTTATCAAGATAATTGACATTTAATAATCAAGATTTATCAAGATAATTGACATTTAATAATCAAGATTTATCAAGTTAATTCACATTTAATAATCAAGATTTAGGCTTTTTCTGATTGGTTAAAAAGTAAATCATTGTAGCAATCCTAGTGTGTAGAAATGTATCAGAATTTAGCTACGGAAGCCTGAATATCTTTTGGTGTTGGCATGATAAAAAGCAAAAATATCAGGGTTTGATTATGGATGGTAAATTTTAACACATGAATGGTTAGTAGAAGATAAGGTGAGTTTTGCTTTATTCAATCTGCCCGTATGTTATTTCCCTTTAAGCAACCTGCCCATGGCTCATTTCGCTTTAAACAAGCTGCCCATGTGTAATTTCCCTTTAAGCAATCTACCCATATTTTATCTCCGTTTAAGCAATCTGCCCACATCTTATTTCCCTTGACGCAATTTGCCCATATGCCATTTCCCTTTAAGCAATCTGAGCATATGTTATTTCCCTTTAAGCAATCTGACCATGTGTTGTTTTTCTCCAGACGCATGCTCAGCGTGAGGAGACCTACATCCGGTTACAACAGCACCGTGCTCAGCTACGAGAGGACCGCTTTAAGCTTTCAGAGCTAGAGCGAGAAAATGGACGTGCCTTGAGAATTGGAGTCAGAAGTGGGCAGGACATTGAACTTGGTGCATGAAGACTGTAGTAAACAATACAGAGATATCGGATAACATGCTTATCAATACATGTAATACACTTACCATATTCTGCCTATTTGTAGCCAATGTTAAAATAGAAGCCCAGTCCCTAACTTTCCCAAAAAGTCTTAACATTTTCAAAATGGGAAAATTCTGTATTAGTGGCTCATCCCAGCAATGACAGTTTCCAGAGGACTAAAAAATTAAAGGACCTTTAATTTGACAGAATTTCTGCAACCGATGTAGGCTGCTGTTTTTGACTTGATGTTCCCAGAAATGGAAGCTGGGGATTCCTCTGAAGTTGAGGTGCATGCTCATATTATAATCAGTTTCAGATTATAGGATATGTACTCAAAGCAATGTGTTATTTCAATATTAATTAACAATGATAACTTTTATGAAAATATACACCATCAGCAAGAGAAACGTCCTAAGCTGCATTCAGTAATAATATACAATAGACTGCGCTTTGGGAACCAGTCTGCATAACAGACTCTACCAAGCAGTAGTGTTCAACAAGATAATATTCATCTCATTATCGCGTAATTAGAAGACCGATTGATCTATGTAGAAGAGAATTCTAAGGTATATTGTTTAATTAGCCAATACAATCAATTTTATGACCTTAACTATTCACGGAAGGTGCATATTCATGTTCTGGCGGGATTTCATAAACTACAGATATGATCTAACCATTCCTTGTGGGAAACGACTCCTAGTAACGTGACTTTATCATGTTTTCACACAAAATCTAAAGTACTGAGACAAATTTTATTTATTTCCCGAGGTGTAGAATTAGTTTCCCAAAAAAAGAGAAGAATTGCCTGTGTTTCTTGTATCACCTGACCAAACACATTGCTTGTCTTAGCCATCCAAGAAAGGCTTCTGCAGTGTTGTTGAGGCGTTCATTTGTTGACTAAGAAAATACTTTTTTTTTTTAAATTTATTGGAATGCCTGGCTCGATAAAAGCTGGTCAATCCAGTTGTAAAATTTCAAAACTTGTCTTCTCTTGGCCTGTAAAGGCTCCTGTAAAAGGACATTTACTAAATAAAGATTACAATGTTTCCTGGCCAATCTAGATCATTAACCCGTTAATGGTCAAATTTGTTTAAGAAAATCAAACCATTCCCTCATTGAATGTCGATCTGCAGGTAAAGAGAAGAGTATTCTTTAAATTTTACCACTGGACTGACTGGCTCAATTATCGAGCTAGCCATTCCAGTGGTAAATTTTCAAAACTACTCTTCTCTTTACCTGCAGATGGACATAACTCAAGGCTACTACAGAGGCCAGTTATGCCCAGTTTAACTATTAAATGGTTAAACCCTTAAATTGAAAACTCATTTTGTCCTTCAGAAATCTTTTCTTGCTAGATGACCTAGACTGGTACACTGTCTCCACTTTGGAGGCTGGTCAGGAACCAGTCTGCTTCCAAATCAGATGCACTAAATGCGCAGCAAAATGCGTCAAATGTTTGTATGTGATAAAGAAATAGCATCTGCTGTCATAACATTAGTGGGACATTACATCATAATTATATGTCTAATGTCATATTATGCTAAGGTAGTTCATTGTCATAAATCTGTTCAGCCAATCACAGTCATCCCGACTTCATGTGGTAAAGGATTCTCCTGAAGATAGAGGCTTTATTTAAGACTAGAGATGCCATTGTGGTGGACCAGGATTCATCTTACATTAAATAGAAATATAGGAGTCTAATAGTGCTGTTTGTGAGCCACAATTGTAATGGTTCCTGTAAATGCTGTATTCATTGTATACACGTCAAACTGTCATCATGTCTGGTAACACAACATGTATACACATTATATTCTCCATATTCATATCTTATACATGGAGCTATACAGCTTCAATATCAATTTTAATTCAGGTCTACATGTAATTAAGCAGTGGAGTATGTGGAAACATTCCAATATTCAATGGACAATCTGTTACATTATCGAGAATAACGATGTATATATGCTCAGTCATGTTTAGATTCTTCAGTTTTCAGGGTAAGATTTATTGATGGTAACAATCTGTAAGTGTTGAAAGAAGCTTTTAGGGGCAGTGTTTTAATAAGCATGTCTGAAGCATGTCCTTATTTAAGGAAGCAATGACCTTGCTCAAATCATTGTGAACAATGACGGTTACAAATCATGATGAACAATGATGGTTACAAATCATGATGAACAATGATGGTTATATAGGCACCACATCCTCATAGAGTAAAATGGATCAAGACAAATTCATTAATTAATGGAATACAATAGATCTAAGTCATAATTAATGGAATACAATAGATTTAAGTGGTAATTAATGGACTACAATAGACGTAAGTGGTAAATAATGGAATACAATAGATTTAAGTGGTAATTAATGGACTACAATAGACGTAAGTGGTAATTAATGGATTTCAATAGATTTAAGTGGCAATTAATGGATTACAATATATTTAAGTGGTAATGAAGGCACTACAATACTTATTCTCCACCATCCCTTCTGCCTGTGTGTGTGTGTGTGTGTGTGTGTGTGTGTGTGTGTGTGTGTGTGTGTGTGTATGGTGAAAACTTTTAGCCCAGCTGACTTGCTAGTCAGCTGAGCTATAGCGATCACTCCATGTCTGGCCAGCTGTCTGTCTGTCTGTCCATCCGTCTGTCACGCTGTCTGTTTGTGTGTTGTCAATAATGGTGGTACGTTTTCTTATTTCTGAACCGATTTAGATCGCTCTTGGCTATGTTCCTATGCTAATCCAATTTATCCAATATGAAAATGGCACTGATTTGATGACAAACAGCGGAGTTATTCCCCTTGCAAATTTTCTACATTATGGGACCTAATGGGGAAAGATATCACTTTGACGGTGGCACGTTTCATTTAGAGCTATTGGCTTCTAACTTGATGGGTGGGTACATATAGACATAAGCTATGACCTATATAAGAACTAGGTCAATTGGACATAGTTTCTTGATAATATATGTCAAAGGTCAATTTTCCCACTGGAACCAATAGTAAATTATGGTGGCTAGTTTCATGAGTTTTTCATATACAATAACTAAACTTGACAGCTGTGCTCCTTAGGCAATATCTATTTGGGCTAGGAATATGAAGTTGCCATGCCTTCAAATAGCAGAGTTATCACCCTTGATATACCTTCAATGTATTGAAGCCTATGGGGAAAATATGTTTGTGGCGCGTTTCATCATTTACCGATGGATTAAAACCAAATTTGGCAGATATCTTCCTTTAGGCAACATCTCTATGAGCTATAAATATAAAGTGGCTAAGCCTTTAAACAAGCGCCATAACTCTGATTCATTAACACGTATTTAAAGTATTGAACCCTATGGAGAAAATACATGTTTTGTCAATTATTGATGGATTAAAGCAAAATTTAGCAGATATGTTCCTCCAGTCAACTATCTATTTGAACTATGAATAGAAATAGGCCACATCTTTAAACAAGGGCCATAACTCTGGTTCATTAAGGCCTTTTAAGCTATTGAACCATTTGGGGGAAAAAACATTTGTTTCGACAATTGTTGATGGATTAAAAGGGAATTTAACAGATGAGTTCCTTCAGCCTTTAACTATGAATATGATAATGCCACAAATTGAAATAAGGGCCATAACTCTGGTTCTTTAAGACATTTTTAAGTGTTGAACCATGTCATGCTTATGGGGAAAAACATCTGTGGCACATTTTGTCATTTGGGAATGGATTAAAACAGGATTGTTCCTATAGTACACTTTAACCTTTCGACAATAATGTCATGGATGGATCACCCATTGATCAATGGTACATTTCCCAGTGGTTCAGGATGCCAAGATTCTTGCATTTCCTCATCCAAACTTTTTACTGTGACCATTGGCCCTTTGGTAATGTCAGTGCTGAGACACTTGAACTATTGGTCAATAGGGTCAGTGATGGATACCCCATTATGCACATTATGTACTTGGATTATTATTACCGAATTCGAAAAAGAAATTCTCTTAAGCAAATTATAGAGCATGCAGTCTCAGTATTAGGCAGCTGAGCATCAAGGCCCTTGGGCCTCTTGTTAAGAAGATGCATGTAGATTCATTTAATCTTTTTTAAGATTAGATGTGTTGTGTTGAGATGAAGGGGTAAATTTCTAATAATCGTCGATAATTTCTACATGTCTCATTTGTTACACAGGGTATTATCATGAGAGAGAGAGAGAGAGAGAGAGAGAGGGAGGGAGGAGGATAGGGCAGGGCAGGGCAGGGCAGGGCAGGGCAGGGCAGGGCAGGGCAGGGGAGGGGAGAGGGAGGGAGGTAATGAAGTAAACTTTACATAAATTGAATGTAATTTTGCATTTAAACATTAAGGTGTGTCAATATTAATGAAATGCTGTGATATGATAAATATGAACATGTATGTATTGTGTGTTTGTGTTGCTGTAAATACTTATGCTGTATTTATATAGGATGTGCCAAATATAACTTATTATTATCACTTTACAGTCGGCCTTGTTGTAATTCACGTTTCAATCTCAGTCCACCTCGTTTCAATCTCAGTCCACCTCGACTCCATGCCTACTATTGCAGATTGAAAGGTGTATGTACTTTTTACAATTAGTATTCTAGAATAAATTGTCAAGAAATTTTGAAGACAGCATCACAGTTCCATATACCTCAGCTATCCAGTTGTGGTACTGATATATAATGTCCTTGAAATCTGTAAGCAACAAAATACACTAATTAACTATTCAGATCACTACATCACTGTATGTATATATGATTACTGGTTTCTGTGGCTGTAATAGTAGAAACATCCTACAGCTGCAATCAGTCCAACAGACCTTTCCTACCATGTCTTGTCCTCAGCCAACATCTTTAGCTTCCTTAGGTGCATTCTTGATCTGGGTGACCCAAGTCCTGTTTTCTTGAGTCACCTCGTAGCATGCTTAATAGATTTATGCAATAACATCCTCTCCTGGCTCTATATTTGCTGACTCCCAGTAGGATGAATTCCAAGGTCCTGTGCTGATGTGTCTTCTGACATCCTTAGCACATGATCAAGCATAGACCATCTTTTCTGGGCCAGTTTTGCGGACAGCGGTGATGTATTACATATCTTGTATAGTGCCTCATTGCATCACAGTGGTCATCAACATAGAGAGGAAGCCATTTATGGATATTGCCCGCCCATTTCTAGCTTAGCTCCACCTACTTTGTATGTGCATTTGATTCCATATTAACACTTTGACTCACAAATTCCCGGAATCTCAATATCAAGGGAACTATGCGGGTAAACTGTTGAATATTTTGAACCTAATTTAACTGTGAGCACAGTTCAGATGATTACTGTGGGACCAGTGTCCCATTCACATCAGATCTCTGTGATTTGATCTTGACGAATCATGGCGAAATATACAACAGACATTCTTTCACCGCACATTCGTCAAGTAACTAAGTTGGATATGTTGTTTCCTTCTGATTAATTCTGTAAAGTTACTAGTAGAATTTGCAGAGCTTTTTGAACTGCTCAGAAGATCCTGTGATAGTGGGTTCCAATCCCATATCATACTGGTAATAAAGCTGAATTTATAGACGTTGGTTCTCGCATAAATTTGGTTGAAATGGCTGTTGTGCATGTTGGTGTCTGTAGACTGTTTAATGGTATCTTTGCTTGCTGCTGTATACCTTCATACACTTTCATCCTTTAGGTTCATCTAGTGTTACAATCTATCTGACACATTCATTCTGCAGGAACGTCAAGTGTTGTAAGCTTTCTGATGCCTTCATTCTTATGGAACATGTAGTGTTGTAGGCTTTTTAACATATTTATCTTGCAGGAATATCTAGTGTTGCAAGCTTTCTGACACCTTCATTCTACTGGAACATCTAGTGTTGTAAGCTTTTTGACACATCTTGCAAGAATATCTAGTGTTGTAAGCTTTCTGACACCTTCATTCTGCAGGAACATCAAGTGTTGTAAGCTTTCTGACACCTTCATTCTGCAGGAACATCAAGTGTTGTAAGCTTTCTGACACCATCATTCTGCAGGAGCATCAAGTGTGTAAGCTTTCTGACACCTTCATTCTGCAGGAACATCAAGTATTGTAAGCGTTTTGACACCTTCATTCTGCAGGAGCATCAAGTGTTATAAGCTTTCTGACACCTTCATTCTGCAGGAACATCAAGTGTTGTAAGCTTTTTGACACCTTCATTCTGCAGGAACATCAAGTGTTGTAAGCTTTTTGACACCGTCATTCTGCTGGAGCATCAAGTGTTGTAATCTTTCTGACACCTTCATTTTGCAGGAACATCAAGTGTTGTAAGCTTTTTGACACCTTCATTCTGCAGGAACATCTAGTGTTGTAAGCTTTTTGGCACCATTGTGCAGGAGCATTGAGTGTTGAAAGCTTTCTGGCACCATCCTGCCTGAGTATCTAGTGTTGTAATCTTTCTGGCACCTTCATTCTACAGGAGCATCAAGTGTTGTAATCTTTCTGGCACCTTCATCCTACAGAGCATCTTGTGTTGCAAGCTTTCTGGTCCGAGTATTGTAAGCTTTCTGGCATCTTCATCCTGCAGGAGCATCGAGTGTCGTAAGCTTTCTGGCACCTTCATTCTGCAGGAACATCTAGTGTTGTAAGGTTTCTGCCACTCATCCTATAGGAGCATGTAGTGTTGTAAACTTTCTGGCACCTTCATATTTTGGCAGCATATAATGTAAACTTTCTGGCACCTTCATTCTGCTGGAGCATCTATGTTGTAAGCTTTCTTGTACCTTCATCTTGTAGGCACATCTAGTTTTCTAAGCTTTCTGGCGCATTCACCTTACAGGACCGTCAAACATGTAAGCTTTCTGGCACCTTCATCCTGCCTTACCATCATCTAGTATTGTAGGCTTTCTGACACCTTCCCCGTGTCGGAACATCTAGTCTTGTAAGCTTTTTGGCATCTTCATGCTGCAAGCACATCGAATGTTGTAAGATTTCTGTCACCTTTATTCTCCAGAAGCATCTCCTGGTGTTTCAGGCATTTACTATTTTTTTGATAAATTAACATTGATTGTCTAATTATCTCATGCATGAATTGACCAATTGCAGTATGCAGTGACAGATTTTGTCAGTTCTGTGAAGTAATTGTCCAGAGGTTATTACATGTATCAGAGACCAAATCTTAGGGAGGTGTGTCGAAGTGTCTGTATAATAGTATTATATCCACATTATAAGCCATCTTTCAACTGACTGTGTCTTGGAAAACAGTTCTTTCGTACTCCAGGG
This sequence comes from Chaetoderma sp. LZ-2023a, assembly GCA_034401795.1. Classification (NCBI taxonomy): domain Eukaryota; kingdom Metazoa; phylum Mollusca; class Caudofoveata; order Chaetodermatida; family Chaetodermatidae; genus Chaetoderma; species Chaetoderma sp. LZ-2023a. The sequence continues at coordinate 9,212,289 of CM067372.1, forward strand.
CACTGGCTCATTCAAACTGCTACTACTGCTGAGGATTATGAAGGGGGGGGGGGGGGGGAGGTGGTTGGGAATTGAGGAATGTTGATGTGTGTTGACGGTGAGTGTGGTGCTTTCCATGTCTGAAGATAATCAATTTAGTTCAGGTCAGGAAACTCAGCATTTCCATTAGGCACACGGTGGTTAACCTGGTAACTTCACTTATAGATCCATGGACTTGACTAAGCATCCCCACAAACAAGAAATTGTATTGAATTTTCTCCATTGCTCGTCTAAATATACATGGTGTTGCTATACATTGAATATTCTAGATTATTAGTCTAAATATACATAGTGTTGCTATACATTTGATGTTATAGCATGCAAACAATGAGTAAGCATGTAACCGCAAGCATACATATTTCGTTGTCAGCACTTCTGATTGGAGGAGAGGATTATGATGTCATATCATTAGCGTTTTACACCATAATCTCCTCTAAATATAAAAAGGTGTTCTTCCTGGATTAAATAGGGCATATACCTATCTGAAATATAGGCAACCGACTGATGCAAGTACTTCCAGAATCTGGTGCTTACCCCTCTGCTGTTCGACTACAGAGCGAGAAGTGGCTAAAGAACAGAATCTGTTTCTTACCCCTCTGCTGTTTTACCACCTGATGAAGGTACCTTACTAGAGAGCGAGAAGTGTCTAAAGAACAGAATCTGGTGCTTACCCCTCTGCAGTTCAACCGACTGATGAAGGTACCTTACTTCAGAGCGAGAAGTAGCTAAAGAGCAGAATCTGGTGCTTACCCCTCTACAGTTCAAATGACATGAAGGTACCTTACCTCAGAGTGAGAAGTAGCTAAAGAACATAATCTGGTGCTTACCCCTCTGCAGATCAACTGACCGATGATGGTACCTTACTTCAAAGCGAGAAGTAGCTAACGAACAGAATCTGGTGCTTACCCCTCTGGAGTTCAACCGACTGATGAAGGTACCTTACTTTGGAGCGAGAAGTGGCTAAAAAACAGAAGCTGGTGCTTACCCCTCTGCAGTTCAACCGACTAATGAAGGTACCTTACTTCAGAGCGAGAAGTAGCTAAAGAACAAAATATGGTCCTTACCCCTCTGCAGTTCAACCGACTGATCACGGTACCTTACTTCAGAGCGAGAAGTAGCTAAAGATCATAATCTGGTGCTTACCCCTCTGCAGATCAACTGACCGATGATGGTACCTTACTTCAAAGCGAGAAGTAGCTAACGAACAGAATCTGGTGCTTACCCCTCTGCAGATCAACCGACTGATGAAGGTAGCTTACTTCAGAGCGAGAAGTGGCTAAAAAACAGAAGCTGGTGCTTACCCCTCTGCAGTTCAACCAACTAATGAAGGTACCTTACTTCAGAGCGAGAAGTAGCTAAAGAACAAAATATGGTCCTTACCCCTCTGCAGTTCAACCGACTGATCACGGTACCTTACTTCAGGGCGAGAAGTGGCTAAAGAACATAATCTGGTGCTTACCCCTCTGCAATTCAACCGACTGATGAAGGTACCCTACTTCAGAGCGAGAAGTGGCTAAAGAACAGAATCTGGTAGTTACCCCTCTGCAGTTCAATCGACTGATAAGGTACCTTACTTCAGAGCGAGAAGTAGTTAAAGAACTTCTCTGGTGCTTAGCCCTCTGCAGTTCAACCAACTGATGAAGAATGCACCTTACTTCAGAGCGAGAAGTGGCTAAAGAACAGAATCTGGTGCTTACTCCTTGGCAGTTCAACCGACTGATGAAAGTACCTTACTTCAGAGCGAGAAGTAGCTAAAGAACAAAATCTGGTGCTTACCACTCTGCAGTTCAACCGACCGATGAAGGTACCTTGCTTCAGAGCGAGAAGTAGCTAAAGAACCTACTCTGTTGCTTACCAGTTTAACCGACCGGTGAAGGTACTTTACATCAGAACGAGAAGCTAAAGAACAAAATCTGGTGCTTACCCCTCTGCAGTTCAACCGACTGATCAAGGTACCTTACTTCGGAGAGAGAAGTAGCTAGAGAACAAAATCTGGTTACTCCTCTGCAGTTCAACCGACCGATGAAGGTACCTTACTTCAGAGCGAGAAGTAGCTAAAGAACAGAATCTGGTGCTTACCCATCTGCAGTTCAACCGACTGATGAAGGTACCTTACTTCAGAGCGAGAAGCTAAAGAACAGAATCTGGTGCTTACCCCTCTGCAGTTTAACCGACCAATGAAGGTACCTTATTTCAAAGTGAGAAGTAGCTAAAGAACAGAATCTGGTGCTTACCCCTCTGCAGTTCAACCGACCGGTGGAGGTACCTTACTTCAAAACGAGAAGTGGCTAAAGAACAGAATCTGGTACTTACCCCTCTGCAGTTCAACCGACTGATGAAGGTACCTTACTTCAGAGCGAGAAGTAGCTAAAGAACAAAATCTGGCGCTTGCCCCTCTGCAGTTCAAACGACATTGCAAAACACTGTGTAATAACAATTATTACTTCCCTATCCTTCTGGAAGCTGTGGATGGATTTGTGTTTCTGGTGCCATTCAGATGTGATAACTGAGATACTCCAAAGGTCCTTCAGAACAACGGTACAGACCCGATGACGGTCATCGGCACACACTTAGGAACCATCATCATGGAAAAACCATGCAACAGTTCCTCTGCCTGCATGAGAGGCTAGACAGAGCAACAGTGGTGATCAATGATTGGAAATGTTCTCCGAACTGTGTGCCAAATAATATAAAGCTTGCAGCGGACACCACAACATCAACTTCTTATGTTTTCTGCGATCAAACCTCAAACCATTGAATTTAAAACCACTAAAAGATGAAAAAGAACCTGAATGAGCTTATGATACTCGCAATGGACAAGACACGCTGGAAAGGTTTGAAGAAATCGGATTGGCGCTAAAAGAAGTTTCTACTAGTTCCAGCTGAATAAAAACAGTCACTCACTCATCGTCATCGTCATCGTCATTACCATCATCATGGGATTTCCACAATAATAACAATAATAGCAAAACCAATTACAAATGTGATTATAATGATTTCGTTGAAGTATTTTAGAATGTCTCAGTCATGGAAAGGACCACTGTGTAATGCAATGCATAAGGACGTTATTGTGGAAGCATTAATTTCGACAACGCAACTATCCCACCCCATTGCCTCCCAAGATTGTTGTCCAAATGACCACAAGACATAGCTGATTTAATCAAGTATTCCTAAAATGCGTACACCTTGCAAGGGACGCCATTGGAGAATGGGAAGAAAATTAAATATCCCAGATCACTAGCTACAAACTCAATTAATGACTAAACTAAGTAAACCCCAAAATGGACGACCTACACCAGACTGGAGAAAGTTTGAAAATCTGAAGCCAGGTGTGATACCAAACTGGCTGTCTTAAAGCACGTGTTGCGAGCCTCCCATTGCATGGCTGAGAAACAATCATGATCAATCACATATTCCGATATCCGAATGGAAAGATGCTACATCCAGCTTCTGCGACATGGGCTCGATTCCATCTTGTACAGGAGCTGTCAACCAGGCACTCTCCAAAGTAGTGTTTGACACCCAAACTGTGGCACAGCAAAACGATCCAGAAAAGCTTCGAGATACCCGGATTTGCAGAGACGTTGACCTCGACCCAGTCATAGTACAGACACTGATGAACAACGAAAACATGCACGCATTCTGTTCAAGGACAGCAGATGATGATGATGATGATAACGACCAAGACGGCGACGACTGTATTAAATGAACTATGGTTTGTGGTCATTTGGATCAATGGACGAAGTTGCTATAGACGGGTAGACGACAGACAATTATAAAATATACGTGTGTCTGTTGATGTTTCATTTCTCGCTTGCCATTATTACTATCGCTAGGCTTCATTAGAGCGCAGAGCATCAATTAAGAAAATTGTCTGGGATTAGCAGTGAGTTAAGCAGGATGGATTTAACTGACTCCAGCCAATTTGAGTACAAGTCATGATAACGGTCTTATATTAGTGAAGCAGTGCGTTTACCCGTCTGGTCGTGATTCTTGAGACAGATTGAATGGATGACATTGGATCGGTTCTTTTTCGCACGCTCAAATCTCGCGTGACTATCTCTCCATCGAAGCTCTTGTCATTTATTGACTAATTCTATACCTGACTCTTCCTCGCATGTACCAGAGAAGCCAAGTATCTTTTATACAAGATACCCCATAAATACTTATCACACGCGGGACAAAGTCCGGGTGGTGGTGAGGGCGCAGATGGGAAAGGCTTAGCACTGTATATTTTGAAAACAATGTGACTCAAAGATGTGAATTGCAGTCTCAAGCAGCATTTTATACCGATAGCTACATCATTTTCGAGTCAAACACAAAATATTGTTTTACTACACGCGTGTCGGTGATTTAGCATCGTACCGGTAAATGCGAAGTTTATAGTTTTAATTCTCTCTAATTCCGGATGTGTGGCCTGAGGCCAGCTTACCTGCCACCAGTATAACGTACCTGACATTCAAAAGCTGCTCACTGATTGAATTACAGCTTCATTTGCCAAATCACTGTCAATAATATACCAAACCTATCCGCGGGTAAATATATCTATACGGACCAATGAAAAGAATAGCAAGACCAGTCTTAAGCGACCACAAGCAGATAGTGACTCCAGGGAGGTGGTCTCTTAATACAGATCAAGGGTGTAGGAACGTACTTGGACATACACTATGGGTGGTGTGTGGGGTTGGGGCGTGCCCATTCACTCCCTTTGCTACAATATATATGAGGTAATAACGTCGTTCGCTCAGTTGGTCTTAAAGGCCGCGTACACGGTGTATTTGAGACATGACTTCCCCGAAGATCATAGCATCACACATGCTTGAATAGAGGGATCCTCTTATAACGAGTGAAGTATGGGCCTATGGCATCACATGCTTGAGTGACAGATTGCATCCCTCCATCAATACCTTAGATGAATGTAAGAATTTCGGCTAAATTTTTTAAAAACAAGAGTATTCAAAATGGGTTGTGCACGAAAACAATCCAACGGACGGACATATGGACAGACAGGCACGCGCGCGCGCACGTACGCACGCACGCACGTACGCAGTACCCCCATTGCACTAGGTTATGAGGGTAATACTCCAGTTGTAAGCCTTATACGAAGAACCGTGTTATTAGCTGGTAATAAATCCTGATCGTCGACACCAATCATAGTGGATCATCAATACAGGGGCTGTCATCTGCAGGCGACTGGTCAGTTGTGACGGCCACGTGAACACAACATGTCAACAATACATCTCCGGCGACACTTCTTGTGGGGGCTCCATGAATTTTATAATAAAATTAACATTTATTTTCCGCTTAACGACACGTGAATTCTTGATAAGTAAGAAACATGAAAAACGCGCAACGTATGTAAGATGTCATTGCCCGACAACACGCTGTATGATTCACATGAGCAACAGTAGCATGCTGCTGCTGCTGCTGCTGCTGATGATGATGATGTACTTATTCTGCGGCTGTAGTAGTAGAAACATCCTACACCAGCAACCAGTCCTACATACTTTCACCGCTGTCTTGTCCTCAGCCAAAATCTTTAGCTTCCTCAGGTCCATTCTTGATCTGAGTGTACGGGATCCTGTTTTCTTGAGGTCACCTTGTAGTACGCTTAACAGATTTATGAATCGTCAGTATCCACACGTTTTTCGAAGAAAATTGGGGATTATGTCGTGCAACCCGCGTGTCTGTGTGTGCGGGAAATCGATTCTAACACAACACCTCCGAAACCGTTGGACGGAATTCAGCCAGATTCGGTATGTGTGTGTTACTCATAACCGGGCAAACGGTCACATCGATTGTAACGCATCTCCTTCAAATCAGAATTAAAGAATTCCACCAAATTTGATATGTGAATTACCCATATGGTTGCAGAGTGCAAGAGGCCATTTACATTTGACTCGGTCGCGGATCTCAGGGTTGGGGGGGGGGGGCGGTCTTGGGGGTGGGGCGTGGTCAAAACATCAAATTTAAATGTGCGGAAATTGATTGTAACGCAACTCCTCTGAAACCGTTGAATGGAATTCAACCAAATTTGTTATGTGAGTTACCCATATCGATATGGAGCGCATGTGAGTTACCCATGTCAACGTGGAGTCGGTGAGCACATTTACATGTGCTCCACCTCCCTGGGGGTGACGGTGGGTTCAAAAGATCGAGAAATTGATAGTAATGTAACTCATCAGAAACCGTTAGACGTAGTTCAACCGTGGTATGGAGGTTACCCATATGATTGTGGAGTGCAAGAGGACATTTAGATGTCTTTCCGTCCCAGGCCCGAAGGTGTGATGAGGTCAAATTGTTAATGAGGTTAACGTGAAGATTTATTATATCGACCGAGCAATCTAGTCTTCTTTATATTTGTGTTTTGTCGGTAAGTATAAATGCGGGAGAACCCTATTTTGGATTCGTTCATAAAAAGATCCTCATTCTTTTTGTTTTGCTTGCAGCTATAGCATTGACTTCGTTTCGTCGTTTATGAATTCCACATCGTCGGCATATTCCATCTCTAATAGCATACCCCGTATGTAGACTTGGGGATGGTGTGGTCTTATGTGAAATTTCCCCGCACAAATTACAATGCTGCAGCAAGGTAACAGATGAAAACCCCACGGGATTGACCATCTCACTGTGGGGAGCCGATTGATGTCTCAAACTCTGCAGACTTCACTGTCTTGACTCGCACTCTCAGCTTGGTATCTGCAAGTAGTAGTCGCTCTTGTCGCAGCTTATCTTTATTGCAACTGGCCTAGTGCGGTACATCTAGGATGTTTGAGTGTTTAATTGTGTCGAAGGCTTGTGACATGCCAATGATTATTTTTTGAAATTTTAGCGCTTGGACACTGGAAACCCCACGTCGTCCATAGTGCCACAACATACGATCAGATAGGGCAGAATTCATGTCGGCCATAGCACCACGTTATACCGCACTGTGCGGCCACATACTAAGGTTATATAACATCTATGTCACCAATAGCGTCACATCGTGTGCTTCATGCTGCCAATAGCGCCACACTGTGTGCTTCATGCCCCCAATAGCGCCACACCGTGGGCTTCATGACCTCCAATAGTGTCACACCGTGTGCTTCATGACCTCCAATAGTGCCACACCGTGTGCTTCATTCCCCCAATAGTGTCACATCGTGTGCTTCATGCTGCCAATTGCGCCACACTGTGTGCTTCATGCCCCCAATAGCGCCACACCGTGGGCTTCATGACCTCCAATAGTGTCACACCGTGGGCTTCATGACCTCCAATAGTGCCACACCGTGTGCTTCATTCCCCCAATAGTGTCACATCGTGTGCTTCATGCTGCCAATAGCGCCACACCGTGGGCTTCATGACCTCCAATAGTGCCACACCGTGGGCTTCATGACCTCCAATAGTGTCACACCGTGTGCTTCATGCTGCCAATAGTGTCACATCGTGTGCTTCATGCTGCCAATAGCGCCACACTGTGTGCTTCATGACCTCCAATAGTGTCACACCGTGTGCTTCATGACCTCCAATAGTGCCACACCGTGTGCTTCATGACCTCCAATAGTGTCACATCGTGTGCTTCATGCTGCCAATAGCGCCACACTGTGTGCTTCATGCCCCCAATAGCGCCACACCGTGGGCTTCATGACCTCCAATAGCGTCACACCGTGTGCTTCATGACCTCCAATAGTACCACACCGTGTGCTTCCTGACCTCCAATAGCGCCACACGTGTGCTTCATGACCTCCAATAGCGCCACACCGTGGGCTTCATGACCTCCAATAGCGTCACACCGTGTGCTTCATGACCTCCAATAGCGCCACATTGTATGCTTCATGACCTCCAATAGCGTCACACCGTGTGCTTCATGACCTCCAATAGCGCCACACCGTGGGCTTCATGACCTCCAATAGCGCCACACCGTGTGCTTCATGACCTCCAATAGCGTCACACCGTGTGCTTCATGACCTCCAATAGCGTCACACCGTGTGCTTCATGCTGCCAATAGCGCCACTCCGTGTGCTTCATGACCACCAATAGCGTCACACCGTGTGCTTCATGACCTCCAATAGCGTCACACCGTGGGCTTCATGACCTCCAATAGCGTCACACCGTGTGCTTCATGACCTCCAATAGCGTCACACCGTGTGCTTCATGACCTCCAATAGCGTCACACCGTGTGCTTCATGACCTCCAATTGTGCCACACTGTGTGCTTCATGACCTCCAATAGCGTCACACCGTGGGCTTCATGACCTCCAATAGCGTCACACCGTGTGCTTCATGACCTCCAATAGCGTCACACCGTGGGCTTCATGACCTCCAATAGCGTCACACCGTGTGCTTCATTCCCCCAATAGTGCCACACCGTGTGCTTCATTCCCCCAATAGTGCCACACCGTGTGCTTCATTTCCCCAATGGCGTCACACCGTGTGCTTCATTCCCCCAATAGCGCCACACCGTGTGCTTCATGACCTCCAATAGCGCCACACCGTGGGCTTCATGACCTCCAATAGTGCCACACCGTGTGCTTCATGGCCCCAATAGCGTCACACCGTGTGCTTCATTCCCCCAATAGCGCCACACCGTGTGCTTCATGGCCCCCCAATAGCACCACACCGCGTGACCACACAGGACGGTTCATGCTGCCAATAGCGCCACACCATGTACCCACACACAGGAAGTGTCATGCTTCCCATAGCGCCATACTAGGTGACTACACACAGGACGGTTCTTGCCGCCAAAAGCGCCATACCGTATACCTACACACAGGAAGTTTCATGCTTCCCATAGCGCCATACTACGTGACCACACACAGGAAGTTTCACGTCGGCCATAGCATCACACTGCAGCCGCACCACTGAAGGATCCACTGAACTACATCTTGCTGGATGTTATATAGCATTCGCCTCTCTAATAACATGACCTCAATTCCACAGTACCACCATTGGTGTATGTTGCTGAATATTGTACCAGGCGGGGGCAGTTAGTGGCTGTCCAATGTCTGGCCATACCTGTGGTTATGCCACAATACGACGTGCACTTTCCATTCCTGGACGTTTGGTCACGTATTCGCCTTCGTGCGCTGCGCAGTAAAATTGATGTGTATAATGGATTAAGCCACGTGGTAATGTTTCCAAGCGATCATAAGTATGAGTACTACATACAAGTAAGGAATACAACTTCAGAGACTGGTCACTATATATCTGTCTCTATTAAATCTGAGATGCTAACTGATTATTAATTTGCTCCAGACTTTCAACCGGTTCATGTTGCAATCACTCTGGAGAATCAGCCATGCCAGATTATCAACAGACCCCGAGAATCCTGACTTAAGGTCAGTCTAACTAAGAAACTGGTCAAGGTTCAGAAACAGAAATCAATGATCGCCTCCTCGTGGCTCCAAATCTGAACACAGTGGTCTGTACACAGTTCCTTATTCCCATTCGAAACATTCGACACATTCGGATATTTCACGGTAGTAACAGACGCAGTGTAACCTTCGCGCTGGTCGCTGACCTGTAGTAGTATGAAGAGGCTCAAATTTTGAACGAAGTCATGGAAATAATATTGTAGCGAGCAAACGAATAGCCAATCCTCGTGTAAACGATGACACGAATGCCTCGTGTAAAAAATGGCATATGTAAATAATGATACATGTAAACAATGGCACGTGTACACAATGACACGTGTAAACAATGGCACATGTAAACAATGGCACGTGTAAACACTGCCTCGTGTAAACAATGGCACGTGTAAACAATGCCTCGTGTAAAGAATGGCGCGTGTAAACAATTGCATGTGTAAACAATGACACATGTAAACAATGTCACATGTAAACAATGACACGTGTAAACAATGACATATGTAAACAATGGCATGTGTAAACAATGACACGTGTAAGCAATGGCACCTGTAAACAATGGCACGTGTAAACAATAGCACGTGTAAATAATGGCACATGTAAACAATGGCGCATGTAAACCGTGGCACGTGTAAACAATGTCTTGTGTAAGCAATGGCACATGTAAACAATGGCACGTGCAAGCAATGGCACGCGTAAGCAATGACACGTGTAAGCAATGGCAAGCATAACGAATGGCAGGTGTTTGGACAGGACTGGACTGGACTGGACTGGACTGTAGTATGTAACAGATATGGTTATAAGACGGAACATGCAATTGTTGTGACTGCCAATGTTGTTTAGCTCATTCTCACTGCTTAGTCGACTTTCTCTGGGCTTGTTATACATTAGTGTGTGTGCGTGTTGTGCGTGTGTGCGTGCGTGCGTGCGTGCGTGTGTGCGTTCGTGCGTGCGTGTGTGTGCGTGTACGCGTGCGTGCTTGCGCGCGCGTGAATCTATGCGCGTGGCTGTGTGAGGTAACACGCTTTAATGAGTTTCGCAGACCAGCAAACAGACACACCGACAGACAAACGGTCAACTGACTAATCAACTCATAATAGTTGTGAGGCCTAACCCAAGAATTAGAAATAAATAAATAAATAATAATAATAATAATAATAATAATAATAATAATAATAATAATAATAATAATAATAATAATAACGACGACGACGACTACGACGACGAAAACGACGATGACAGTAGTATTACGTTTTACTGTTCACATTGTTATGATGTTTCTGTATTTGTGTACATAGATGTAAAATGGGTTGTACACGAAAACAGTCCCACGGGCGGGCATACGGACAGACAGGCATGCACGCACGCACGCACGCACGCACGCACGCACGCACGCACGCACGCACGCACGCACGCACGCACGCACGCACGCACGCACGCACGCACGCACGCACGCACGCAGTAACACCCCCCCCCCCACCCCACCCATCCCCCCCATTGCACTAGGTTATGAGTGTAATAATCCAGTTGTAAGCCTTATATGAAGAACCGTGTTATTAGCTGGTAATAAATATGTATATCTGTTCTTGTGAGGCCCTCTCTAAAATCAGGCCACTGAAGATGTACCCTCCGTAAATAAAGGCTATTTTTATTATTATTATTATTATTATTATTATTATTATTATTATTATTATTATTATTATTATTATTATTATTATTATTATTATTATTATTATTATTATTATTGAACATGACATAATGTTGCTTTGCTTGTACATGTGCGTTTCTTGGATAGTAATAACTTAGATAGATATCATGGGTGCAGAATTACAGTCCCAGCTCGTGCGAGCGCTATGACAATTTATTTTCATTCCTGGTGCCATTTGTTCTCCTCTTATTCCTGATGTCATTGGATCTCCTCTTATTCCTGATGTCATTGTATCTTCTCTTATTCTTGATGTCATTGTATCTTCTCTTATTCCTGATGTCATTGGATCTCCTCTTATTCCTGAAGTCATTGGATCTCCTCTTATTCCTGATGTCATTGGATCTCCTCTTATTCCTAATGTCATTGGGTCTTCTCTTATTCCTGATGTCATTGGGTCTCCTCTTATTCCTGGTGTCATTGGGTCTTCTCTTATTCCTGGTGTCATTGGGTCTTCTCTTATTCCTGATGTTATTGGGTCTTCTCTTATTCCTGGTGTCATTGGGTCTTCTCTTATTCCTGATGTCATTGAGTCTCCTCTTATTCCTGATGTCATTGGGTCGTCTCTTATTCCTGATGTCATTGGGTCTTCTCCTATTCCTGATGTCATTGGGTCGTCTCTTATTCCCGATGTCATTGGTTATTCCTGATGTCATTGGGTCTTCTCTTATTCCTGATGTAATTGGGTCTTCTCGTATTCCCGATGTCATTGGTTATTCCTGATGTCATTGGGTCTTCTCTTATTCCCGATGTCATTGGGTCTTCTCTTATTCCTGGTGTCATTGGGTCTTCTCTTATTCACGATGTCATTGGGTCTTCTCTTATTCCTGGTGTCATTGGGTCTCCTCTTATTCCTGATGTCATTGGGTCTTCTCTTATTCCTGATGTCATTGGGTCTTCTCTTATTCCTGGTGTCATTGGGTCTTCTCTTATTCCTGGTGTCATTGGGTCTTCTCTTATTCCTGATGTCATTGAGTCTCCTCTTATTCCTGGTGTCATTGAGTCTCCTCTTATTCCTGGTGTCATTGGGTCTTCTCTTATTTCTGGTGTCATTGTATCTTCTCTTATTCCTGGTGTCATTGAGTCTTCTCTTATTCCTGGTGTCATTGGGTCTTCTCTTATTCCTGGTGTCATTGGGTCTTCTCTTATTCCCGATGCCATTGGGTCTTCTCTTATTCCTGGTGTCATTGGGTCTTCTCTTATTCCCGATGCCATTGGGTCTTCTCTTATTCCTGGTGTCATTGGGTCTTCTCTTATTCCCGATGCCATTGGGTCTTCTCTTATTCCTGATGTCATTGGGTCTTCTCTTATTCCTGATGTAATTGGGTCTTCTCTTATTCCCGATGTCATTGGTTATTCCTGATGTCATTGGGTCTTCTCTTATTCCTGGTGTCATTGGGTCTTCTCTTATTCCTGGTGTCATTGGGTCTTCTCTTATTCCCGATGTCATTGGGTCTTCTCTTATTCCTGGTGTCATTGGGTCTCCTCTTATTCCTGGTGTCATTGGGTCTTCTCTTATTCCTGGTGTCATTGGGTCTTCTCTTATTCCCGATGTCATTGAGTCTCCTCTTATTCCTGGTGTCATTGGGTCTTCTCTTATTCCTGGTGTCATTGGGTCTTCTCTTATTCCCGATGCCATTGGGTCTTCTCTTATTCCTGATGTCATTGGGTCTTCTCTTATTCCCGATGTCATTGAGTCTTCTCTTATTCCTGGTGTAATTGGGTCTTCTCTTATTCCTGATGTCATTGAGTCTCCTCTTATTCCTGATGTCATTGGGTCGTCTCTTATTCCTGATGTCATTGGGTCTTCTCCTATTCCTGATGTCATTGGGTCGTCTCTTATTCCCGATGTCATTGGTTATTCCTGATGTCATTGGGTCTTCTCTTATTCCTGATGTAATTGGGTCTTCTCGTATTCCCGATGTCATTGGTTATTCCTGATGTCATTGGGTCTTCTCTTATTCCCGATGTCATTGGGTCTTCTCTTATTCCTGGTGTCAGTGGGTCTTCTCTTATTCACGATGTCATTGGGTCTTCTCTTATTCCTGGTGTCATTGGGTCTCCTCTTATTCCTGATGTCATTGGGTCTTCTCTTATTCCTGATGTCATTGGGTCTTCTCTTATTCCTGGTGTCATTGGGTCTTCTCTTATTCCTGGTGTCATTGGGTCTTCTCTTATTCCTGATGTCATTGAGTCTCCTCTTATTCCTGGTGTCATTGAGTCTCCTCTTATTCCTGGTGTCATTGGGTCTTCTCTTATTTCTGGTGTCATTGTATCTTCTCTTATTCCTGGTGTCATTGAGTCTTCTCTTATTCCTGGTGTCATTGGGTCTTCTCTTATTCCTGGTGTCATTGGGTCTTCTCTTATTCCCGATGCCATTGGGTCTTCTCTTATTCCTGGTGTCATTGGGTCTTCTCTTATTCCCGATGCCATTGGGTCTTCTCTTATTCATGGTGTCATTGGGTCTTCTCTTATTCCAGATGCCATTGGGTCTTCTCTTATTCCTGATGTCATTGGGTCTTCTCTTATTCCTGATGTAATTGGGTCTTCTCTTATTCCCGATGTCATTGGTTATTCCTGATGTCATTGGGTCTTCTCTTATTCCTGGTGTCATTGGGTCTTCTCTTATTCCTGGTGGGATTGGGTCTTCTCTTATTCCCGATGTCATTTGTTCTCCTCTTATTCCTGATGTCATTGGATCTCCTCTTATTCCTGATGTCATTGTATCTTCTCTTATTCTTGATGTCATTGTATCTTCTCTTATTCCTGATGTCATTGGATCTCCTCTTATTCCTGAAGTCATTGGATCTCCTCTTATTCCCGATGCCATTGGGTCTTCTCTTATTCCTGATGTCATTGGGTCTTCTCTTATTCCCGATGTCATTGAGTCTTCTCTTATTCCTGGTGTAATTGGGTCTTCTCTTATTCCTGATGTCATTGAGTCTCCTCTTATTCCTGATGTCATTGGGTCGTCTCTTATTCCTGATGTCATTGGGTCTTCTCCTATTCCTGATGTCATTGGGTCGTCTCTTATTCCCGATGTCATTGGTTATTCCTGATGTCATTGGGTCTTCTCTTATTCCTGATGTAATTGGGTCTTCTCGTATTCCCGATGTCATTGGTTATTCCTGATGTCATTGGGTCTTCTCTTATTCCCGATGTCATTGGGTCTTCTCTTATTCCTGGTGTCAGTGGGTCTTCTCTTATTCACGATGTCATTGGGTCTTCTCTTATTCCTGGTGTCATTGGGTCTCCTCTTATTCCTGATGTCATTGGGTCTTCTCTTATTCCTGATGTCATTGGGTCTTCTCTTATTCCTGGTGTCATTGGGTCTTCTCTTATTCCTGGTGTCATTGGGTCTTCTCTTATTCCTGATGTCATTGAGTCTCCTCTTATTCCTGGTGTCATTGAGTCTCCTCTTATTCCTGGTGTCATTGGGTCTTCTCTTATTTCTGGTGTCATTGTATCTTCTCTTATTCCTGGTGTCATTGAGTCTTCTCTTATTCCTGGTGTCATTGGGTCTTCTCTTATTCCTGGTGTCATTGGGTCTTCTCTTATTCCCGATGCCATTGGGTCTTCTCTTATTCCTGGTGTCATTGGGTCTTCTCTTATTCCCGATGCCATTGGGTCTTCTCTTATTCATGGTGTCATTGGGTCTTCTCTTATTCCAGATGCCATTGGGTCTTCTCTTATTCCTGATGTCATTGGGTCTTCTCTTATTCCTGATGTAATTGGGTCTTCTCTTATTCCCGATGTCATTGGTTATTCCTGATGTCATTGGGTCTTCTCTTATTCCTGGTGTCATTGGGTCTTCTCTTATTCCTGGTGGGATTGGGTCTTCTCTTATTCCCGATGTCATTGGGTCTTCTCTTATTCCTGGTGTCATTGGGTCTCCTCTTATTTCTGGTGTCATTGGGTCTTCTCTTATTCCTGGTGTCATTGGGTCTTCTCTTATTCCCGATGTCATTGAGTCTCCTCTTATTCCTGGTGTCATTGGGTCTTCTCTTATTCCTGGTGTCATTGGGTCTTCTCTTATTCCCGATGCCATTGGGTCTTCTCTTATTCCTGATGTCATTGGGTCTTCTCTTATTCCCGATGTCATTGAGTCTTCTCTTATTCCTGGTGTAATTGGGTCATCTCTTATTCCTGATGTAAATGGGTCTTCTCTTATTCCTGGTGTCATTGTATCTTCTCTTATTCCTGGTGTCATTGAGTCTTCTCTTATTCCTGGTGCCATTGGGTCTTCTCTTATTCCCGATGCCATTGGGTCTTCTCTTATTCCTGGTGTCATTGGGTCTTCTCTTATTCCCGATGCCATTGGGTCTTCTCTTATTCCTGATGTCATTGGGTCTTCTCTTATTCCTGATGTAATTGGGTCTTCTCTTATTCCCGATGTCATTGGTTATTCCTGATGTTATTGGGTCTTCTCTTATTCCTGGTGTCATTGGGTCTTCTCTTATTCCTGGTGTCATTGGGTCTTCTCTTATTCCCGATGTCATTGGGTCTTCTCTTATTCCTGGTGTCATTGGGTCTCCTCTTATTCCTGGTGTCATTGGGTCTTCTCTTATTCCTGGTGTCATTGGGTCTTCTCTTATTCCCGATGTCATTGAGTCTCCTCTTATTCCTGGTGTCATTGGGTCTTCTCTTATTCCTGGTGTCATTGGGTCTTCTCTTATTCCCGATGCCATTGGGTCTTCTCTTATTCCTGATGTCATTGGGTCTTCTCTTATTCCCGATGTCATTGAGTCTTCTCTTATTCCTGGTGTAATTGGGTCATCTCTTATTCCTGATGTAAATGGGTCTTCTCTTATTCCTGGTGTCATTGTATCTTCTCTTATTCCTGGTGTCATTGAGTCTTCTCTTATTCCTGGTGTCATTGGGTCTTCTCTTATTCCCGATGCCATTGGGTCTTCTCTTATTCCTGGTGTCATTGGGTCTTCTCTTATTCCCGATGCCATTGGGTCTTCTCTTATTCCTGGTGTCATTGGGTCTTCTCTTATTCCCGATGCCATTGGGTCTTCTCTTATTCCTGATGTCATTGGGTCTTCTCTTATTCCTGATGTAATTGGGTCTTCTCTTATTCCCGATGTCATTGGTTATTCCTGATGTCATTGGGTCTTCTCTTATTCCTGGTGTCATTGGGTCTTCTCTTATTCCTGGTGTCATTGGGTCTTCTCTTATTCCCGATGTCATTGGGTCTTCTCTTATTCCTGGTGTCATTGGGTCTCCTCTTATTCCTGGTGTCATTGGGTCTTCTCTTATTCCTGATGTCATTGGGTCTTCTCTTATTCCTGGTGTCATTGGGTCTTCTCTTATTCCTGGTGTCATTGGGTCTTCTCTTATTCCTGATGTCATTGAGTCTCCTCTTATTCCTGGTGTCATTGGGTCTTCTCTTATTTCTGGTGTCATTGTATCTTCTCTTATTCCTGGTGTCATTGAGTCTTCTCTTATTCCTGGTGTCATTGGGTCTTCTATTATTCCCGATGCCATTGGGTCTTCTCTTATTCCTGATGTCATTGGGTCTTCTCTTATTCCTGATGTCATTGAGTCTTCTCTTATTCCTGGTGTCATTGAGTCTTCTCTTATTCCTGGTGTCATTGAGTCTTCTCTTATTCCTGGTGTCATTGGGTCTTATCTTATTCATGATGTCATTGGGTCTTCTCTTATTCCTGATGTAATTGGGTCTTCTCTTATTCTTGATGTCATTGGGTCTACTCTAATTCTTGGTGTCATTGGGTCTTCTCTTATACCCGATGTTAGTAGCGGTATGCCTGGTTATCTGCTAGATAAGATACTAACTATATAAAGTTATAAGTTTATTTCAGTGGTATACTGGCTGTCTAGTGGCTAGCGGCTATACACGTGCGAAATAATGCTAGTAAACTGTAGTGTTGTTGATGCGTGCCGGGCGCACTGGCGGGTCGGTTGGCCTCACGCAAATGGGGCTCCAAGCTGTACGGCGCCTAGTTGAATTAGCGTTGGTGGCGTGAGAGACAAGCGAGTGCCATTCAAACCGGAGTCGTACTACACTTAAGCCATACCTGACATGCCGAGCATAGATTCCCGAGAGATAACGCAACCAATATGAATAGAATCAACATGATCTTATCAGTAAATACACATTGATAATATTACTATCAAACCTGCCCAGGAGACCACTCAACTTGTGGCGCAAAAATACGGAGGTTCTTTAAGACAGGGGTTGACAGATAATCTATCTTACGGAATCAACATCCTTACATTTCAGAGAGATACCGGGTAGCATCTGCCTTGTGTTGAGACATTCAGTTTATAGTGACCACCTGTCTATAATGACTACCTGTCTATTGAGACCATCTGTCTATTGTGACTATTGTTAATGGTCGACGAGGTGGTCGTGCGTCACAGGTTTGACTGGATATACACTTATATCGGGAGATTGCTATGAACCTACCATCCACCCACCCACCCACCTAATTCAATCCCGGGAACAAGATATGATAATAGCCGCTGATGAATGGAATTATATATAAATAACTATAGTGATATATTCTCAGCGGGATTAGATATGAATAACTATAGGGATACATTCTCAGAGATTGAAGCACAAACCGATCTCAGGTCTTCTAATGAGCAGACCAACGTTTAGTTGTCAAGCATGCGTGGCACGAATCCCCGCCATATGGACCCGAATGGTTCAAGCAATTAAAATTAAATATAGTGTACATTGTTGAGACTCAATTCTGAAGCAACACATACCGACCGACTGTCTGAAACAACACATACCGACCGACTGTCTGAAGCCAGACATACCGACCGACTGTCTGAACAAACACATAATGACTGACTGTCTGAACTAACACATACCGACCGACTGTCTGAAGAAACACATACCGATCGACTATCTGAGCAAACACATACCGACAGACTGTCTGAAGAAACACATACTGACCGACTGTCTGAAACAATACATACCAACCAACTGTCTGAAGCAACACATACCGACCGACTGTCTGAAACAACACATACCGACCGACTATCTGAGCAAACACATACCGACAGACTGTCTGAAGCAACACATACCGACTGACTGTCTGAAATAATACATACAGACCGACTGTCTGAACAAACACATACCGACAGACTGTCTGAACCAACACATACCGACCAACTGTCTGAACCAACACATACGGACTGACTGTCTGAAACAACACATACCGACTGTCTGTCTCAAAACAATACATACCGACCGTCTGTCTGAACAAACACAATGCAATGCAATGCAATGCAATGCAATGCAATGCAATGCAATGCAATGCAATGCAATGCAATGCAATGCAATGCAATGCAATACAATACAATACAATACAATACAATACAAGGTGTGGCATCTATGCATTTAACTTGAAGTTCCGCAGGGGCCCTGAAATTGAGACAAAACAATGTTTGTGTCACCTTTGGGGGGGGGCGGGGCTTTGGAAATATGGGGCCCTGTCCAAATGCCGAGCGACTGTTTAAACCAACACATACCAACTAATTGTCTGAACCAACACAGACCAACCGATTGTCTGAACACGCATATACCAACCAACTGTTTAAACCAACACATTCCAACCGACTGTCTGAAACAACATATACCGACTGTCTGTCTGAAACAACACATACCGATAGACTGTCTGAACAAATACATACCGACCGACTATCTGAAACAACACATACCAACCGACCGACTGACTGTCTGAACCAGCACATACTGACCGACTGTCTGAACAAACGGATACCAACCGATTGTCTGAACCCGCATATACCGACCGACTGTTTAAACCAACACATACTGACCGACTGTTTAAGCCAACACATACTGACCGACTGTCTGAACCAACACATACTGACCAACTGTTTAAACCAACACATACCAACTGATTGTCTAAGCCAACACATACCAACCTATTGTCTGAACCCACATATACCGACCGACTATTTAAACCAACACATACTGACCGACTGTTTAGACCAACACTTACCGCCTGACTGTTTAAACCAACACATACTGACCGACTCCTTAAACCAACACATACCGACCGACTGTTTAGACCAATACATACTGACCGACTGTTTAAACCAATACATATTGACTGACTGTTAAAACCAACACATACTGACCGACTGTTTAAACTAAGACATACTGACCGACTGTTTAAACCAACACATACTGACCGACTGTTTAAACCAACACATACTGACCGACTGTTTAAACCAAGACATACCGGCCGACTGTCTGAAGCCACACATACCGACTGAATGCATGAACCAACACATACTGACCGACTGTCTGAAGCCACACATACCGACTGACCGCATGAACCAACACATACCGACCGACTGTCTGAAGCCACACATACCGACTGAATGCATGAACCAACACATACTGACCGACCGTCTGAATCAAGATAGTCCCACTGAACGACATGATAGTGACGTGATCCCAGCTATTATTTCCAATGCTAATAAGCTATGCGTGATTGGAGGAATGCTGATGGTGCAGGCATGCTAAATGATGATGAGAGTAGGACATACATCACGGAGGATTTCCCTCAAAATAAACAGGGACAATTCTCCCAGCATCTATAAAAATGCACATACCTTTTAACTCTCCGATATCATTGTTTCAATGAGTAAAATCAATTTTGTCTTTAATTCGTCTTGTCCGGAACGCATGCGTGTAGGTATGATTACTGTATTCTGCGGCTGTAGTAGTAGAAACATCATACAGCTGCAATCAGTCCTTCTTCGCTTTTGTCCACTGTGTCTTGTCCTCAGCCGAATTCGTTAGCTTCCTCAGGTCCATTCTTGACTTGCTTTCTTGAGGTCACCTCGTAGCACGCTTAGCAGATTTATGCAACGTATAACCTGTGACCATTTACTTATGGAACTCTCGCTCGCCTCTATATACCATGTGACCATTTACTAATGGAACGCTCGTTCGCCTCTTTATAACATGTGGCCATTTACTTATGGAACGCTCGCTCGCCTCTCTATAACATGTGACCATTTACTAATGGAACGCTCGCTCGCCTCCCTATAACATGTGACCATTTACTAATGGAACGCTCACTCGCCTCTGTATAAAATGTGCCCATTTACTTATGGAACGCTCGCTCGCCTCTCTATAACATCTTCGCCTAATAAAGTTGTCCATCAATCATGCTGATTTAATTATGGCATAGACTGGAGCTGTAGAGTTTCCAGTTCAGAAAGAGAGCCGACGACATTTGCAATTCAGCCATGTTTGTTTGGCTATGTGATGGCGTTGAGAAGTTTATATACACCTGTGCAAAAGTTAAGCACCAGCAAAAACAATAGAACGTAGAAACATGATGGTACAACTAGGCTGCCATACTTTTTGTCCCCGCGTTAGCTGACATAATTCCAAGTACGAAATGCACATGCATGCATGACTTCACGCCGCTTGATGTCCGTGCGTGGCGGGAAACAGCACACGTGTTCAGTTATGTAAAAGTCCAGTTTGAGGTGTAGAACATTACATACAGATTTAGGCGACAAGATTAGGAATTTTGTGTTCATGACCGTGGTTTATTTGTACAGAGAGAATTAGCTCTTGATTGTGAACCGCTATGGCAAGACGAAGGTTAAGTGATCGTGTGAAATGGCAAATCATAGGCATGCATACCACTGGTAGGTCATGCAGAGAGATTGGCAGACAGCTGAACATTAACCATACTGTAATCAGTCGTTTGATTGCAAAACATGGGCAAACTAACGAGGTGAAGGAAAGGCCTAGATCTGGAAGACCGAAGAAGACTACTGCCCGTGATGATCGAGCCCTAGTACGCCTTGTTAGGAGATCTCCATTCACCAACAGCAGAGTGCTCAGCCAGCAATGGGAAACGCGCAATAGAGTGTCAATGTCTACCGTCAAAAGGAGACTGTATGCTGCTGGCATGAAAGCTAGGAGACTTGTCAGACGTCCTCTCCTCACTGCACACCACAAAGAGGAGCGTCTGAGGTGGTGCAACGAAAGAAGATACTGGAACATGAGATCCTGGAGACGGATACACTGGTCCGATGAAAGTCGGTTCCTGCTTCATGCCACAGATGGTCGAACTCGTGTATGGAGGTCCAGACGCACGGCGTACGACCAACGTAACATCATGGAAGAAGTTCCATTTGGTGGAGGTTCCGTTATGATATGGGGGTGCATCTCATTTGATTGTAAGCTGAATCTGTTGACTGTACCTGGAACACTAAATGGACAAAGATATCAAGATTCCATACTGGATAGAGTTGTGGTCCCTCATTTTGTAAATCATGCACCTGGAACCCACCCTATATTCATGGATGACAACGCCCGACCACATCGTGCTAGAGCTGTGCATGAATACCTCCGCCAGAATGCCATCGAAACCCTACCATGGCCCGCAAGGAGCCCTGACATGAACCCTATTGAGCATATCTGGGACATTCTGGGAAACATGGTGAGAAGGAGGGATCCTCCTGTGCAGAACCTACAGGAATTAACAGACGCACTCCATCTTGAATGGCAACGAATACCACAATGGCGTATCAGTCGGTTGGTGACCAGCATGAGACATCGTGTCCAGGCCGTCATCTAGGCGCAAGGTGGATATACCCGGTATTAATAATGACAGTCTCAAACTCGTGCACAGATGTTAAACTTCGTTTTCAGACACCATTAATGACAATCTAGCCACGTGTGTCAACTGTAGGGCAATAGTTGTCAGTTGTGTCAACGTAACCATATTCAGGCCTCGTTTTCAAGTTCAAACAAAAACATACAGTGTTTCCCCACCATCATAATCAGCATTCCTCTAGTTGCATTATTACCTCTTGCACTAAGATGGATGGGTACATAAATGTTTATGCTATTGCTTTCTTCATAGCACATGAATATACCCTCGCATGTGCGTAAAATAGGGTGGTGCTTAACTTTTGCACAGGTGTATAGTTAAAAGCACGAAAGCGATACACTCGGTAAAACTACGACAGATCAACATCAAGAATGTCTCATACACAAGCAAACAATCGTTTAGCATCCCATAAGACGATTAGAAAGGTGCGCAAGTTTGTCAAAAATGCCTTGAAATGCAACATGGGGCCTATTGTGATAAGCAATTCTACAAACATTCTCTTTCTTAGCACATTCGGTAATGAATGTGTAAGCGACCCAAAGGCAGGCGAATAAGCAGCAAAAGCACATTCACCAATGAATGGGTAAGCGATCCAAAGGCAGGCGAATACGCAGCAGAATCACATTCATTAATGAATGTGTAAGCGATCCAAAGGCAGGCGAATACGCAGCAGAATCACATTCATTAATGAATGTGTAAGCGATCCAAAGACATGCGAATACGCAGCAGAAGTACATTCATTAATGAATGTGTAAGCGATCCAAAGGCAGGCGAATACGCAGCAGAATCACATTCATTAATGAATGTGTAAGCGATCCAAAGGCAGGCGAATACGCAGCAGAAGTACATTCATTAATGAATGTGTAAGCGATCCAAAGGCAAGCGAATACGCAGCAGAATCACATTCATTAATGAATGTGTAAGCGATCCAAAAGCATGCGAATACGCAGCAGAAGTACATTCATTAATGAATGGGTAAGCGATCAAAAGGCAGGCAAATACGCAGCAGAATCACATTCACTAATGAATGTGTAAGCGATCCAAAGGCAGGCGAATACGCAGCAGAAGCACATTCATTAATGAATGTGTAAGCGATCCAAAGGCAGGCGAATACGCAGCAGAAGTACATTCATTAATGAATATGTAAGCGATCCAAAGGCAGGCGAATACGCAGCAGAAGTACATTCATTGATGAATGTGTAAGCGATCCAAAGGCATGCGAATACGCAGCAGAAGTACATTCATTAATGAATGTGTAAGCGATCCAAAGGCAGGCGAATACGCAGCAGAATCACATTCATTAATGAATGTGTAAGCGATCCAAAGGCAGGCGAATACGCAGCAGAAGCACATTCATTAATGAATGTGTAAGCGATCCAAAGGCAGGCGAATACGCAGCAGAAGTACATTCATTAATGAATGTGTAAGCGATCCAAAGGCAGGCGAATACGCAGCAGAAGCACATTCATTAATGAATGCGTAAGCGATCCAAAGGCAGGCGAATACGCAGCAGAAGTACATCCATTAATGAATGCGTAAGCGAACAAAAGGCAGGCGAATATGCAGCAGAAGCCCATTCACCAATGATTATGTACGCGAGCATGGCAGAGCGTACTTTCATCACTGCTCATATAGTCAATGACAACTTCCAGTTCTACATAAGCGTATGAACAGAGGGTGAGAGGAAGGGGGCCACAGATTTTCCCCCATTGTACCCCCTAGGTTTTAGCCCCACCCATAGTTTAAGCCCCTCCACCCCAACCCCTCTAGGCCAAAGTACGTTACTACATCACTGTTTTGCTGCATGCTGTTCAGAACATCAGCTAATAGGCTATTGGAACCTGCCATAAATTATCGTGATTACTAATATTGTGCCTTGTTCATAGAAAGTTGATCTCGAATTTGATACATATCGGAACCCAACAATCATCAATTGCGAGCAAGTGCGCTGAGACGCACCCACTTCCCAAAGTGTTGTAGTGCGTCGTTAATGATCGATACCCACAGACGTTCAGATAAGAAAAAGTCGAGTAATGAAAATGTTGGCTAAGGTACCTGGCCCGACAACTACGGCGATCAGACTCCTGACAACCGCCAGCATGCTGAGAGTGGTCGAGGATATGGAGCTACGGATGGCCATGCATGGCTTCAGTAACTAATCAGCAAGATGAGGGTGATGATCAGGATCATATGCCGATAGAGATGGCGTCACCGGATGCTGAAGACAGTGACGATTGCGATCGTGATAAGTGTTGACGTTTGGCTCGATGATGTGGAATCGTATGAGTAATTATCAGGACCATGTTTTACATTGTCGACCGACGCATTGCGATTGACTTAATCCGACAATCACTAATATCAGAGACTCTGGAAATGAGAGGTGGTTCGTAAATTCGAATACCGTAAGTTACCGTATACCTATGTTGTTTCTGAACGAAAGGCTATGGCTACGAGTCCAGCTCCTCAGCGTTAATACTCATTAGCAAAACTGCTGTATTGTGTCTCGAAGCAGCTATCTCCAGAGGTGCCTAGAAATTGTACATCATTTTCTGGTTCGACCATTGCCTGTCCAAGAGTGCTTCCAAAGCATTCACTGTCGGTGTATTTACCACTTCTTTGTACAAACTGTTCCATGGTTCAGCGACCCGGATGCAGAAACTGTTCTGTCTGAGTCTGGTCTTTGCTCTCTGCTTAAAGATCTTAAGACTGTGTCCCCTGGTGGCACTGGACTCCATTAGTGGTATGTGCGGGCGCACCTCACGATCGAACACACCTGTCAACATCTTGTACCTCTCGATCATATCGTCTCGATCTTATCGCCTATCGAATACATTCCTAGTAATATATAATGTCTTCATCAACTGTACATAATTCTGGACTGAACTGCAAATGCTAGCCCATTTAGCTCCGGCCCTTCCTATGTACATGCGTCGGTGAAAATTACGTCTATTATGTAAGGGACTTGGTGTCATTACTCAATGAATGAATAATTATTTGCAACATGAATATTGGTTGAATTTGAAATTTAGAATACACCTTTAATTGGTAAGTGACTAGCAGGACCCTCCTAAATTAGAAACTCCGAACATTTCTATGTGTTAAATTACATCTTTTGGTATTGCCAGCAATGTTTCATCCATAACTTCAATTAGAAATGACGAACTCTAATTATAGTATACAGCGCACTTTGAGGGTCCAACGTAGGCGTAACACTTGGGCTCCATGGAAGCCCTGACAATGTCCAAACACAAGAGAAGATTAGTTCTGACGTAATGATATGAGTAGATACTGAAGAATTTTATATACACGCAACATAACTGTGCAAGTGGGAGTAAGCGCATAGTGAGTGGATCCTATCTGTCTGACATCACACTCAGGTACGCCGGGTGACGACACAATAGATAGTGACGTATCTAGCACCGCCATGTATACTGAATAGTTTGCCAAGTGTACGAATTGCGAGACTTTACCATTTAATATACATTCTGTTAAATATTTTGAAATTAATTTGACTGGGCGCTGGTGTTGCCATAGGTAGCAACAACATGCACCCGGTCAAATTAGTTTCAAAACATTCAACACATTACCTGGGTAGCTACCTTAAAATTGGAATTCCGTGAAGTCAGGATTCAAAGTATTTAAATTTATTCCAATATGCGGAAAAAGGATGGGTGGAGCTTATCTATAAATGGGCGGGGCATATCTAGACATGGATCAGTCACTCTATTGGTGATTAATTAGTAACATTCTTAATTAGTAACGACGGTCGTCTTTACGTCTTAAGTTGTCATTTTAGTCAGATATGTGATTCAAGTAAAATTAGCTTGAATTGGATGTTGTTGATTTGGAACTTATTTTTAAAAAGAGTTTGAAAGAGGAAATTTTCCGGACCATATAGCTAAGTAATCGGAACTTAAGAAGTTCCCGTTCACCGCTATGGCTAACGGTATAGAATTTTAATGCAGGATACCCCCCCCCCCACCCACACACCCTCTCCTTTTAGTATCAGTATTATGAACCGGACTATCCCGACCTCCTAAAGCATGTGCACGAATGGAGCAACCAGTGATTGCACACATTCTGTTTTGTCAAATTAAAATTTTCCTCGGATTTTCTTATTCTGCGAATCACGACTATAGTTGTACGATCACATTTGCCACAACATTTCTTGTGTTAACATCTGCGCAACGTCGCACGAGAAGTTTCTTAGCTACATCTCCGGGCATGCTTGGTGGTGTGGGATATGGGCGTGTGTCGTGACAATGGTGGGGCGGATCTGTAATTAAAGCATCTGAAGTCATCATGAAAATGTTTGACATGACAGTAACATCAATGTCAAATGACAGGGTTGACATGAAAGTGATATCATAGTCAAATGACAGGGTTGACATGAAAGTGACATCATAGTCCAATGACAGGTTCGACATGAAAGTGACATCATAGTCAAATGACAGGTTTGACATGAAGGTGACATCATAGTCCAATGGCAGGTTCGACATGAAAGTAATATCATAGTCAAATGACAGGTTTGACATGAGAGACAGCATAGTCAAATGACAGGTTTGACTTGAAAGTGAAATCATAGTCAAATGACAGGTTTGACATGAAGGTGACATCATAGTCAAATGACAGGTTTGACATGAAGGTGACATCATAGTCAAATGACAGGTTTGACTTGAAAGTGACATCATAGTCAAATGACAGGTTTGACTTGAAAGTGACATCATAGTCAAATGACAGGCTTGACATGAGAGACAGCATAGTCAAATGACAGGTTTGACTTGAAAGTGACATCATAGTCAAATGACAGGTTTGACTTGAAAGTGACAGCATAGTCAAATGACAGGTTTGACATGAGAGACAGCATAGTCAAATGACAGGTTTGACTTGAAAGTGACATCATAGTCAAATGACAGGTTTGACATGAAGGTGACATCATAGTCCAATGGCAGGTTCGACATGAAAGTAATATCATATTCCAATGACAGGTTCGACATGAAGGTGACATCATAGTCAAATGACAGGTTTGACATGAAGGTGACATCATAGTCCAATGGCAGGTTCGACATGAAAGTAATATCATAGTCAAATGACAGGTTTGACATGAGTGACATCATAGTCAAATGACAGGTTTGACTTGAAAGTGACATCATAGTCAAATGACAGGTTTGACTTGAAAGTAGCAAAGGCCCCACGGTGACCGTCTGAAGTGTATGTTTTGCGGGGAATTTTCATTTTAATTAACGTTATGTTGAATAATTTGTTAGTAATTTGAATTGGAGCTGATTATGCCATGTTCATCAGCTTACCGGTATAGTTACCTTGAAATCATGATTGGTTCTATTAGTGGGGCCGATATGTAACAAATTTGAGGTAAGATGTTCCATTCTGGCAGAAAGCATGAAATTTGGCATATGGGTGGTGTAAGGTATGCTGAACATAGTTAGATGCGGTGCCACGTGATTCTACCAAGGGAACCCATTCAAAATGGCGGATTCAAAATGGCCGCCTTCCCAGCGGAAAATCTGCATTACTCAAGTTCTAGATGGAGTAGAGGGCTGGAATTGTTGTCAAATTAAGGGTTTCTTGGGTCCCTGGTTATGATTTTACCCATTATAATATAGATAAACATGCTGAAAAATATATTATTATTATTATTATTATTATTAGTATTATCATCATCATCATCATCATCGTCGTCGTCGTCGTTGTTATAACATTTGTAAATTAGTAGTATTATTGCTAAACGTTTGTACACACATGTTCCGGGCGGAACATTTTAGAAACAAGTTTTCGCTACTCAGAACAATTGGTCTACACGTTTTCTCCAGTAAAAGTAATTGTATGCCAGCACCTCGCTTCGCCAAGCATTATTTCGTTGCGGATTTCCATAAAATTATTGTAGTTTCCTAAACTCACACTGACTATTTAAATACATCTGGAGAATACATAGCTGCATAGCAATCACGTACACGCGTATCGTGCTCTGCTTATAGACAGAGACAATAGCCTATTATATTCTCGCATTCAAGTCAATATGTCAAAGAAAGTGAAATTGACATCTGATCCCACAGTTGATTTAGCACACACGAACGGGCCCATGTGTGTTATTTGCCAGCAGTCCACAACGGAGCATCTCATAGATCCACGTAGTAACACAAATCGTGACAATGTGATAACGAGTTTTAGTTCATTAGCTGTTAACCTTGATAGGCTACAGCAACTCCATGCCCTTCCACCATACCTGGATCTATGTAGGTTGAATGATGGATCTGGAATTGCGGAGACGCTCATAGAAAACTGTGCTAGGTGGCACAAATCTTGATGAGAGAAATGCGAAATTAGAATCCAGCGAGGATCTCAGGTCACCAGTCAAATCTAGATTGAGGTCTAATTTCACTGTGCCAAGTATAAATGATCCCACCCAACCACTGTGCTTTTTCTGTGACCAACCGATAGAGCATGACATTCATAGAGCCGCAACAGCAAAATTTGATCAAAACATACGCAAAATGGTGACATAACTGAGAGATACTAAACTTCTTGCTAAAATGTCATCTGGAGACATGACACCATTGGATGCTATTTACCACAAGACTTGTTTGACAAAACTATACACACGACATAGATCTCTTTCGAGAAGTGAATCTGATATTTTTGACGATATGAAACCTGACTCTGTTGCTCTTGCAGAGCTAATATCATACATGGAAGATCGTCAGGCCTCTGAGCATCCTATTGGCAGCATATTTAAGCTTTCTGATTTAACACGATTCCAATACACTCGCCGTCTTGAACAACTTGGTGGTGCTATGCCAAGTAGGATTAACTCTACCAGGTTGAAGGAAAAGATCTTGTCGAAAATGCCAAATGTGGAGTCAAACAAGAGTAACTATGAAGTGATTCTCACATTCAAGAAAGGCACAGGCGATGCTCTATTATTAGCCACCAAAATGATTCTGATAGTGACGCAATTGCGTTGATGAGGGCAGCTCAAATAATCCGCAGAGATTTTTCAGATTAAGTATGATTGCAAGGGGTCACTTGTTGCTGACCAGTATGACAACTTACCTCAATCACTTGTTACTCTAGTTCAGATGATACTTGGAGGTACCAACATTCATAATCAAAATGAGAATTCCCTAACTATCAAGGGGGAAGTGTTGTCACTGACCCAGCTACTCATCTTTAATGCCATTAAAAGAGTGCGTAAAAGCAGTATGGGAACTCGCCATAATCCTGATCGTGAAACAGCATTGCCACTCTACCTAGGCCTACTAATTCATGCCAAAAACGCGAAAGCGGGAGCTTGTGGATGAACTCTTCAGACACAGACTTTCAGTATCCTACGATCGCGTCATGCAGCTCTCGACTGATGTAGGAAATAAGGCTATAGACATGTTTAAAAAGGAATGGAGTTTGCTTGCAGACGCATCTAAGGCATGCCGGGAACTTGTGAAATGTGCTTGCAAAAGTAATTGCACTGGCAGATGCAAATGCTATAAATCCAACTTACCTTGTACACAGTTGTGCTCATGCGGTGCAAAGTGCGTGTGACGTCTGTGAATCATGATTCAACAATCAACAGCATCATGTATAGCTTTGCATACTCTAATAGGATAATTGAACGTATCTATAACCACCATTACTTGTTTCGATATTAAGAAATCAAGTAATTAAAACTATTTCTAGATGCCATATTGTTTTTGTTCTCAAGAGATGGATCTTTTAGATAACGCATCTTAAAGAGCCACCGTCTTTTGACATCAAACACAGGTGGTCGCTATGAAAGGAGTGATATTTACGTTTTTAGAGTATTGTTGTGAGTAGAATTATAACGTCTGACCCATGAAACCCCTAATTTGACATTATTCCCATCTCTCTACTCCGTCTAGAGCTTGAGTAATGCGAATTTTCCGCTGGGAAGGCGGCCATTTTGAATCCGCCATTTTGAATAGGTTCCCTTGGTAGAATCACGTAGCACCGCATCTAATTATGATCAGGATACCTTAAACCACCTATATGCCAAATTTCATGCTTTCTGCCAGAATGGAACATCTTTTTCACATATCTGCCCTACTATATGTGAACATCGATTAAAGATACGTACAAAATGGAGGAATTCAGTTTCTCAGTCAATCTTACGTCATAATGAACTGCGTCACATGTATGCTGACGTCATAATCAATTACGTCATGAATGGCGCTATATAGTCCATCAAAAACGCTTAATACTCTTTCAAGTTGTACGAATTGTATGTTTTTACTAGTTAATAAACATTACTGTTGAATATTTTGAAACGAATCTGACTAGTTTCAAACTAGTTTCAAATTAGTCAATAGCTTACCTGTATACTTTTCTGGAAATTGAGATTTAAAGAGTACAGGGATAGATTGATCCCAACACGGGTAAAGCGTGGGTGGAGCTTTGCTAGAGATGGGCAGGGGATAGCTAAAATTTGATTCCTCCCGCCTTTGGTGGAACTTAGCTAGAAATAGGTGAGGCGTAGATAGACACGGAAACCTCTATTACCAACCACGCACGCTCTCGGCTAGTCTGGTTCTGGTAGCCATGACAATGTTGTGCCTATCAACGCTATAGAGAATTCCGCAAATAGTCTCCACACGCGCATGCTGAGAACCGGGCCAGATCTAATCGTCCCAGGCAATTCTTAGATTGTCGTATGTGTGCATGGGGTAAGTTCGGTAACAACTTATTATGTTCAATTAGTTGGGGTTGGTAAGCAAATATTATTTTTAATTTCAATAATATGGGTATCAAACTTAGAATTTTAAAGTACTTTAGGTATGTAGGCACATATTAGGCCTATATCTATCACTGAGTATCATGGTCAAATATTAGGCCTATATCTATCACTGAGTATCATGACCAAATATTAGGCCTATATCTATCACTGAGTATCATGACCAAATATTAGGCCTATATCTATCACTGAGTATCATGACCAAATATTAGGCCTATATCTATCACTGAGTATCATGACCAAACAAAGAAAAACGGTTTAGGTGGATAGAAAGGAATTTTATTCAATATCAATGCCTCCCAAAATTCATTTCCATACTAGAAATCTATGGGAAAGAAGGTTTACCTCAAACAAACAATAATTAAAGAATGTCATCGACGGCTTTGACGTACTATTGGTTCTCGATGTGTGGAACCGCTATCATTCTAAAAAACACAATTACTGATAATGGAGTAGAGATTAGACAAGTGGATATCCCTGGGGAATATTACAAATGGTTATACAAGCCCTAAAATTGGCATAAATACTTATCTTGGACAACACCTTTTAATAAGCCCCTTGGCCACCCACAATTCAAAATTAACGCCATTTTTATTTTCAAGATGGTGGGCGTTAACAGACTTCGTTCTCTCTACAATTTGACGGAGTAGTCCGATTTGAATGATCTTGGCATTGGATCATTTGATTCTGGCCATGGAGAAGCCGAATATATAATCAATCCTAACATGGTTAGAAGTTAGCAACTTCCTTCTCCTACTTACAACACATTGCCGTTTGGGAGAAAGAACAATTCGTGAAGCGACATTATGAGATATTTCGACATAGCCATTGTTAGATCAGTGTCAGTTCTGTGTTTGAATGCATGAATGTCAGGATGGTAAAACAATGCATGAATGTCAGGATGGTAACACAATGTATGAATGTCATGATGGTAGAACAATGTATGAATGTCATGATGGTAACACAATGTATGAATGTCAGGATGGTAAAACAATGTATGAATGTCAGGATGGTAACACAAGGCATGGATATTAGGATGGTAACACAATGTATGAATGTCAGGATGGTAAAACAATGTATGAATGTCAGGATGGTAACACAAGGCATGAATATTAGGATGGTAACACAATGTATGAATGTCAGGATGGTAAAACAATGTATGAATGTCAGGATGGTAACACAAGGCATGAATATTAGGATGGTCAAACGATGCATGAATGTCAGAACGGTAAAACGATGCATGACCGTCAGGATGGTGACACAATGTATGAATGTCAGGATGGTAAAACAATGTATGAATGTCATGATGGTAACACAATGTATGAATGTCAGTATGGTAAAACAATGCATGAATGTCAGGATGGTAACACAATGCATGAATGTCATGATGGTAACACAATGTATGAATGTCAGGATGGTGAAACAATGCATGAATGTCAGGATGGTAAAACAATGCATGAATGTCAGGATGGTAACACAATGTTTGAATGTCATGATGGTAGAACAATGTATGAATGTCATGATGGTAACACAATGTATGAATGTCAGGATGGTAAAACAATGTATGAATGTCAGGACGGTAACACAAGGCATGAATATTAGGATGGTAACACAATGTATGAATGTCAGGATGGTAAAACAATGTATGAATGTCAGGATGGTAACACAAGGCATGAATATTAGGACGGTCAAACGATGCATGAATGTCAGAACGGTAAAACGATGCATGAATGTCAGGATGGTAAAACAATGTATGAATGTCAGGATGGTAAAACAATGCTTGAATGTCATGACGGTAAAACGATGCATGAATGTCATGACGGTAAAACGATGCATGAATGTCAGGATGGTAACACGATGCATGAATGTCAGGATGGTAAAACGATGCATGAATGTCAGGATGGTAAAACGATGCATGAATGTCAGGACGGTAAAACGATGCATGAATGTCAGGACGGTAAAACGATGCATGAATGTCAGGATGGTAAAACAATGTATGAAAGTCAGGATGGTAAAACGATGCATGAATGTCATGACGGTAAAACGATGCATGAATGTCAGGACGGTAAAACAATGTATGAATGTCAGGACGGTAAAACAATGTATGAATGTCAGGATGGTAAAACGATGCATGAATGTCAGGATGGTAAAACGATGCATGAATGTCAGGATGGTAAAACGATGCATGAATGTCAGGACGGTAAAACGATGCATGAATGTCATGATGGTAAAACAATGTATGAATGTCAGGATGGTAAAACGATGCATGAATGTCATGACGGTAAAACGATGCATGAATGTCAGGACGGTAAAACAATGTATGAATGTCAGGACGGTAAAACAATGTATGAATGTCAGGACGGTAAAACAATATATGAATGTCAGGATGGTAACACGATGCATGAATGTCATGACGGTAAAACGATGCATGAATGTCAAGATGGTAACACAATGCATGACTGTCAAGATGGTAACACAATGTATGAATGTCAGGATGGTAAAACAATGCATGAATGTCATGATGGTAGAACAATGCATGAATGTCAGGATGGTAACACAATGTATGAATGTCAGGAGGGTAAAACAATGCACGAATGTCAGGATGGTAACACAATGTATGAATGTCAGGATGGTAACACAATGTATGAATGTCAGGATGGCAACACAATGTATGAATGTCAGGATGGTAAAACAATGTATGAATGTCATGATGGTAAAACAATGCATGAATGTCAGGACGGTGACACAATGTATGAATGTCATGATGGTAAAACAATGCATGAATGTCAGGACGGTGACACAATGTATGAATGTCAGGATGGTAAAACGATGTATGAATGTCAGGATGGTAAAACAATGTATGAATGTCATGATGGTAACACAATGCATGAATGTCATGACGGTAAAACGATGCATGAATGTCAGGACGGTAAAACGATGCATGAATGTCAGGATGGTAACACAATGCATGAATGGCATGACGGTAAAACGATGCATGAATGTCATGACGGTAAAACGATGCATGAATGTCAGGACGGTAAAACGATGCATGAATGTCAGGATGGTGACACAATGTATGAATGTCATGATGGTAAAACAATGCATGAATGTCAGGATGGTGACACAATGTATGAATGTCAGGATGGTAAAACGATGCATGAATGTCAGGATGGTAACACGATGCATGAATGTCATGACGGTAAAACGATGCATGAATGTCATGACGGTAAAACGATGCATGAATGTCAGGATGGTAACACGATGCATGGATGTCATGACGGTAAAACGATGCATGAATGTCAGGACGTGACACAATGTATGAATGTCATGATGGTAAAACAATTCATGAATGTCAGGACGGTGACACAATGTATGAATGTCAGGATGGTAAAACGATGTATGAATGTCAGGATGGTAAAACAATGTATGAATGTCATGATGGTAACACAATGCATGAATGTCATGACGGTAAAACGATGCATGAATGTCAGGACGGTAAAACGATGCATGAATGTCAGGATGGTAACACAATGCATGAATGGCATGACGGTAAAACGATGCATGAATGTCATGACGGTAAAACTATGCATGAATGTCAGGACGGTAAAACGATGCATGAATGTCAGGATGGTGACACAATGTATGAATGTCATGATGGTAAAACAATGCATGAATGTCAGGATGGTGACACAATGTATGAATGTCAGGATGGTAAAACGATGCATGAATGTCAGGATGGTAACACGATGCATGAATGTCATGACGGTAAAACGATGCTTGAATGTCATGACGGTAAAACGATGCATGAATGTCAGGATGGTAACACGATGCATGAATGTCAGGATGGTAAAACGATGCATGAATGTCAGGATGGTAAAACGATGCATGAATGTCAGGACGGTAAAACGATGCATGAATGTCAGGACGGTAAAACAATGCATGAATGTCAGGATGGTAAAACAATGTATGAAAGTCAGGATGGTAAAACGATGCATGAATGTCATGACGGTAAAACGATGCATGAATGTCAGGACGGTAAAACAATGTATGAATGTCAGGACGGTAAAACAATGTATGAATGTCAGGATGGTAAAACGATGCATGAATGTCAGGATGGTAAAACGATGCATGAATGTCAGGATGGTAAAACGATGCATGAATGTCAGGACGGTAAAACGATGCATGAATGTCAGGATGGTAAAACAATGTATGAATGTCAGGATGGTAAAACGATGCATGAATGTCATGACGGTAAAACGATGCATGAATGTCAGGACGGTAAAACAATGTATGAATGTCAGGACGGTAAAACAATGTATGAATGTCAGGACGGTAAAACAATGTATCAATGTCAGGATGGTAACACGATGCATGAATGGCATGACGGTAAAACGATGCATGAATGTCAGGACGGTAAAACGATGCATGAATGTCAGGATGGTAACACGATGCATGAATGTCAGGATGGTAACACGATGCATGAATGTCAGGACGGTAAAACGATGCACGAATGTCAGGATGGTAAAACGATGCATGAATGTCAGGACGGTAAAACGATGCACGAATGTCAGGACGGTAAAACGATGCACGAATGTCAGGATGGTAAAACGATGCATGAATGTCAGGACGGTAAAACGATGCACGAATGTCAGGACGGTAAAACGATGCACGAATGTCAGGATGGTAAAACGATGCACGAATGTCAGGATGGTAAAACGATGCATGAATGTCAGGATGGTAAAACGATGCACGAATGTCAGGATGGTAAAACGATGCACGAATGTCAGGATGGTAAAACGATGCATGAATGTCAGGACGGTAAAACGATGCATGAATGTCAGGACGGTAAAACGATGCATGAATGTCAGGACGGTAAAACGATGCATGAATGTCATGACGGTAAAACGATGCATGAATGTCAGGATGGTAAAACGATGCATGAATGTCAGGACGGTAAAACGATGCATGAATGTCAGGATGGCGACACAATGCATGAATGTCATGACGGTAAAACTATGCATGAATGTCATGACGGTAAAACGATGCATGAATGTCAGGATGGTAACACGATGCATGAATGTCAGGATGGTAACACGATGCATGAATGTCAGGATGGTAAAACGATGCATGAATGTCAGGACGGTAAAACTATGCATGAATGTCATGACGGTAAAACGATGCATGAATGTCATGACGGTAAAACGATGCATGAATGTCATGACGGTAAAACGATGCATGAATGTCAGGATGGTAAAACGATGCATGAATGTCAGGATGGTAAAACGATGCATGAATGCCAAGATGGTAACACGATGCATGAATGTCAGGACGGTAAAACTATGCATGAATGTCATGACGGTAAAACGATGCATGAATGTCATGACGGTAAAACGATGCACGAATGTCATGACGGTAAAACGATGCATGAATGTCAGGATGGTAAAACGATGCATGAATGTCAGGATGGTAAAACGATGCATGAATGTCAGGACGGTAAAATAAAAACATAAACCATACACATCAGCATCTGACTTTAACGTTTTTATGTTAATAATATTTCTCAACAATATGGAACAATATGGAACATGTCAAAGGGCGTAACAAGAACTACACTTCTGCATGGTGTAACAAGAAATGCACGTAAGGGTTATGAAGTTTGTGCCATAAGCTCAGCTATAGCAGGCCTCGTGGTGAATTCAAGTCAGCGTACAATTCTAAAGAGATATAAAGCATGGGAGAATAGACAAATATGTGATCATGTGATCACGTGATTACTAATTATTGATGAGGTAGTCGTCAAGTTGTGCTGTTATTCATAGTGTCTGTTTACGGTATTCTTTTAGTCCCGATTCGACCTCCTACCCGCCTGTCAGCGCATGCCAGGGGGTGCTGTCAATACAGTATCAGGATACATTGTCACATGGATCAACACAAGATTAATAATCTAGGCGTGCAGGGACAAAGACAAACACGTCCATACCGTTATAATGATTCACTTAATAACAATAATAATATATGTTTTATGAAGATCTGTCAAGAGCCTTCACAGCCGGCTCCCTTGACATAGTGAATATCTTACAACAGCCACATGGCAGGCAAATTTACCAAATATATAAATAACATGTCAACCGTATTTACAGCTAAATATAATAATTATTATCATCATTATAATTACTAATATCAATATAATTTGTTCCTAATATTAATTATTGATTATTAAATAGATATTAATATGGAATTACTAATAATAAATTCAATCCAGGGTAGTTGAGTGTCTTTCATATAAAGATCGCCACGGGGAGATAGGGTGAGGTGGGGTGTAGTAGGTCTATACGTTCTTGACCTATGAGAACATGGGGATGATTTGACGCTAATACTGCTGAACCGGGATACCGATCGTTGTCATGGTACAGGACAGTTGATAACTATGGGAGTTGTCATTTATTCCGAAGGTGCTGCCGCCTGTCGGATGTTGCAGTCTAAGAGAACAGCTCCGTTTAAAAAACACTATTTTCAAACTAAGCTGCAAGTAAATATCTTTGTCAGTCGTTGAACAAAGGTTGAGAAATATGTAGTGCAATAAAAAGGCTAATATAGCCTCTCTCTGTGGTTATTGATAGGAATCTGGGACATGAGTAGAGTGTTTAAGGGCTTCTCGAGTTTGAACCATCAGTTCGTCGGCGTTGTCTCTTATACCTGGCGCCCACTAGGCTCCAGTATGGCTGTCTAGCACTAACACGCCATAGCTTAAGGTTTTTGATCCGTTTGAACTCGGGTTGCCTATGACAGCAAAGCACACACACACGCACACGCACACGCAGATGAAGCGAATCTTAGTCTAACATCAGCCCTGAATGCCATACCAGAGCCAGGTACACTCCCCAAAGCAGCATAACACGAAATCAGAACATGTTTACAACATTGGTAATCGTGTTTACGACATTTCCAGAAGTAAATACGCGTCACTGTTGCTTGACGAATCTCACCAGTATAGACCTGGCGTCGCTTAACTCAATTCCCAGACCAACAACATGAAAGTTTCATCAACTGAGTACACAACAACATGTGGTATTTAGCCAGGGTGCGTTTAAGTACAGCCGCCGGCGACATAATTCTATCTGATGACTCGCTGGAAATGAGCTTAGACATCACTGGCTTGCAGAACATCAAGCAGATGAGCCGGAGTCAAATGCACGCGTTCTACACGGACGTGCACGCGCTAGTGCGTACTTCTCTATTGGCTTAGCGCTTATTTGAAGTGGTCGTCACTCCACCTTACCGACACGCGCACGATTCTACACTCATATGTGGGTAATTCTTCAGAACCACATTCTTGTCTTCATCAAAATATAGCAAGGTGACAGAAGACATGACGTCAGGAACGCAACATGGCGCCGGAACATCCGGGTACACACCAATGGCGTGAATCAAACTCTGAATTGTAGCATGATTAGAAGGCCGCAAGCGCTGTAATAATAATAATAATAATAATAATAATAATAATAATAATAATAATAATAATAATAATAATAACTAGATTGATAGGTCGATGACGCGTCGTCGCATATCCCCCCCCCCCCCCCACGTTCACCGCTTTGAACTTTTGACACACCTCACAACCCGCCCCCGGGGGCGGAGCCAAATGTAAATGTCATTTTGCACTCCACGATCATATGGGTAACGCACATACCAAATTTGGTTGAATTCCGTCCAACAGTGCATTACAATCAATTTCATGACCTTTTGACCCCCATTCCAACCTCTGGTGGCGGGGCCAAATGTAAATGTGCTCACCGACTCCACATTGATATGGGTAACTCACATACCAAATTTGGTTGAATTCCGTCCAATGGTTTCGGAGGAGATGTATTACAATCAATTTCTGCAGGTTAAAGTTTGACATTTTGACCCCTCTCTCGCCCCCTGGGGGCGGAGCCAAATCTAAATGGCCTCTTGCACTCCGCAATCATAGGAGTAACTCAGATATCAAATTTGGTTGAGTTCTGTCTAACGATTTCAGAGGAGTTGCATTACAATCAATTTCATGACCTTTTGACACCATCCCCCAACCCCTGGGGCGGGGGTAAGTGTAAATGTGCTCATATACTCCACATTGATATGGATAACTGACATGCGAAAATGTGTTTGAATTCCGTCCAACAGTGTCAGAGGAGTGGCATTACAATCAATTTTTTTACCTTTTGACCCCACCCCTGGGGGGGGGGGGGGGCAAATGTAAATGTGCTCATGTACTCCACATTGATATGGGTAATCTATAGACCAGTTTTGGTTGAATTCTGTCCAACGGTTTCGGAGGCGATGCGTTACAATCAATTTCCGCAGGTTAAAATTTTACCCTTTGACCCCTCCCCCACCCCCTGGGGGCGGAGCCAAATTTAAATGGCCTCTTGCACTCCGCAATCATATGGGTAACTCAGATATCAAATTTAGTTGAGCTCCGTCTAACGATTTCAGAGGAGTTGCGTTACAACTGATTGAACCTTTTGACCACTGCCACGCCTCTACTCCTCTCCCCCCCCCCCCCCACCACCACCCCCCCCCCCGCCCCTGGGGGCGGAGCCATATCTAAATATCGTCTTGCAATGCGGAATCATATGCATAACCCACATACCAAATTTGATTTAATTCGACCCAATGGTTTGGGAAGAGATAGCGTGACGGACGGAAGGACAAACGGACGGACGGACGGAGACGATTATAATATCCCCGACGTTTTTTAAAACGTGGGGATAATAACATGCTAGGTCACAAAGGGTTCTACAAGTCGACCAAGATCCACGAGGAGATAGCGTGAGAAGTGGTAGTAGTAGTAGTAGTAGTAGTAGTAGTAGTAGTAGTAGTAGTAGTAGTAGTAGTAGTAGTAGTAGTAGTAGTAGTAGTAGTAGTAGTAGTAGTAGTAGTAGTAGTAGAAGTAGTAGATGGGTTTTTTTATTATTGTCAAGCATTAGTTCTAGGAACCCTGTCATTGACGACGCACTGGCACTAGGATATAGCGCAGTCGATATTGGAATGTAATTTTTACATCTTTCAATTTTAAACCTGAGCCAGGTTCGAACCCAGCCAATTCTATGGCACCGATTCGCCTAGCGTTTGGGAGCCGAGTAGTCTACCCACTGGCCCACTATCCAGAGGACAGAAATCCTCTTTCCCCGGACCAGCTTTCAACTACCCGACTCACAACCACACGAATTGACTGTAACTGATAGTGTACATTCCAGACGTGCCATATCTCTTGGCACTGGAATGTATGTATATTTTTTATTATTGGCAGTGGTAGTATCAGCAGTAGCGGTAGCAGTAGCAGTAGCGAATGACGATGACCATGACGACGACGACGACGACGACGACGACGACGACGACGACGATGATGATGATGATGATGAGTTTTGTTGTATGAATTGCATGTCTTTACTATTTAATAAACATTCTCTTGAATATTTTGAAACTAATTTGACCGGGTGCTGTTGCTAACATAGGTACCGGCAGCACCGAGTCAAATTAGTTTCAAAATATTCAACAGCTTACCTGTACCGTTTTCTGGAAATTGATAGTCAGGGAGCTCAGGGATCGATCGATCCCAACACGGGCGAAGTGTGGGTGGAGCTTAGCTAGAGATGGGCGGGGAATAGCTAAAGCTGGATTCCTCCGTTGATATTGGCGGAGTAGCGGTTTCAAGGATTTCCGGATAATTTTAGGAAAATCCAAGATAGCCGCCGAGAAAATGGACCAATCAAAATTTTGACTAGAAATTCTGAAGCCTACCCGATAGGGTCCTTCCAGCCAAATTAGGTTGAATTCTGTCACGCGGTTAATGAGGAGTAGGGTACGGAATGCCCACGCGGAGATGCTCTGTAACTTGGATTTGTTATCATCTTTCCCCTGGTATTTTCCGATGCTATAGTAGCAGGGAAAACATACTGCGCGAGAGCAACACTGTTAGGAATATACCTGGGAGACCTGACTTGACGTCACAGTGACGTCATAATTAACATATAATGGTGCCCACGTGGTCAATTTGGTGCGTCTTAGCATAGTTCTTTATCGACTTGATTCTTTATTAATTCAGAACAGAAGCCAACAAATGAAGTCATAATGATACTGCGTACTGTATCCTGGGCTGTAATGTGCTAAGCATGTCTGCTAACCCAGCATACAGACTCGTGATCTTTATATTAGATCTATAATCAGGAGAGTGCCATCTGAAGATTACCTCCCATAAACTAGGCACAAGCGCGAGCTTAGTGAACAGAGACAAAGACATACGGTTTTAATGATTGTGTTTGCTCGAAGCTTACAATGTGATTTCTATTTTTGCTATAGCTTCTATCGACAATGTCCGGTATTCTTTGATGTGGAGCTCACGTGCCGTGGAGAGTAGAATGCCAGAAGACAATAATGCTAATTATGGCATTCAGGACATAGCACTATGGCTGACTGGTATGTTTAAGCACGTGGTCACGATGACTATAGAACACTGACCTTTGATGATAGCTACGTACAATCATAAGGCTGCCCATAAGTAATCCATTAACGGGTTTACGACTGTTTACAGTATTAGCCGACGACATTTCAGTCTTGCTTAGCGTAATGGCCATGATTTTCAGCAATAAAAAGTTACTGAATGAAAGTGCGATTAGCTTTCATCAGCATCATGTTCACCTTGATCCCAGCTTTCTGTCTATGAGTTCGTAAATTACCATGATGTTGCTTGAAATAGCGGGTGTTTTAACGCAGATCAACGTATGAACAATATCCACTTAAGAAAATCTCAAGGACGAAGGGTCTGTACTGTATATTAATTCAGCTAGGATCAGGTCAAATTCTTTGATATCTTTTTATAAAAGGGTTCATTTTGTAATAGCAAATTCGGGGTATTAAGACTGGCCTGGGAATTGGGATTCTATGATCGAGTTTTGTCAACAAATTTCAAACAATAAAATTAATGTTTCTAAAAAATACTTTTCAGACAACATGATAACAAAACAAATCACAAATCCGTCACCACCTTGAGATCGCGACGTGTCATGCCTGAAAACAAGTTCATCACAAGTGACAGTTCTTGGCTCATCTATACGATCATGTGTGACTACTGTGAGGATACATATATCTACATGCAGAATCAAAAGGCCCCTCATAATGAAAAAACACACCAAAGCTAATTATAACTCGGCTGTGACAGAACACATAGTAAACACTGGCCATATCATCGCTGCAAGCAATTACCCCAATCATCGACATCGAAAGTAATTTATTCAAACGAATAGTCAAGGAGGCAATTAAAATCTTCAAACACCAACGAACCAAGAACAGCTAGGAGAGATATCGCATGCCTGGATCCAGCCATCGTAATGTCACGTAACGCCACAAGAACTGACCAGAGTGACGTAGCCAGAGACGGCAAATTAGTGCTGAAGAGATGACTGAGATGGTCACGAACGCCACACTTAAGCAAATTCAATATCTCAGAGCGTTAATTTATTTTCCATATTATAATTTGAAACATCTACAAATGTGTACAAATGCCATTTGAGCATTTGTCCAACAAAAACACGTTAGAGGTGGGTAGAAAGCGCTAAATAAAAACGGAATATTGGATAGAGCAATGGCAGGTGGAAATGCAGGGTAAAATATTGCTGAAATTCCCGAATCTACAGGCAATCCAGATGACCATCCAAGAGAGTAAGAGAAAGCTGAAGTCAAAGTTTAAAATTCTGACAAGATCGTCATGCTTTAAGGCAATCGTGCTACATTTAATCAATGCGGTATTAAGTCGCCAAGTTTGTTCTTTACACGGACAAGAGGCAGATCGACAACACCTGATTGAGAAGTGCAAACTATAGGCCTACACGGACCTATGACAAAAGTGTAATCCTTCAGACATCAGAGGTAGAATACCAGGAGGGCGGATAATGCAATTACTATTTGACCAGGTCAACATAAACGCGCCTAATGAAGAGACGAAGATGGCATCTACGCCCATGATCGTCAGCCTCCCAACCTGCTAAATATGCCTAGAATAATTGTTGATAGTCAGGGAGCTCACGGTTTCAGATGCTGGTGGATAGCACTTTGGATTTTGACCTTGAAGATAACAAACTAGAGCAAAGATCCATATCAAGATCACATTAGAAGTTTTGTTCAGCATCATCTAAATGTGATGTACTTTCAATATCAAGCAACTCACAGTGCAACTATCTTTGTAAACTGTCCACGTGCTTTAAAACATTCGTGCAAAAGCGAAGAAAAAACACCCAAATAAAAAACCAATCGCTTGCTAATAAACGGCCCAGGGTAGTTTGAGAAAATCTGAATTTTCTCAAGTAAACTGAAAACGGATTATTGATAACAGCACACTCTTCTGAAGGGATTTACTTAAATATGTTATTCCATATATTCGTTCAACAAATGTGGTTATTATTTTCAATAATTGCGTATTAATACAGAGGGTAGTTTCTTTAATTGCTGCAGTCAGAGAAGTGTTAATCGATGGCAGCTGTGTCTCCATTCCGGTTCCCAGGCCATGTTATACATTTAAACAATGATCCATTGATGGCCTGGTCAGGCAGAGTGGAGACTAAGCTGTAGTCAATGGCCCTTCTGGTGTTTTATGGTCAACCCTTCCCTGACACCTGTTAATCAGCTTCCTCGCACCTGATTTGTATGTCGTTTGATTTGCAATCAGAGTGGTTGGGAATAGGAAGCGCAAGCCACCTGTACATAAGCTAGATTCAGTTTCATCTTGACGCCTTAACGGTCACCATGTTAAATCATGCTATTCTCACCCATCCCTCACAAATGATCATCATTGGTATTTGGTGTGTTATTATAATTTAGTTAGTTTATAGTTTAGTATGGCACGGTTTATAGCTGCTGAATATTAATGATTAATGTTCCTGCTGAAGCTAAGACTTCTTGTTGCTTTAATTATTTTGCAATGTGCATGTACCAGCGTACTATGTATTATAGAGATTATGAGATAAGGTTATTTCTAACTCTAGCTATGGCGTGTTCTATACTGCTTTTTATGTTGCTTGGCTTATTGATTTGCACTGCTGCTATTATAGAACATATTGCAGAATAAACCGTTGTCTTCGCCCACTCCTGGTATGTGTTCTTGCGTGGGCCATACGCCTCTGCTAACTCTCCCGTGTTGGATTAATAGGAAGAATGTCGTATAGCGAGTGACTGCATCATCTTGATTCAGCACAAATACCAATAGAAGAATGGTGGGGATACAAACGAGTGATTGGTTTGACCGGCGCATAAGTGGAGAGAAAGCTAAATTGACCAACATTGTCCAGATAAACATGGGTAGCGAACAGGGAGTCCCGCCATGGGCTATGTTTAATGAAGTAATAAGCAAAGCAGACCTGTCAGTGAATTCACCTTTCCAGAGTACCCAGCCATCATATGACGTCATAATGAATGTGTACAATGACATCATAATGAATGACGTCATGAATGACGTCGATAAGTACGTCACGAACGCATATTTGATGACGGTCTATGGGCTGTTGTACAAATTGTTTGCTTTTACTATTTAATAAATATTCTGTTGAATATTTTGAAACTAACTGGGCACCCAGTCTAATTAGTTACAAAATATTCAACAGCTTCCCTGTATAGTTTTCAGGAAATTGATAGCTAGGGCATTCGGGGATCGATCAATCAAAACACGGCGAGGTGTGGGTGGAGCTTAGCTAGTGATGGGCGGGGCATTGCTAAAAATGGAAAGGTCCATTCCACAGGGATGGCTTCCATTCTAAACGCTACGGCTGATACCCAAAACACCATGCCCTTCGTAAACCATTTTGTTCATCTAACAAGTCATCTCCGGAATAGACCTACTATGATTTACGGGAACCAGCCACTGTATACAAGGCAAAGCAAACGTTGTGCATGGGCTCACCAAGAAAAGAATGATATAGTAGTGGGTGTCCTTGGTAACCTTCACATGCTATTCGACTTCCTTAGAGCCATCAGTTAGCAGATGGAGAGTACTGGCCTTGATGGCGTATGGGTTGAGTCAGGGTTGTTTGGTCAAATTGCCATTAATGGCATGCTGGAAGAGAGAAATTACTGCAGAGCTATTCCTGGACACCTTTGG
Source organism: Chaetoderma sp. LZ-2023a (assembly GCA_034401795.1). Classification (NCBI taxonomy): domain Eukaryota; kingdom Metazoa; phylum Mollusca; class Caudofoveata; order Chaetodermatida; family Chaetodermatidae; genus Chaetoderma; species Chaetoderma sp. LZ-2023a. The sequence continues at coordinate 9,256,917 of CM067372.1, forward strand.
ATATACGAAGCCATCAGTAGGATTTACTTCGAGCTCTTTTTGGGGTGGTTGCGTTTGAAAGACGTTGATTTAACAAAGGAAATTAAATTCCTTGTTTCAACTGTGACTGCCTTGTTCATAGGCAAAGAGGTTAGAGGCATAGAGTACCGTGGTGACATGTATGAGGCTGTAAGTAATCTCGAAGATGTCCTTATTTGTTATGTCTTTCTGCAAAGGTGCAACAATTCCATATCCACTTGATGAAAAATCCGAACCACGCTTTTCAGATGACATACGTTGAAATGATAGAGATTCTTTTAAACTTCATACGTACACATTGTGATGGAAACTGGCAACTCCATGTTGACTCTCATTTTCTGCCATGTTCCATTGGCTAACTGTACGACCACATCAATTGTGCCAGATGGAGACCGGTTTACCTGGTATATATGAAATCAATTTCCCATACAGCCTACCAAGAATTCATGGCGGGAAACTTTGCTATGAAGACATACAAAGGGGCGTTCAATCAAGTTCCAGCGGATCAAGCAACCAATTCTTTTTACAAACTTTCCAATGGTATAATTGGCAATGCGAGGAATAATCTGGCATGGGACAAATTCTGTACCACATGGTCTGAGTGATTCCAAATTTCACAGGATACCGTGCACCTGTTTGCTGTATCTGATGACCAAAGGGATGGGAACCTCTCGGAACTACTCGGAAAGATACATTGCCTTCAAGAAGGAAGCAAAATGAAGAGGTTGTCGGTAAAGTGGCTCATTACTTCCGTGGATTCACGGTCGTTCATCAGGACATAGTGAACTCGATCATTATTGAGCAACCTGGTGCTGGGAAACTCGAAACTACGAATGATGTAGCCATCACAGCTAGCGCTGTTTATCTTCTGACCGCAGAGGAGGGGGAGGGGGCATAGCACATGGCAGGTATGTATGATGAAGGACAATGTATAAAAGAAACTTGTTAAGCATATTGTACCATTCTTTGATACATTCAAAAGGAGAACATTCGGAACCTTGTAAACGGCAACAGCAGTTGGTGCATACGATGAGAAGCAAGAGCCATCAGAAGACGGCATTACCCCCCCCCCCCACCCCACCCAACCCCCGGATCCAACCATTTCAGATAAGCATACATGTAACGTTAATTGTAAAGGACAATATTTTAGAAAAACTAATCAATGAAAAATGCAACTCCTCCTAAAGCCTAAATTCCTTTGTCACTAAGTGCAATGCAGTTTATGTATCGGCTTTAAGATATTTAAAGGGTGATAACTTTGTAATGAATAATTTTTGGCCGCGAAAAAAAGCATATGCACATCTGCACATGATACTGATAATGTGGACACAATTTTAAGTTAATCCATTGATACCTCTAGGAGGAGTTGCGTTGACAAGAAATGATTGTCAGAGATGGATTGGCCGACAGACGGACATACATAAATTTTGGACAGACGGATGGACGTACAGGTATACGGATAGCACATGCACACCTTCATGTGGTAATGATAACACTTACCAAGTTTCAAAAGAATATGAGCTAAACTGTAGGAGGAGTTGCGTTGACAAGAAATGATTGGCAATGCAGTTTATGTATCAGCTTTAAGATATTGAAAGGGGGCTAACTCTGCAGTGAGTAATTTTTTGGTCGTGAAAAAAGCACATGCACATCTGCACATGAAACTGATAATGTGGGATAAAAAGCCTTTAAAGCCAGACATACATCCTATGCAGACACTTTTTAATGCACCAAGTGCTGTACGGCACCTTGAAATGAGAGCGGTAATGAAACACGAATTGTCCCTTGTCTCAATCCCCTTGACTAAAACCAGTAGAACGATGAATTCAAGTCCAAAATCTGCCTTGTTGCCAATTTGACACAAGCGTTATGAATAGACACACCCGTAGAATTGCCTGATTTACAAGTTAATGTTCGAACATGTGCACTGATAGATGGTCATGCTTTGATTCAGGCTATGGGAAAACCATCCATCTGCATAATATTCATTGATTATATTGGGGTGTCACCAAGAATGTCTTACGCAATTTCTCTGCTTTAGTTAAATGAGGTGATGTTGCGTTTGATAGATATTTTGGACAGACACCTATCAAGGCATCAACTAGGTCCATTAGGTTTGTGAAGCACCCAATTTGGAAGGTTATGAACCATGGAGATTTAGCTCTACATCATGTGTGGTCACAGTTTATTGCACTTGATTATAACAAGAAAGATATCGCTCTATTCTCAAGCAAGCATTCTAGCTTATATCCACACATCCCATGTAACTGGTGCCAAAATAAGGTTTCTGGGCGATTCAAAAGAGACCGCTTCCACCCAGCCTTCAGACAATGAAATCAGTATGCTAGTATGGGAGGCAGCAAATGTTCTCCGCGGTGTAAATCATGTAATTTTCGAAGGGATGGTGTGGCATTGTGGGATACATTGAGCTGTCAGTCGTGTTAGATTAGCTACGGAGGACAGATGAAAGCCAGAAGAGAAGAATCGAGCAATCAACTCTGATGAGCTAACCAAGGCCATCAAATTAAGAAATCATAGGCACATGTCTTTGAAGGACCAACTTTACAACCTGCCTCTAATAAGTACAAATCCCTCTTTACTTTGAGGATAGTGAAAAATAGGCTAACCTTCCACATCCAGAAACAAATAGAATTGCTCAAAGCTTTCCGCTGATGTAAAAGCCACAAGATGGTTGATGCGGTGGCATATTTCCGGCAGGAGTACGAAATCTATAGTGTCATGATGGAAATAATTTTCCGATCCAAAACAAGCAGATACGTACAGCTAGGTCTAAATGGGGCTAGAAGACCGAGAAATAAGTGCCTCGTTCAATCTGGGAAGTGAGCTTGATTCGTTTGTCATGTGCTTGTGAACGGGAATAAGATGACACATGAGAGATACATATTCTAGATGAGAATATAATCCGATATCCTAAGTATGCCGAAATAACTACAGCTGAATATATGTCAGATTCCATCTATGTAGAACTGAGCTCCGCCATTACAATCCCAGCTAGATGGCAGCCGTTCGTGTGTGAAGATTTCAACTCCAAGCTGGGTAAACTCGGAATTGTGGACAAAAGTTCAGGGCTTGGCTTATGCATGGGATCATATGGAGAGGGCACACACAACAGCAATGGAGATGCACTGATGGCATTCCTTAGTCACAATCACCTATTTGCCACAAATATGGCTTTCAAACACCCTGCCGTCACTGGACACATTGCTGATCACAAAGCCCCAAAAGGTTCTAAGGCTACAACAGCTGTCTTCAACCATACAGACTTCATACTATGCAAGACGGAAGCAAAATTCCTACTTCGGAATGCTCGTTCCTATGGAGGCACAGACAGACCTAAATTCTGACCATAAGTCAGTCATTACACGCCTTCAGATCAACGATCTCTATACCTAATATATAAACGCCATACCAGGCAAGAGGGTAGAGTCACCTACAACCTACCCAAGCTCATCAGCGACACTGACACTCAAATGTCATATAAAAAGGCCCTCGGGGAGCAGATAGCTAACATCGACGTCAGCTCCGATCCAAACGAAGCCATAACCAAAGTACTGAAATCTATGGAATTATCAGCTACCAGCACCATAGGTGCTCTTAAAACAACCAAACTAGGTATACTGACGACCCTCCAGTAGTAAAACTATCAGCAGAGCAGAAAGCGTTACGGCTGCGCATCTATCAAAGTGACCAAACTGAAGACCGCACCAAACTACGCCGGGAGCGCAATAACATTCTGTACCACATTAGCAAACACTTAAAGGGTCTAGCTATTCAACAAGCAGACTCGCTAGCAGATGAATTCACTGCCATGGATGACTCACAAAATGTTTCGGGTAGCCCGAGCCCTGAGAGTTACTGACTACACACCACCACTCACTGTACACAACTCTGGGTCATGTCAAAGTGGCTTCAAGCCTGGATACAACTGCGCAGACATTATATGGGCTCGCCGCATGCTTGTGTCGGTAGTCATGTCCAAATAGTGGGACTTCCACAAAGTGGGCATTGACATGTCACGAGCCTTCGACACAATTAAACACTCAGAGATCCTAGATGTCAGCTATCTCTTGTGCTTTTCACCTGTTACCTTGCTGCTGCATTGAAATCCGTGCGGGAAGGTTTCACAAGACCAATCCCCCCCACCCCACCCCAACCCCCACCCCACCCACCCCCACCCCCAGTGTCAAGCCTGGGTATGACGCTAGAGATGGAATATGCCGATGATGTGGAATTCATAGACTAGGAAAAGAAACCCCTTGACGACGAACTTCTCCCAATAGCTGCAAGCAAACTAAAAATTGAGAATCTCTCTATGAATGAATCCAAAACAGAGTTCACCCACATATATCGATCTACAAAACATGAAACTAAAGAAAATGACGACCCACTTCGTGGTGTAGAACCATGGAGGAAAGGTACAATCCTGGGCTCACTCCTTTGCAGTACTGCGAACATTGCTGCTACAAGATGGCCCATGTTTGACTATGTGCTAAGAATGCCAGAGGAGACACCAGCACAGAGCGCCTTGGAATTCGCCCTACTCGGAGCCAGCAAATACAAAGCTATGAGAGGGCGTCATTGCATAAATCTGTTAAGCGTGCTACTAGGTGACCTCAATAAAACAAGACTCGGTACACTCAAGTCAAGAATGGACCTGAGAAAGCTAAGGATTTCGGCTGAGGACAAGCCACAGTGGGCAAAAGCGAAGAAGGACTGATTGCAGCTGTAGGATGTTTCTAATACTACAGCCGCAGAATTCAGTAATCATACCAAATATGTAAATTAGAACAAACGCTTGTGTAGCCACGGGATAGTCATTCCTTAAGACGTGTTGTCGGAAAACAACCCATCTTAGTCAACGACCTTTATGCGACCACCATAGCATGAGTCCATCCTGGCCGTAGCAGGAGTCCATTCTTGACCATAACCAATGAAGTTCCATTCAGCGAACACGTGTCTTTTGTGACAACTATATCCTGTATGACCCACATGTTATAGAAGGGTTGCCTGTATTTCAGGTGAATATTTCCAAGAATTGTTGGAGGATTTTAATTGATAATTTCAAGAGCGTTATGCTAATAATAACACAGTAGCATACCCGACTAGCACTTGTATGATCACAGGATATCATAACCTGTCGCCTGAATAATGGACAAGTGCCCACCTTTATTTTTATGAGAAAATTACCGCATTTAATGAAATATATACCCGGGTCATCTTGTTGCGTGCTTGTGGCTTTGAATCACTTTATTCTTCGTGTTGTCAAACTCAATCCAATTTGATTTAAGTGTATGGCCTGCTAATGTAGGCACATCCGTTATTATTCCTCCCCGGGTGGTTCACGATTGGTTGGTTTACTCGCGGTTAATCTCAGTGTATGAATAGGCAACATTCGGAGATCAACCTTCAAAATGCAGTCAATTTGAAATGTGTCAATAATGATCAAATCTAGTTCAATGGACTAGTTATTTCTATGCAAGTCCTTCTCACAATAACTGTCTAAAGTATTCGCTCGCGATTATACCTCGAGTCAGGGGTCTAGGACATCTGTACGCCACTAAGGATGTTAAATAACATATAATAGAATTAAGGATTTCACCGAAAGAGAAGCGAATGTCTGAGGCGACAGATTCCACTGCTGTTGTTGTTGTTGTTGCTGTTGCTGTTGCTGTTGCTGTTGCTGTTGTTGTTGGTGGTGGTGGTGGTGGAGGAGGAGGAGGAGGAGGAGGTGATTGAGGAGGAGGTGGAGGACGGCGAAGGGGAAGGAGGAGGCGGCGGAGAAGAGGAAGCAGGAGGAGGAGGATGAGGCGGAGGAGGAGGAGGAGGAGGTGATTATGGAGGAGGACGCAGGGGGGGGGGGGGGGGGAGGAGGAGGTGATGATAGACGAGGAGGAAGAGGAGGAGGTGATGATGAAGGAGGAGGAAGAAGCGGATGAGGTGATGATGGAGATGGAGGAGGAGGACAAGGAGTAGGACGAGGAGGAGGCAGAGGAGGAGGAGTTTGGAAGAGGAGGAGAGGTGATGATGGAGAAATGTGGAGGAGGAGGAGGTGAAGGAGGATGAGGAGGTGATGATGGAGATGGAGGAAGAGGACGAGGAGGAGGAGGATGAGGAAGAGATTAGGAGGAGGTGGCGGGGGAGGGTGCTGATGATGGATGAGGCGGCGGCGGGGGGGGGGGGGAGAAGAACGATGAGGAGGAGGAGGTTGATGATGGAGGAGGAGGCGGTGGCGGAGAAGGAGGAAGAAGAAGAGGAGTGGAAGGAGGAGGACGAGGATGAGAGGAGGAGGAAATGATTGGGGAGGGCGGAGGAGGAGAAAAGAGGTGAGGAGGTAATGGTGATGATGGAGGAGGAGGAGGATTAGGACGGGGAGGTGATGATGGTGATGATGATGATGGAGGAGGAGGAGGAGGGGGGGGGGGGTGATGATGATGGAGGAGGGGTGATGATGATGGAGGAGGAGGGGGTGCTGATGGAAGAGGAGGAAAAGATGATCAGGAGGATGAGGGGAGGATGAGGAGGTGATGATGGAGGAGGAGGAGGCATCGGCCACGGAGGAGGAGGAGGAGGAGGGGATGCTGGAGGATGAAGTGGAAGACGAAGAGGATGTGATTATGGAGAATGAGGAGGAGGCGGCGGCGTAGGCTGAGGAGGAGGAAGAGGAGGAGGTGATGATGGGGAGGGAGGAAGAGGAGGAGGAGGAGAGGAGGCAGGAGGAGGTGGAGTAGGTGATTATGATGGAGGAGGAGGAGGAGCAGGGGGGAGGTAATGATGATGGAGGAGGCGGCGGCGAGGGTGGAGGAGGAGGAGGAAAAGGAGGAGGAGGTGATGATGGAGGAGACGGCGGCAGGGACGGCATCGGAGGAGGTGATGATAGGGGAGGGGGAGGCGGAGACGCAGCAGGAGGAGGAGGAAGAGAAGGAGTGGTTGGTGGATGAGGATGAGGATGATGAAAAGAGGCGGATATGCCGTTGAAGGAGGAGGAGGCGGCGGCGAGGAGGTGATGATGATGAAGGAGAAGGGGGTGATGATGGAGGAGGAGATGGAGGGGAGGAGATGGGGGGGGGGGGAGCAAGAGAAGAAGATCAGGAAGAGGAATGGGAGGAGGAGGCGATGATGGAGATCATGGATGAGGAGGAGGGGAGGTGGCCGCGGAGGAGGAGGGGGATGGTGGAGGAGGAGGAGATTATGATGATGGAGATGGATGAGGAGGAGGAGGAGGAGGAGGAGGAGGAGGAGGAGGAGTTTATGGAAGAGAAGAAGGGAGATGATGTGATTATGGAGGAGGAGAGGGAGATGATGGAGGATGAGGAGGAGGAGGAGGGAAGAGGAAGAGGAATTGATTATGGAGGAGGAGGAGGACGGGTAGGAGGAGGTGATGATGGAGGAGGAGGGGGTGATGATGGTGGAGGAGGAAATGATGGAAGAGGAGAGGGGAGGAGGAGGTGGCGGAGAAGAGGAAGGAGGAGGAGGCAGTGTAGTTGATTGTGGAGGAGGAGCATGAGGAGGAGGAGCGGCGGCGGCGAGAAAGAAAAAGAGGAGGAGGAGGAAAAGGAGGAGGATGCGCCGGCGGCGTAGTAGGATGCGGGAGGAGGAGGAGGAGGAGGTGATTATGGAGTGGGAGTAGGAGGAGAGGAGAGGAGAGGAGAGGAGAGGAGAGGAGAGGAGAGGAGGAGATGATGGAGGAGGAAGAGGTGATTATGGAGGAGGGGGAGGAGGGGAGGGGAGGAGGAGGTGATTATGGAGGAGGCGGAGATGCTGGAGGATGAGGAAAAGGAGGAAGATGCGCCGGCGACGTAGGAGGGTGCGGGAGGAGGAGGTGATTATGGAGTGGTAGTAGGAGGAGGAGATGATGGAGATTGAGGAGGAGGAGGAAGAATAGGTGATTATGGAGGAGAGGGGAGGAGGAGGAGATGATTATGGGGAGACGGAGGAGATGATGGAGGATGAGGAGGAGGAGGAAGAAGAGGAGGTGACTATGGAGGAGGAGGAGGAGGAGGAGGAGGAGGAGGGGGATGAGGAGGAGGAAGAGGAGGTGATTATGGAGGGGGAAGATGGAGGAGGAGGAGTAGGAAGTGATGGAGGAGGAGGTGATGATGGGGAGGAGGAGGAGGAGCGGGGGAGGGGATGATGAAGGAAAAGGAGGAGGAGGAGGAGGAGATGATGGAGGAGGAGGAGGTGATTATGGAGGAGGAAGAGGAGGGGTGATGGACGATGAGGAGGAAGAGGAAGAAGGTGATTATGGAGGAGGAGGAGTTGATGGAGGAAGAGGTGATTATGGCAGAGGAGGTGGAGGAGATGATGGAAGATGAGGATGAAGAGAAAGAGGTGATTATGGAGGAGGAGGAGGAGGAGATGATGGAGGAGGTGATTATGGAGGAGGAAGAGGAGGGGTGATGGACGATGAGGAGGAAGAGGAAGAAGAGGTGATTATGGAGGAGGAGGAGATGATGGAGGAAGAGGTGATTATGGAGGAGGAGGTGGAGGAGATGATGGAGGAAGAGGATGAAGAGAAAGAAGTGATTATGGAGGAGGAGGAGGTGGTGGAGGAGAAGGAAGAGGAGGAGGATGAGGAGGAGGAGGAGGATGAGGAGGGGGAGATGATGAAGGAGGCCGCGGCGGAAACTGAGGAGGAGGGGGGAGGAGGTGATCATGATGATGGAGGAGGAAGAGGATGAGGAGGAGGAGGAGGATGTGATGATGATGGAGGATGAGGAGGAGAGGGTGATGATGGAGGAGGAGGAGGAGGAGGCGGAGGAGAAGAGGCGGGAGGAGGAGGCGGAGGAGATGATGAAGGAGGCCGCGGCGGAAACTGAGGAGGAGGGGGGAGGAGGTGATCATGATGATGGAGGAGGATGTGATGATGATGGAGGATGATGAGGAGAGGGTGATGATGGAGGAGGAGGTGGAGGAGGAGGAGGAGAAGAGGCGGGGGGAGGAGGAGGAGGCGGAGGAGATGATGAAGGAGGAGGAGGCCGTGGCGGAGACTGATGACGAGGGGGGGGGGGTGATCATGATGATGGAGGAGGAGGAGGAGGAGGAGGAAGAGGAGGAGGAGGAGGAGGAGGATGTGATGATGATGATGGAGGATGAGGAGGAGAGGATGATGGAGGAGGAGGAGGAGGAGGAGGAGGAGGAGGAGGAGGAGGAGGAAGAGGAGTAGGAGGAGGTTTAGCATTGTTAGAAATTGTTTTTGTCACTTTCCAAGAATGATGCGATGTGACTTGGTGGTTCTTCCAAGATCTATATAATTAATCTCTGGTTATAAAAATTCACCTGCTGTTGGAGCCACGTTCTGGTCAGATTTTAACTTTTTAAGGAAAGGTAATTGAATAACAATCGTCTTCTGATTACAGTGCATGCTTCCGAACATACATTCAAATCACATGTGCCCTAGATCCAACACTGACTACAAATCCAGCATGATATCACATTGACTACAACGCATGCACACACGCACGCACGCACCAGAGTTAGAAGCCAAATTAACATACGAAGTAAAGGACAGTAAATGACAAATTAACAGCCAAATAAACAGTCAAATTAACAGAATAAGCAAAAGCCAAATTAACAGTTAAATTAACAGCCAAAGAAACAGCCAAATTAACAGTCAAATTAGCAGCCAAATCAACTGACTAATTAACAGCAGCCAAATCAACTGACTAATTAACAGCTAAATTAACAACCAAATCAACTCACAAATTAACAGACAAATTGACAGACAAATTAACAGTCAAATTATCAGCCAAATCAACTGGCTGATTAACAGCAGTCAAATCAACTGACAAATTAGCAGCTAAATTAACAACCAAATCAACTCACAAATTAACCAACAAATTGACAGCCTAATCAACAATCAGATTAACAGGCAAATTAACTGGTAAATTAACACTCATATACATACCTTGCTCAATGGGAATGGGCATGTTCCAGAACAGTAGTGTGCATCAAATGACTTTGGTGAAATGATCCACTCGCCCCAGCCTATGTCCACAAAATTCACCACTAATCGTCTCCGTGTGCACATATTAGTGTCAAGTGGCGGTGTCGCCAAATTGCGATCCAAGTCATGCCACGAGTTTTTAGAAAATGAAAACTTAGGTTTTAGTTGAAAATTCTTTTTATTTCTATTTCGCCATCTTTTGCCTTTTCTCTGTCGATGGTACTTCCGGCGGAAGATGTCCGGGTAGGGAATAAGATTGGAATGGCCGAGCCGTCGTTTCGACTCCTTTCTTGACATTAGTATGTCCGGATGTGTTTTAAACACATTCACGTGCGCGTATTCGTATTCTGTGGGATTCTGAGGTATTTCATTATTGTATATGGAGCGCTTCCCACGGGATAATCCTCTCACACTCTCTACACCCCGACTCATTGTCAGTAAATGCCATATCTTGGCCTTGGCTATTAGTCCTGCCAGACAGAGATGAAGAATTCGTCTGCGTAACATTAAAGATTTCCTGAGAAAATACGACAAAAAATGGCTGAGATTTGCGTCCAATGTATCTTCCTAACCTAAAAGCGTGATCAGTGTCACGACTGCGGTTTGGTCGCAGCGATAACACAAGCAGGGCACCCGACCAACTGCTTAGGTCGCCACCATCTTGAATCATTCCGGACACATCCAATACAGCCCAGCCCTTGTGCTTCTCGTCCTCATGTAACTCCACGCGTGCTTCATGTAGTACTTCTGATGGTGTTGTCATGACAATGCGCGCGTGCATGTTTGCTAGTTCTGTTCGGCGTCTTTTACGGATGTACATGTGCACCTCTGCGCGATAAACATGCTCCTGGGAAGTGATGGAGGACATATTAAACACGAGTAACGTCTCACGTGTCACATCACCTGAGGATGAAGAAAACACACACAGGTAATACACAATCAACGACTCGGTATAGATTAATTAATAAACATGACGTCACACACACACGCAGGTCAGCTGGTATATGCAACCTATGGAGATGACGTCACACCCAGGTAATATGGAATCAGTTACCCGGTATATGCAAACAATAAAGATGGCGTCACACGCACAGGTAATATGCAATCAGCTACCTGGTATATGTGAACTATAAAGTTGAAGTCATAAATATGTGGATGAGTTGTGGTGAGTAGGTCTGCTGACCACTCTGAATACGGCGGAGCGGAGGTGATAACGCATTGGCTCTCACAGACGGTGCAGCTAAAATGATAGTGTTATCACTCACATACGGTGGAGCTAAAGTGATAACGTTATCTCTCACATACGGGGGAGCTAAAGTGATAACGTTATCTCTCACATACGGTGGAGATGAGGTGATAACGCATTATCTCTAACATACGATGGACCGGAGGTAATAACGCATTATCTCTAACATACGCATTATCTCGCACATACGGTGAAGCTGAGGTGATAACGCATTATCTCGCACATACGGTGGAGCTGAGGTGATAATGCATTATCCTCTCCCATACGGTGGAGCTGAGGTGATAACGCATTATCTCGCACATACGGTGAAGCTGAGGTGATAACGCATTATCTCGCACATACGGTGAAAGCTGAGGTGATAACGCATGATCCTCTCACATTACTTCTTATTGGATGCATTTGGCATATATATGTATGGCATTATACTAACCAGTCTGCCATTTTCTACCACCACTGTTCTCAATAAAGAAAACGTCAAGCTATACAGCCTGCCTGCCTGTCTGCTTGCCTGCCTGCCTGCCTGTCGGCCTATCTATCTATCCATCCATCCATCCATCTATCTATCTATCTAGCCAGCCAGTCAGCCAGCCAGCCAGCCAGCCAGCCAGCCACCCACCCACCCATCCATCCATCACCATATCCATCCTTCAGCACATTCACCCATCACATATCCATCATCACCCACCCACCCACCGACCCACCCACCCACCCACCCATCCATCAATTCTTCCATCCATCCATCCATCCACCCACCCAGCGACCCACCCAGCCATCCATCCATCCATCCATCTAGTCAGGTTGGAAATCAGAGAAATATGCCCCAATAAAATGTTAAAGGCATTTTGAAGACACGCATGTCGCTGAACACTAACCTTCCTGGCCATTCAGTCGCTCGGGATTTCGAAATTATACCCATTGAACAACCACCTCTCTCTAATACCCCTGACGAAACTGATAAACAAAGGAAACTTAGAGAATCATTTTGGATTAAGCAATTAGAAACAGAATGGCGGAGGGGCATAAATGTGGACCCCGGTCTTGCTGATCAGCGTGAAATAATTCCATTCACTCTGACATATAATCGAAAAAATGTAGAAATTTCCGAAATTTTGAAAGATGAATATCATAAATTACAGAATAATTTAAGACAGCCTCTCAATTTGCGCTCAGTAATAGCATTTAGGAAAAATACGAATCTACGTGACATATTGGTAAAATCCAAATTAACGGGACATCATCTTAAAGTTGTCCAATATTTGCAAGGCCTTATCGTCTCTATAAAAACAAAAATAACAAATCTCAGGCAATAAAATAAATAAAAAATATTTTAAATTTTTTGAAAATTCTGAGCCAGCGCCTTATCCATCCATCCATCCATCCCTCCCTGCCTCCCTCCCTCCCTCCATCCCTCCCTCCCTCCATCCATCCATCCATCCATCCATCCAGTCAGGTTGGAAATTAAGAGAAATATGCCCCAATAAAATGTTAAAGGCATTTTGGGGGAAAGGTCGGCAGACAACATTTTTAATATGATTCGAGGTTACTGAATCCATGTTTGCGCTCTGCCAACATAACCCGAAGCTCTATTGTGGCCACAATGGCTAAAAACGAAATGGCTGCCTCTGATTTACTTTTCAATGTAATATGCTGCATTCCTCTTGCACTAATCCCATCTTCGACATTTATTATTTTGACAAATATTTCTTGACTACATCTGAACGCATCTAATACTGGATATGGAGAGCTTTGTATTGTAAACAGTAGATATGGCATCCATCTAAGATGTCAAGATGGTCGCCATGATAAATACCAGTTCACGTATTTCAGCTTCTAAGCTACATTTTTGTATGGATTAAATTTTAGATATGAGGGTTCAAATCCCGCCACACATCAAGAACAATAACGCTACAAGTTTCTGAAGTGATAGAAGAACTATTTTCAGCTGGAGTTGTATAAGTAATTGCAGAACAATCATTAACAAAAGACATGTTGAAAGACTGATACAATGAACCAATTGTACATCGAGCTGAAGAAACCGATATGGCATTTTTCATTACACATGAAAAATGGGGGGGGGGGAAACGTGCACAGAATGGACAGACTTCAACTGACAAAATAGTACGGTAGAAACAGAGTTACCAACAGTGGGATATACATGTATATTCCAATTACATTGCACACAGTGGTAGAACCGTGTAGGCATATGTTAGGTAGACTTAGTCAACAGTATGTAGTGTTAGCAGTAGATGAGGTGCCCTATTGTAAACGGCTAGAATTAAAATGGGCAAAGAGAGAATACCAGAACTTCTTAGTCATAAGGCTTGCTGGACTCAACACTTCACCGACCTAGTCACCTTTCTCAACGTTATAGAAAAGCACATTCAGTCTCCTTGATTATTGGATGCCTTTGTTGAAGGTAACTTGCTCGGGCCTAGAACAGCTGAACAAGTCCTGGCTTACAAGTCCTATGTTAGCGGAATGAAAACACACAAAATAACCATCCAAGCTATGTAGAGAATTATTCCACGGCTCCTGGGTAGAACTGATCAATAAATCCCAAGAGATAGAAGACGCAATTAATGATGGGGATATGGAGGCACTCGTCTTGAAATGGATAAATTCAGAGATTTAATGGAATCATTTATGTAGAGTCGCTGGACAATATCTTCTTCAGATTCTGGTGAGTTACACACATATGGTTCATATTGTACTTCTCTTCACCGGAGCACTTCGCAGTATAAATTGGGAACTCTATTTGTTTGCATTTCAGACAATGCTCATCCTTTTCATGAGGTATGACTATATAAACGATACCAAATACGGAACAGGTGGGCTTTGAGATCATCAGAGAGACAGTCCCTGTAATTGCTGGAAAGTCGCCCATGACAGAAGAGGCTCTCCAGCACTCAGTATCCAGACAACAGCAGGTTGTCATATTCCACCTCAAGATTGGCCATTGCAGACTCCGAGCCCATCTTTTCAATAACTAATGATAGGACAATCTGCGATGTGCCCCTGTGGTGTAGATCAAGAATGAGTAGAGCATTTGCAGCATTGTATCCAGTATCTGCAACAACGCCTGACACAATGGCCAATGAATACTCCAATGCAAGAGAAGCTGTATGGTAGCTACAACGACCTGGTAACTATAGCATCCTGCATCACAGACCATTTGTAGCCAATAAATGTGAATGAACGAAGGAGAAACACTTCTAGATGGCGGACCATCTATGTCTATGAGATGTATCAACTCACAGTAGAAGAGCTACACGAATTTCAGAGTGGCAACTTAGTCCTGGGCTGATTGAACGGAACTGACAAGAAGTGGGGAGGCATTGTTGGCATTGCCAAGGCATCCTCAGCCTTGAACTGGTGGGCGCTGTCCTCTAACCTAAGATCACATATATCCTGTGATACCAACGACTGATAATAGCATATGAGGCTGGTCGATTGGTCAGCCTAGATCAAATACTTTACCAAGAGCTCTTGCCAGTTCCAATTTCTCTGGCTGATATGAATGGAGATCTGCGAACAGGATCTAAAGCATTTCTGTCTACGATTATCACTGGTGACCAAGCTTTGGTAATATACATTGGAAAGCTGTAAGGAATTGCTCAATTTGGTGATCCAGCCAATGCATTTAGAAGCACTGAACTTCAGGTGGTGGGGGGGGGGGGGGGCAGTCAATTTGCCCCGATTGACATTTCATTTGATAGATACTATTAAGTATCCAAAAAAGTACCACCATAAAGAGACCAATTCGAAGTGTTATTGATTGTGATGTACCATTACCATCGGATTCGAATAATTCTTTGACACTGGCAGAAAATAAAGCAGATTTGTCTCGACTCATTTTGGAACAGATGGTAGAACAAACACATCCTGACAAGACAATATGTGTAGCAGGTATGTTCAAGTATAAAGAGAAGGTGGGATCGTCCAATCCAGACGTTGAAACAGCCAAACTCCAAGCACGCCGAGAAGAGGTTGATACCAGGGTAACTTCATTGTGTTGAGAACCAATCCACTAGGTTATGGGTTTATCCCAGAGATAATGATATCATGGTTCTCCTTCTGCATCACTACAACCAAATGTTGTGCACAAGACTGACTAAAAGCTAGCACTACCAAAAAGAGGAAGTACATACATATTCATACAATTATCGCGCACATGCCATATGATTCAATTGTAATGGAAACGAGTCCATCCTTTCATGCCTTGACTAGAATGGATGTAACATAATTTCTGTCACACCACAGCAGGAAAACTGCATAACGAGTCTTCAAGCAGCAGCACGAGTAACTACAGAACCTAGAAATTGGCCCTTTGGCAGAGGAAACAGCAAAGAAAGCAGAACTCTTCATCTGTCAACTTTACACTGATATACAGAATGTGGATAACTGACAAGCCTCGATCGCTATTGTTCACGCGCATCGGAGTGTCTTCCACAAACGAGTGATGCATTGTCATTCCACCTGAAAATATCACATTATCAGGCTGCAATCTGCATGCAAGCACATCCCAACTACCCTGATCTACCCTCTCCTAAAGCCATTGCTTGAAAAAAATGACTGATTGGATACTACCAATAATGATGTGGATACAACTGACAAGGCTAGATCACCATTGTTCATGACGTCACACACACCTGAGGATTCAAAGCAGTACATTTTAAAACTAACTAATGATTTTTTACCAAAGCTGTTGCTGATGAATGCGCTTCATCTGATCAACCTAAACACATACCTATATTCATTTCACTTGCTGTTCTCAATAAAGTTGGTATTTGAAGATACTACTTTTGAATCATGTTATCAGACCATACGAAAACTGCCACAAACCATGAGTAAAGAGTTTCTATGATCAATGAATTGGGGATAAAGTAATCATGATTTATTCTGTTTGATGGTCTGTGTTGAATGGGTTTGTTTATTTTAATGTGGAAATGCCTCCGCTAACCACAGTCTTTGATTGAATATACCCAATACCTTGATCATTACTACATTAGTACTAACCTCACATATATGTTAGTTCTGGTGATTCTGAAATATAAATGTAAATGATTTGTTAAATGCAACAACTTTACGTTGAAAAAGCATAGGTATAATAACAGTGTCACAATGACCTTGACAGCTGGCCTAGTGGCATCACTATTAGCACACATCTTCCTTATGGTATAGGGATGACTGTGTCCAAGTTTAGTTCTGGTAGTATGAAGCAATTCCGAAATATAAATGTAAATGATTTCTAAACGCAAAAACTTAACGTTGACCCTGCTGTCGTCGGAAAAGTGAACCCTATGTCTTGCTTCCTGCTTCACAGGCGAGACAAAGATGTGTACTCCATTGGTTTTATATATCTATCAGACATATAGCGTATTACACTGTCATCATTAGAATACTATGCTATTGAAATTTAATATTTATTAATATTGGGACCTATCCAGTAAAACCCATCTTCCATGTATATTGGAAGTTATCATGTGTCGTGTAACCATAGCGGCCATCTTGAAATTCAATATGGCTGTCATAATTATGTTAAAGATTTTAAGGAATAATATTTATTGATCATCAGATATGACTACCAGATGTCTTAAGACACCTTTAATCATAGACTTAGGTTTTACGTCAAGTGGAACTGAATATTTATATTGAAATACATTCAATGGCGGCCATTTTGATTGTCGGCCGTTTTGACAGAGTTAGAATCTCAGGATAGTTTGGCAGACAGCAGAACTGGACCCAACACCCTCAAATCATTAAGAAAAGATTGTTTGACAACTTTTCCCCAAAAATGCCTCTAGAAGTTAGATTTTTCCAAAATCCGACCAGTCTAATCCATCCACCCACCCACCGACCACCCACACTCCCACCCACCCACCCACCCACCCACCCATCCATCCATCCATCCACCCACCCACCCATACACACATCCATTCATCCATCCATCCACCCACCCAGCCATCCGTCCATCACCATATCCATCCTTCAGGACATCTCTCCTTCACCATTCATCCATCACCCATCCACCCACCCATCCACCCTCCACCCACCCACCCACCCATCAATCCATCCACCCACCCATCCATCCATCCAACCACCCACCCACCCACCACCCACCCACCCACCCATTCACACACAGACCAACCTATCCGCACGCACGCACGCACGCACGCACGCGCGCGCGCACGCACGCACACCCATCACCATATCCATCCATCAGCACATCCACCCATCATCATATCCATCCATCACTCATCCATCCACCCACCCACCCATCCAACCATCCACCCATCCATCCATCCATCTTAGGCATCACCACATCCACTCGTCCACCCATGCATGGATCCATCGATCGATCTATTTGCCTATGCATCTTTATGTAGGTTACCCACGTACTTCCTATTTCTCTGTAGATTGGCGCACTAACTTATATAATCACAAGTCTTCTTGATGCGTGTCATGAACACCCATTTGATATCCAATTCGGGAGCCTAATAAAATTAATTAAATTTGAATAATTAATTTGTTGTCATGCGATTCATCCTACATCATAGTACGCCAGTAGAAGTTAGAGAAACATTCTTTATTGATACTGAGGACGTTTGAATAATGCATTAGAACGAGCGTAGAGTACGGCCATTTCGCTAGATGACGGATATGTCTGTTATCTTTGTAGATTTATGCTCGTTAGCGAGTTTATTATTTGAAGTAAATGATGCTGGTTTGAGCGTGTATCTTCCAGATTTATTAGCAAAGGTGTATTTTGTGTAGGTTTTTGAGTCTTACTTGCGCCGTGTGTCGTGTCGTGTCTCGCCAGTATGGCGCTCTGGTGAGCGCTAACAGGTTCAACCACGACTAAAGGCTGAGTATAAACCTGCCCTCCTTTCTTACACCAAGTGTACATGTATACAAACATCATCATGATAAAGAGACAATCTATTTAAGCGTGTCTTGCAGCTTTCATATTCTGGTATGTGTCTCGAAATAGGAACTTGATTTCCCACAAAGTATTTCATAAGATACCGACAGAAAGATACCAGAGGGCAAGAAGCAATGATGATGATGATGATGATGATGACGATGATGATGATTGATGATTGATGAAGATGATAATGATGATGATGATGAAGAAGACTGCTTACATCTCCAATGACGACGACCAGGACGACGACGACGACGACGACGACGATTGATGATGATGATGATGATGATGATTTTACTGTCGTCGTCGTCGTCGTTGTTGTTGTTGTTGTTGTTGTTGTTGTTGTTGTTGTTGTTGTTGTTGTTGTTGTTGTTGATGTTGTTGTTGTTGAGGGGCCTGGTTTGGACATAAATCCTCAAAGACGTAGACACGCTGTTGTAGTTTGAACATTACAATTATGTGCTTCTGGAGCATCAGTTATGCAGCAGAATTACAGGACGATCCACGAGTTCTATAACTGTGGTAATTAGCGCATATGGGATTATCCAGATATTGACTGACAGGTAAAAAGCCTCTTAACACGAAGCTTGTCACACGCACGCACGCACACACACACGTACGCACGCACGCACACGCTGATCTAACATACGCGATCAAAACCATATAAATTTATGTCACAGATAAAATCGTTGTTTTGATTCTTTTAAGAACATATAATGGAAACTATTTCGCTTTAAAAAATCGTTCGTATGGTTTATATATAGCTGGTTTGACATGTGTGTTCTTTGAATTCAGCCTGTATGATGGTTGATGTTTTCTTGTCATAAATCCTCGTTCTATCCCTTACGCCCTCGAGCTTCTTGTCCACTTAGCAAACAAACATGTTTACTCAAATCAAACTATCGCTGGAGGAAGATTTAAATACTTACGTTGAACGCGTGGCGCCTTTGGGTAATTAGAGGGCTACGTTATTCGGCTCCTTGCGACGAGCTCGCCATGAGAGCACCCCAGGCTAAACAACTTACTCGAACATCAATCTTTACTAAACAGATGTAACTGTCCAAAATGACAAAACTATTAACTTTTACAAAGATTAACCAAATTTAAACCCGCCTACTTGACATCACGCGCGCACATGCGTCTGTATGTGTACAGTGTACATACGCGTGCACGTGCCTCTGTATGTGTACAGCGTACACACGCGTGTACAACGCGTGTTTGAATAGAAGTATCTACACTAGCATCATTGATGAATTGAATTAAATTGAATTTACATTTATTTGACTGAATGATATTTAAAATATAAATTAAAGCCTACATACAGGGAGCCTACTAAAGGCGTAGCATGTGCACCTTGGATACCCTAACTTGAACGCACAGAAACCTAACATAGAGACGACTGAGAAACAACGGCCAGTAGATGCCATACCATACACATACATGCTTACAAGACATGGTGAGCTTCGTGCTAGTTGCACCATCGGAGGTCTATATGGTAGCGGTGGTGAGTGGATAGCTAGTGGGTGGTGAGTAGGTGGTGAGTGGGTAATAAGCGAGTGTATCCTAAGATTTTGCATGCGAAACCATTACAACCAAACATACCCCCTTATTTACAAATGAAACAGGAGCGATCAGAAGTTACAAATACTCGCCATCTTGTCTTTGTCACATTGTAATTTCTTCGGAGCTCCTGGATATTTTCGATCACACTTAATTCATCACCTGGTTTTGTGGCCGCACGAACCTGGCATGGCTAATAGAAATAAGGGCACGCACCTGAGGGTAAGTCCAAACTACAACTCTCTTGCTACATAAACATCATTACGTCCAACAACATCCAACTCATCAGCCCAAGACTCAACAACACAGTCACCACAGACACGCAATCACCACAGACACCGTCACCACAGACCCCCCCCAAATTTCCACAGACACCGTCACCACAGACACCCCATCACCACAGACACCCCATCACCACAGACACCGTCACCACAGACACCCCATCACCACCGACACCGTCACAACAGACACCTCATCACAACAGACACCCCATTACCACAGACACCCCATCACCACAAACATCCCATCACCACAGATACCGTCACCACAGACACCCCATCACCACAAATACCGTCACCACAGACACCCCGTCACCACAGACACCCCATCACCACAGACACCGTCACCACAGACACCCCATCACCATAGACACCGTCACCACAGACACCCCATCACCACAGACACCGTCACCACAGACACCCCATTACTACAGACACTGTCACTACAGACAGCCCATCACCACAGACACCGCCACCACAGCCACCCCATCACCACAGACACCGTCACCACAGACACCCCATAAATACAGACACCGTCACCACATACACCCCATCACCACAGATACCGTCACCACAGACACCCCATTACTACAGACACCCCATTACCACAGACACCCCATTACCAAAGACACCGTCACCACAGACACCTTCACCACAGACACCTTCACCACAGACACCGTGACCACAGACACCGTCACCACAGTCACCCCATCACCACAGACACCGTCACCACAGACATCCCCTTACCACAGACACCGTCACCACCGAAACCGTCCCCACAGACACCCCATCACCACAGACACCGTCACCACAGACACCGCCACCACAGTCACCAACACCACCGCCAGCCCAACCACCACCGCCAGCCCAACCACTACCACCACTACCGCCGCCGCGAGCCCAACCACCACCACCAGATCCACTAACACATCGCCATCAACAGTGTCCCCGCCAACACACAAGACAACACACGGGCATGCACGTACGCACGCACGCACGCGCACACACCACCACCACTACTACCAGCACCACATACGTATCGCCATCAGCAGTGCCATCGCCAGCATAATCACCACCAGCAAGAACACTGCCAACACCAATAACAGTTCGACTTCATGATGACCACCAACTGTCCAACCACACCAACAAGACCTCCACCAACCGCCTCTCCACTAGAACCATCACACCCCAGATTATCCCCCACAAGCGTCACCCATCCACCCATCATCACTAACATCACAAGCCCTACAATCACCGCAAACATCACCATCGTCATCCACCACCGCCATCATCCCAATACCATAATCACCTACACAATCACCAACTCCATCAACACTAACACCAATTCACCATCCGCACCAACACCAGATTGGTCAGAACAGTAGCCACAAGTCACCATCCACGCCAACAGGAGGCTCACCAAGATGAGAGCAACACCACCATGTCACCATCACTAATCGTTGCCATGACGTACCACTCGCCACCAACCCTTCCAGCACACACCATCGACGACCACCAGCAGCAGACTCACCAGCATCTAAAGACCCGTTCTTAAAGTTAATTAGTGCATGAGATCACGCAATGGCTTGTGCATACGGGGTCATTTTAGCACGGGCCACTAAACCGAGATTGTCTTTGTTCTCGGTGTGAGGATATTAGACCCTACTCTTTGTTTGATTGTATTTTGCACTTAAATGATAGAGGCTTTATTATAATTCTTCCATACGATATTTGCGTGTCTGTTTCAAGTGCCAATCAATGGGGTGAGGGTATTGAGGTGGGTGTGGGTGGGGATTCTGGGTACGTGTTTAAAGCAGCGAATACCGTGTGCCCTGATCCACACATCTCAGTATTATTTTTACCCCATGCTGCTAATATTGGCACTTTATAACGTTTCTCTAAAAAGGCTAATTTCTCTAATTGTTTATCATTGCGCACGCCCTTGTGACAGGCCGTTATTACTAATGGTGATTAGCTAAGTGCATCCAGGCTTCGCCAGCCCAACTACACGTCAATCATGACGTTCACACCCACGTGACCATGTTTGCTTTGATAATTATTCCTTAAGGCATGTGATTAGATGGGGTATTTGGGGGTGGGGGGGCATTATCGTCATTTGAGTTGGGTCTGTGTCGAAACTCATATGATTGGCGAGTTGGGCATCAACGATTCTAATATGATTAGTGAGTCGGTAGTCATTTCAGAATGTAATTTTACGAGAACTATGCAATAACTGCAATGGCGTCTTACGGTTGTCAGTACAACGCAACATGCAGGGCCGATCCCGACATGAATATAACGGAAATTCTTCATCAATAGAATTTCAGTGATACACCCGGACACATGTACTGTGTAATGTTATGCGAACCGTGAATGACACAACACTCTTCATACACCATAGACATTTAGCCAAAGATGTAACCTTAGTGATCTCATACGGAAGGGTGTTGCGAATACAGCATGGACAACAATTTATTTGATATCCATTGACCTGTAAGAGGCATGCATACATCCACTGAGTATGGTTACTGCATACGAAAAACTCCCGAAACGCGATCATGGACAAGCATTACATGTATGACACGCAGTGACAGCGATTAGTGGGTCACGCTGATCTACTTTTGATACGCTGAACACCTTTAACACACAGCGGAAAATTCCAGTATCTTAGTCAATCACGTGACGTCATAATCAACTACGTGACATGTAGGATTACATCATAATCCATTACATCATGAATGACGTAGCTAAGTTCGTCACGAACGTTTAATTGATGACGGACTAACCGTTGTTGTAAGAATTGTATGTCTTTACTATTTAATAAACATGCTGTTGAATTTTTTTAAAAACTAATTTGCCTAAGGCAGCAACAGCATCCAGTAAAATTAGTTAAAAGGTATTCAACAGCTTACCGGTATACCTTTTCTGGAAATTGATAGTCAGGGAGTTCACGGTTCGATCGATCCCAACACGGGCGAAGTGTGGGTGGAGCGTATGTAAAGATGGGCGGGGCATAGCTAAAACTGGATTCACCCACCCAACAACTTTGGTTACTACATATTAAAATCTCGTGAAACTACATCTCGGACGCATGCACGCATGCGGCTCCATTCTCATAGACACTTGTCCCTGACCCACCTGTCGTCTGTTTGACAAGGTCGTATGACACCGCAATTTGACACTTCTGCAGTACATGTTTAGAGTTACCTCGACGTTCACCTTTCCAATGCATGATATTTGAGATTTCATTTTACAAGAATTTGATTGAATTCAAGTGATCTTAGTGTAACTTTTTCGTCTATGCGTTCAGTGGTGCGCATCGTGCGTAGACTGTGATGGTAGTTAGGTCGTCAGGTGATAATGATCAGAATCTTCTATCTGCCCTCAAGGATACAATCATGTCTTTGTGCTCGTATTGTGCTCTAATCTCGCGTTATCTCACGTTATCTCGTCCATCTACCACTGGTATCGACGAGAAAACTCGTCGCAATCAAAAGTCTGACATGTTAATGTTGAAATTGCATTTTGGAGGTCTGTGTGTGCTGCAATAGTTCGGACTAATGTTAACAAATCACGGGATGTTCCTAATAAGCGCGTAAACACTGCTTCAGAAGCGGGCCTAGGGGCTGATTAATGCCACGACCGCGGAAAATAACACATGCATTCCGAAGTAAAGCGTTTTAGAATCATTACACCGACGTAACCAGCTAATTCTGCATGTACCTGAGCATCAATAATTATATCTGTCAAACTTTGTTTTCTGTCAAGGTTGCTTAAATAAGCCATTAATTCCAACAGACATCAGGGAAAGTTTGCGTAAACCGTAGACCACTTAACGATGGCGTAAACATAGCGGCAGAAATAGTTCGAGCTAGTCATTGATAAGGTCGAGGGCGCGAACTCTACTATATATATATATATATATATATATATATATATATATATATATATATATATATATATATATATATATATATATATATATATATATATATATATATATGCATGTCAGTACAACGCAACATGCAGGGCCGATATATATATATTTGCTGGTAATCATCTGTCCGGGCCTCCCATTCCGGCACCTATAATCTGTTTCATCTCCGCTACACCATATTTATGGAGAATGAAGTTTATATATATAAACTTCGTTCTCCATAAATATGGTGTAGCGGAGATGAAACAGATTATAGGTGCCGGAATGGGAGGCCCGGACCGAAGATTACCAGCAAAGGTTATGTCCCTTGTATACAATCAGATGATTATTTTGTGGAAACGCACGTGATCGTAATAATATAATTCACTACCACAAGACTCATTTCTACATTCGTCAACACGTGTTGATTATAGCTCTATTTGCATATAGATCGATGAAATATTCTTTGTTACAAAAATTATCTATAGCATTAAACATTGGACCTTTCCACTATCAATTTCCAGAAAACTATACATGTAAGCTGTTGAATATTTTGAAATTAATTGACTGGTTGCTGTTGCAACAGCGCCCGGTGAAATTAGTCTCAAAATATTCAACAGCGTGTTTATTAAATAGCAAAGACATACAATTCGTACGTGTCGGACTGTTAATCGTTAGAGACGGGCGATATGGAGTCATTGATGACGCCAGGATTATGACGTCATCAACTCCGCATACACGTCACTTACTTGATTATGACGTCATACGATGGATGGATAAATTGGAAAGGTGAATTGTCTAGAAGCTAGAGAATCAGGTATGATGCGGAATAATCTGATATAAAAGGAGTAGAGAATAATCTCAGGGTTTTCCGTGAACCCGCTTATCGCCGAGTGTTAAAGGTGCATGTTCACACTAAAATGCTTGAAATTAAAATTGTTAAAATTTTATACTTTTAGAAGCTTAAACTTTGTACATTAATGTACTGAAGCAAAATAAATCTTAACATATGATGATTTTATTCCGTATAAATGATTATAATTTTTTAATTATGAAGTCGGTAGAAGAATGGTGTGTAAATAATAAAATATTGTTAAATACGGACAAAACTAAGTTTATGATGTTAGGAGCGAAGCATAAATTGAAACAAGTAAATAATAATGTTATAATCCCTACAAATGGTGGAAGATTAAATGTTGTGGAATCTGACAAACTTTTAGGAGTATACATAGACACTACGCTTGCATGGAAAGAACATATAGGCAAACTTTGTAAAAAAGATTTCGTCCTTGATTTATATTATACGGAAAAATAAACATTATCTTAGCATTGAGCAACGAAATCTTTTCTATAAGTCGTATATCCTTTCACACATTGATTATTGTAGTATTGTATTTTGCCCGTCTTCACCTACATTATTGGATAGTTTAGAAAAAGTACAAAAACGGGCAGCTAGGGTGATATTAGACATGCCTTACAGGACACCATCTGCACAACTATATGAAACATTAAACTGGACAAATTTAACTAAAAGAATGCAAATTAAAATGGGTATTATGACATATAAATCTAGAAATGGTCTGGCCCCTGGTTACGTGAAAGACATGTTCACTTCCGTTGGGGTGGCGCACAGTAGTAATTTACGTTCCAAAACACGCAATCACCTACAACTTCCGAGGATTAAAACGGAATATGGCAGAAAAAGCTTCAAATACACTGCAGCGCAACTGTGGAATTCTCTGCCTGAAACGATTACTCAGTCTTCTACTCTGCTGACATTCAAATCAAATATACATGGATATATTACTAAATTATAGTGATATATGGGCAATGTGATTTCACCTTTTTACTTGTGTTCTAATATTGCATATTTTGTTTATTTCTAAATAGCTGTGTATGTGTGAATGAATGTGTACGACCTTGCGCGTATGTATGCGTGAACGGTGATTCGAACATCGACATTCGACGAGGTGATTATTCTGCAATACTGTTTTAGTAATATCTATCGAAAATGAACAAATATGTTAATTATCTAATTTAACAGTCATTTTACTTGTGGTATAATATTGTATATTGTGTATATTTGTAAATAGTTATATATATATATATATATATATATATATATATATATATATATATATATATATATATATATATATATATATATATATATATATATATATATATATATATATGCGTGCGTGCGTGTGAATGACCGTGTACGACCGTGCGCGTATATATGTATGTATGTATTTATATGTGCGTGTGCGTGCGTGCGTGCGTGAGCGCGCGCGCGCGTGTGTGTGTTTGTGTGTGAGGGCCTCGGGAAGATCAGTTTACTGACGATGTATACCTTCTTAAATAAAGATTATTATTATTATTATTATTATTATTATTATTATTATTATTATTATTATTATTATTAATTCGAATTAGGGACGCGTGCCTCTAATTCAATTTCAAAAGTGAAAATTATATTAATTTATGCGTAATGAAATCAACATATGTTAAATTTTATTCCGTTTCATTAGATTTATATGCACAATTTTAAGTTTCTAAAAGTAGCCTAAATAGTTTTAACAATTTTATTTTCAAGCATTTTAGTGTATATATGCACCTTTAATATGCAGTGATCTCGTATAAGTCGCAAAATGGAAATCCCCATAAGACCAAACCAACGACAACATCAAAATGCGTGCGTGCGTGCGTGTGTGCGTGCGTGCGTGCGTGCGTGCGTGCGTGCGTGCGCGCGTGCGCGCGCGCGTGTGTGTGTTTGGATTTATTCCTTTTGAGCATGTTATTACTTAGTTATTGATAAATTATTACTTTATCAAGTAGTTCTAAAGAGGCTAGGTTTATATATTATGCCAGGTGGGAATGACTGGAGTTCTGAATGAATGCATGGTTGGGGCGGTGTGTTGTCGCATAGCTTTTTGGAACTGGATTGTGCTCTTTCCAGTCTCTGTGCGGAGGGAAGTTGTTCTGGGTGTTATACACCCCCACCCACTCCCCTGCCCTTAACACAATTCGATTTAAGAGCTTTCCGGTTTATGAACCATCGATCTATAGGAGCGGGAACGTCTAGTATATGGCTCGAGTACTCGGGAGATGGCAGTATTAAGAAATCTGTGCTTCGGACGGCTTAGATCATTGAGATGCTCTCCTTCCTCATTAGGAATGTAGCCTTGTAATGGAATTGTACAAATCTTATGTCTACTATTTAATAAACATTCTGTCGAATATTTTGAAACTAATTTGACTACGCGCTGTTGCTGCCATAGTATCAAAATATACAACAGCTTACCTGTATAGTTTTCTAGAAATTGATAGGAAGTTCAAGGATCGATCGATGGACGGGGCATATGTAAAACTGGAAAGATGCATTAAGATAACGAGAGGGTCTATCACACACCACCCTGTCAAATTTTTTCCAGATGAGACCACGACACACCACTCCACCAGAGCCTTGCCCTAGAAGATATAGAATGGAAAGAAAGCACCGCGTTATCTCATCCATCATTATCAGTCGGCTGGAGCTGACGTCCAGTCATCGACGGACAACTTTTGGTTAAGTAACAAGAGGTTAGCTTATACTTTTTTTTTTACAGGTAATGGGATGGCATCTGAAACAGCCCTGTGCTGGAGAACTGGAACAACACCCGAGATTAGATTAAAAGCAACAAAATCACTAAACTAAATTATAAGAGGATTGTAAGTGAAATAAGCAGGATTGATTAAAGAAGAAAAATCACGAATAAAGATAAATAAAGTTTGAATAATGATAAGAACTAGGCATCAATGTAATATTTCAAGGCAATAGACTCATGTTACCAGCTGAAGCCGATTATAGAGTTGTAATGAAGACTAGACCGTGTTCTCACTAGAGACTTAATCAGAAGTATGACGTTATTCCTGATTAACGCTATAGTGAGAACACGGCCTAAGAGAAACATAGAATATTTTGTGAACCATCCAGTATGAACAAAATCTGCACCATCTGAAGTAATACATATATAGCGAGGGAACAGATAAGAGACTAGAATTGAACAAGCGAAGTAAGATTACATCAGAATTAAGATTAACGCCTAGGGCCTATAGAGGAAGACAGAGCCATGAATGTATAAAACTACTAGAGGTCTGATGAAGACTTGCCGGTCTTGCAGAAACATCAGGGTGGTGGGTGGGGGATGAGGCAGGCAGGTTCCAGCCTACCTAGGAAAGTATAATCAGACGATAGCGGTAATATAACTGGGTCGGAGTCAATACCATAATACTGTCAGTCAGTACATTCACTATCAAAGTATATTCTATGTGGGGCCTGACAAGAGATTTGTATAGATATTTAAAATTATCCTCATCTATATAATCGAAAGTTCTACTTATTATTTCAGTGATTTGATTAGCTTTATTTATTGTTTCATCGATATGTTATTCAACGCTTAGTCTATGGTCTATTTTCACGCCAATGTCCGCTTCAGTTGATGTGTATGACAGTTGTATGTTGGAATTTATTTAAATATCAAACAAGACGCTGGTGTGGCATTATTACCTAGGCACAAACTAGTTTTTAAATATTCAACAAAATATTTAAGATATTTTACTTGATAAAGGAGTTGCAGTAGATCTACCTATTTGTCTAAAATGGTGGACATTAGCAACATATTTTGTCTATTTAAGCGTAACTTAAGAAGATCCCGGTTGGAATCAGTTGTAGTCTGCTCGTTTTCATACTATTTTAGTTTGTAGTAGTAGTAGTAGTAGTAGTAGTAGTAGTAGTAGTAGCAGTAGTAGTAGTAGTAGTAGTAGTAGTAGTAGTAGTAGTAGTAGTAGTAGTAGTAGCAGCAGCAGCAGCTAGTAGTAGTAGTAGTAGTAGTACTAGTAGTAGTAGTAGTAGTAGTAGTAGTAGTAGTAGTAGTAGTAGTAGTAGTAGTAGTAGTAGCAGTAGTAGTAGTAGTAGTAGTAGTAGTAGTAGTAGTAGTAGTAGTAGTAGCAGCAGCAGCAGCAGCAGCAGCAGCAGCAGCAGCAGCAGCAGCAGCAGCAGCAGCAGCAGCAGCAGCAGCAGCAGCAGTAGCAGCAGCAGCAGCAGCAGCAGTAGTAGTAGTAGTAGTAGTAGTAGTAGTACATTTTCTACGACATACTTGAGTAGTGCGTGTAAATATTGCGTGATTAGTATACGTGGTATGAGATAAGTGATGTGTATATTGCCTTAATGAATGTTAGAGATGTATAATTGAACAGAAATTTACTTATGCGATGTCTGTTATTATGTTAGCGAGCAAATGTATGACATTTTAAATGATTGGATTGACATAGCGCATTCAGCATTGACGGCGCAGACATGACAAGCGCCAACCGCTTTTTCAACCAATCAAACGCTTAGAATCTTTAATAACGACGTCTACTTCAATCATAACATCTTTTTAAAACACTTAAACGACATCTCGTTTAAAAGAGAATATTCCGAGAGTATTTAAATTTTGGAGTGCATTTAAATAATTGAATCCAAAAATGTTTAATGTTAATGAAATTAAAGGTAGTGTGAGTTCTTTTGAAGAGAGCACTACGTGACCCCTGTGTTGTAAATGGTTCGCGTGCAGGACTCGAGCCTATCATTAAGTTTTAGAAAGGTACGGTTGAGAGGACTGCCGCCAGACGGACGCGTACTCGTGAGTGGCCCTCCTTAATAACACTCATACACGGCGCACAGTCACAACTGTCTCAACAGACCACCTTACAGAGACCTTCTCACTAAAAGTGCATGGCCCCCTGGTCAATTTCCATGTTCTTTATACAAGTTGTACTTTAGACAAAATGTTATTTAGTCAGGTGATTCTTTAGACAGGTGGGTATGCTAGACGTCTTTGGGTCACCGGTTTAAATGAATCGCCGCCATAGTGTACGTGTCTCCAAAAGACAGGTGGTCGCTCGCGGAGGTTTAACATTACCGTACTAAAGTAATATAGGTTTTGGAATGCGAAGTAGATTTAACTTTTAAAAAACAAACCCATTTAACGAAATACTTTAATTGATTAAGATGCTTATATCGCAATCTTAATATATATTCAGGGGAAGGGGTGTGGTGTGGTGGGGGTGGTGGTTAGGCGCACCTTGATAGGGTGTAGGTCTATATGTTAGCTATATGCCGTGTTATTAGTAATACGATATCAATTAAAGTCAGCACGCCAGCATACTTGTAAATAAAATTGTTAAAATTGTATACTTTAAACGCTTAAATTGTGTCCCTCAATGCAATGAAACGAAATCAATAAATATATATATATATATATATATATATATATATATATATATATATATATATATATATATATATATATATATATTTAAATAGTAAACCTATCAGTAATTCAGTTTCACAACTAGAAGATAATACTAATTTACACGGAATGGAATCTGCATGTTACCACAACAAATGCACCGTCCACTGGCGCCACAAGAAATGTACCGTCCACTGGCGCCACAAGAAATGTACCGCCCACGAGCGCCACAAGAAATGTACCGTCCATTGGCACCACAACAAATGCACCGTCCACTGGCGCCACAAGAAATGTACCGTCCACTGGCGCCACAAGAAATGTACCGCCCACGAGCGCCACAAGAAATGTACCGTCCATTGGCACCACAACAAGTGCACCGTCCACTGGCGCCACAAGAAATGTAACGTCCACTGGCGCCACAAGAAATGTACCGTCCACGAGCGCCACAAGAAATGTACCGTTCACTGGCACCACAAGAAATGTACCGCCCACGAGCGCCACAAGAAATGTACCGCCCACGAGCGCCACAAGAAATGTATCGCCCACTGGCACCACAAGAAATGTACCGCCCACGAGCGCCACAAGAAATGTCCCGCACACTGGCGCCACAAGAAATGTACCGCCCATTGGCACCACAAGAAATGTACCGTCCACGAGCGCCACAAGAGATGTACCGCCCACGAGCGCCACAAGAAATGTACCGCTCACGAGCCCCACAAGAAATGTACCGTCCACGGGTACCACAAGACATGTACCGTCCACGGGCACCACAAGACATGTACCGTCCATTGGTATCACAAGAAATGTACCGCCCAGTGACACCACAAGAAATGTACCGCCCACAAGCGCCACAAGAAATGTACCGCCCACTGGCGCCACAAGAAATGTACCGCCCACTGGCACCACAAGAAATGTACCGTCCACGAGCGCCACAAGAAATGTGCCGCCCACCCAGGCCCCACAAGAAATGTACCGCCCACGAGCACCACAATAAATGTACCGTCCACAGGCACCACAATAAATGTACCGTCCACGGGCACCACAAGACATGTACCGTCCACGGGCACCACAAGACATGTACCGTCCATTGGTATCACAAGAAATGTACCGCCCACTGGCACCACAAGAAATGTACCGCCCACGAGCGCCACAAGAAATGTACCGCCCACGAGCGCCACAATAAATGTACCGTCCACGGCCACCACAAGACATGTACCGTCCACGGGCACCACAAGACATGTACCGTCCATTGGTATCACAAGAAATGTACCGCCCACTGGCACCACAAGAAATGTACCGCCCACGAGCGCCACAAGAAATGTACCGCCCACGAGCGCCACAAGAAATATACCGTCCGCTGGCACCACACGATTGTAGCGCCCACGAGCGCCACAAGAAATGCACCGCCCACGAGCGCCACAAGAAATGTATCGCCCACTGGCACCACAAGAAATGTACCGTCCACGAGCGCCACAAGAAATGTACCGCCCACGAGCGCCACAATAAATGTACCGTCCACGGCCACCACAAGACATGTACCGTCCACGGGCACCACAAGACATGTACCGTCCATTGGTATCACAAGAAATGTACCGCCCACTGGCACCACAAGAAATGTACCGTCCACGGGCACCACAAGACATGTACCGTCCACGGGCACCACAAGACATGTACCGTCCATTGGTATCACAAGAAATGTACCGCCCACTGGCACCACAAGAAATGTACCGCCCACGAGCGCCACAAGAAATGTACCGCCCACTGGCGCCATAAGAAATGTACCGCCCACTGGCACCACAAGAAATGTACCGTCCACGAGCACCACAAGAAATGTACCGCCCACGAGCGCCACAATAAATGTACTGTCCACGGGAACCACAAGACATGTACCGTCCACGGGCACCACAAGAAATGTACCGTCCATTGGTATCACAAGAAATGTACCGCCCACTGGTACCACAAGAAATGTAATTCATCTAGAGTTAGTAACATCAATCAGCGAAACGTTTAGAGAATGAACGATGGTTAGAATTATCATTGAGAATGTTTATTCTGAAATTTGAAAATTTTCATAAATGCAGCCTTTGAAGTCAATCTATGAAGCATGAATGGAACATGGCGTTAAATCAAGGATGACAAATATATAGATTTCATTCACGATTATCTTCAACCAGTACATCTTTCCAATATTGGCGTATTTTGGGAAAATACCTTCACATCCCCGCTAGCTGGTAAATATGTCTGGCGAAGCGCTGACAGCATTGCTTTAATATTTAACACAAAATGCAACGCGTTTTAAATCATTTCCGGGAACAACTAAGACACCGATATCGTTGAAGTCATACTTTAGAAGACAGGGGTGGGGGTGGTGTGTGTGTGTGGTGTGGGGGGGGGGGGGTTTGGGGTGGGGGTGGGGGGGGAAATGATGTCAATGCGTATAGCAAAATGACACCGTGCTGCCTGAATTATATATTATTACTAGGGATCGTTGTGTAGGATAAATTTGTTCTTTCGTTCAGAGGTTTTTGGGATCTGCTAAGCTATATATTTTTATAAAGCTTATTATTAAGAAAACCCGATGTTTGCATTTGCACCAAGGTCTTCATGGCGGCCATCTTAGATTTAAAAATGGCCGCCAGCCAGATCCTTCGAAACCTGATATATCTACTACCAGAATTTTGATGTCTCTATCTATATTTTCTGGGGTAAGGACTGTATTGGTAACATTTAAAATACGCGTCAGGTAATAGAAATGTTATCTTGGCAGGTGGTTTCCGATTTAATATGTAATTCAAAGACATTATATGGAAATTGTGCAGCATTTATAATACTGTTGGCTTGTTTAAATTCACAAGGATATAGTCGTCATCGTTTTAACACCCTTATATGGTGCATTGACAAAGCTCCGTGCATGGTACGTCTTTGATTTCGATGGGAGGAACTTCGGATTGGCACCTAACCGTCGCACCATCTCAATGAAAACCTCTGAAACACCTGCTATTCTTGCCTTTATTTGGCCACGCGTCTCCTTGTAGTATCCATTCTGTAGAGGATCCAAAACGCCATGATGTGAAATGCCTGTCCTCACACATTAACCGGAACATGTACTCTAAGGTTCGGCTGCTTCAAAGCACCAATAGCAGATGGTAGTTTTTCACTATCAGCGAGCAGCTTACAGACTAAATACTACTGTAACTTCTGGATGTTCTCGATGCTGTTAGCCTTAGCCTAGGAGAGTATACAGACTCTCTCTCTCTCTCTCTCTCTCTCTCTCTCTCGCTCTCTCTCCCTCCCTCCCTCCCTCCCTCCCTCTCTCTCTCTCTCTCTCTCTCTCTCTCTCTCTCTCTCTCTCTCTCTCTCTCTGTTCTTCAGTGCTTCCATGACATCACTTTCTGGTTTTAAGAAAAGCTTTAAATATGTTGATTTATCTATTCTAGAGAACCTGCTAGTATTGACTTATCCAAAACTGGCATGCAAGGCGGGCAATGCCATCGTTTTCTCCTTACCTAAGGTTTGTACATGTATACGACTGGTATGATAACCCAGGTGTGGCGTTTCCCCTAAATATGTGACCCAGAACAATCACTAGACATTGAGCGGGACCCAGAGCCCTATAAATATGGGACACAAACACAATGTCAGACATCCCGCCTTTAGAACGAGGGCCAGGTATATACAAATGCAGAGTCGTGGCATTCCACATTATAAGTAATCTATTTCTCAACCAAAAGTAATAGCTCTAGTCAACCAAAAAGATCTGCTACCGGAGCCAGTAGTGCCTTTGATCTCAAAGCTCTCGCTCCTAACAGAGGAAGCAGCGCGAGAGCATTTATCAATAATTTGAAATCTGCCGTATGATGTCCAAAACTTGCACAGTCGGATGCCCATACATGGGCTAGCTCTACACAGCCACAGTCATTAGTAATTTCAGAACACAGAGCATCGTGTATCTCATCACCTGGCCCCACTGCCATAAGCAGTATGTGGGTGAAAACAAACGTGAGTTCAAAATTAGAATACAGGAATACTTCAGCGCCGTATGACTCTAGAATGACTCACCAGTAGACCACCACTTCACCCGTCCTAATCATATATAGGAACAGGTATCCTACCGCATTATACAGGTCGTGATAGGTAGACAGGCCTACTGGATTCACCTTATACTTCACACAATGGAGCATATTGGCATCAACCGTATTGGATACAGGCTCGTAACAAGACCCATCCCACTCACCCCCACCCCATCCCGCGACGTTATAAGAACATTCAATTACAGTTATTAGCATTGACCATTTATGGGCCAGGTCTGGGAGAAGGGGAAATGTATCAACATTGGGTACAGATCTACAGGGTTTATATTTCACTTGCCTATCAGATTTTAACCCACACATGAGGGTCTAACACGATGTAAGTACTGCTCTGTCAAAAAAGCGCTCTCTGGTTTGGCTTTCCAAACTATTCATAGATCTCAACATTATCTATCGTATCAGCGTGTACAGTTATTCTTCTTCTTCTTCTTCTTCTTCTTCTTTTCGATCGCTGGTATCACACTTGGAGAGCCGTTCTCAAGATGAAATCTGAGGTTTTCTGCAGTTCTTCCACAGGCCCATACAGCTTTTCAAAAAAAGAGGTTGACAAAGGCCATATCTCTTCTCTCAGCAGCTGATACGTACTGCAGCATTGAAGTATGTGCTCTGTGGTCTGTTCTGCTTCTCCACAAGGACAAGCGGGCGATGTCGTAAGGTGGAACCGCCTGTACATGTATTGGTTTAGTCTGTTGTGTCCAGTTCTGAGACGAAAAATGGTCACTTACTCTGGCCTCGAGAGATGATGGTAGGGATCTTCTGATTGAGGTGTTCTATAGAGTGACTTGATGATAGTCTTAATCTCTGTATGGGTAACCATGTTTTCTGTCTGATTCTCTTCTGCACCCACCTTTGCCATCTTGTCTGCTTCCTCATTTCCTTGGACTCCACAGTGTGAGGGGATCCACTGCAATGCTATCCGAAAGCATTTCATGATTTGTAGTGCTTCTTCAAGTTGTGGCAGCTTACCTTTGGTGATAGCCTCAAGGACGGAGCGGGCATCAGATAAAAAGAAAATCTTTGCAATAGGGTCTGCTGTTCTGCTGATGGTATTAGCTGCATGAACCAGTGCTTCGACTTCAGCTCTGTAGTTTGTGCAGTGTTTGCCCGTCGGTATTGCAACTGACTCATGTTGTTCGTTTGGATACTGTATGTGCAGTCCGGCACCTCCGCTCCTAATTGCATCTTTGGCTGATCCATCTGTGTAGATCCTTATCCATGTCTCCTGAGGGTACATTTCTTCCAACATGGCTAGGGTCAGGGCCTTCTTGCTCACATCACTGTGTTTCATCTTTGGTTGTGAGATGAGGTACTGTGGTGCGAATAGCTATGCTCTCTAGTTTGTTTTCCCAGGGTGGAGGATCAAGGGTGTGGTTTGGGTCTTCTATTTGTGCTGGCAACATTTCTTGGTGTTTCCTTTGAAGTGCTTTTGTCTCTTTCACAAAACTTGATCTTTTAAGTCTTCCTGATGACAGCTGTGCTTGCCTGATCTTCATCGGGAAGTTGCTGAAGCGTGTACAGTTCATTTGAACATCGAGATTGCTAGATACATGGCAAGAATCAGGTTAGTGAATTGCGTGCTGCGTTTTAGAATCAACTCTCTTGCCTTGTAGATGGCCATCATGCCTTCCATGCCATCATCTTCACATGTGATTACAGAATGAACCACTTCTTCCGCCTTCCATGCCATCATCTTCACATGTGATTACAGAATGAACCACATCTTCCGCATTCCATGTCACCATCTCTATATGTGATTGCAGAATGAACCACATCTTCCGCCTTCCATGTCACCAAATCTACATGTGATTGCAGAATGAACTACATCTTCCGCCTTCCATGTCATCATCTCTACATGTGATTGCAGAATGAACCACATCTTCCGCATTCCATGTCACCATCTCCACATGTGATTACATAATGAACCACATCTTCCGCATTCCATGTCACCATCTCTACATGTGATTGCAGAATGAACCACATCTTCCGCATTCCATGTCACCATCTCTACATGTGATTGCAGAATGAACCACATCTTCCGCCTTCCATGTCACCATCTCTATATGTGATTGCAGAATGAACCACATCTTCCGCCTTCCATGTCACCACCTCTACATGTGATTGCAGAATGAACTACATCTTCCGCCTTCCATGTCATCATCTCTACATGTGATTGCAGAATGAACCACATCTTCCGCATTCCATGTCACCATCTCCACATGTGAGTTCATAATGAACCACATCTTCCGCATTCCATGTCACCATCTCTACATGTGATTGCAGAATGAACCACATCTTCCGCATTCCATGTCACCATCTCTACATGTGATTGCAGAATGAACCACATCTTCCGCCTTCCATGTCACCACCTCTACATGTGATTACAGAATGAACCACATCTTCCGCATTCCATGCCATCATCTCTACATGTGATTGCAGAATGAACCACATCTTCCGCATTCCATGTCCCCATCTCCACATGTGATTACAGAATGAACCACATCTTCCGCCTTCCATGTCACCGTCTTCACATGTGATTGCAGAATGAACCACATCTTCCGCCTTCCATGTCATCATCTCCACATGTGATTGCAGAATGAACCACATCTTCCGCCTTCCATATCATCATCTCTACATGTGATTGCAGAATGAACCACATCTTCCGCATTCCATGTCACCATCTCTACATGTGATTACAGAATGAACCACATCTTCCGCATTCCATGTCATCAACTCCACATGTGATTACAGAATGAACCACATCTTCCGCATTCCATGTCATCATCTCTACATGTGATTACAGAATGAACCACATCTTCCGCATTCCATGTCACCATCTCTACATGTGATTACAGAATGAACCACATCTTCCGCCTTCCATGTCATCATCTCCACATGTGATTACAGAATGAACCACATCTTCCGCATTCCATGTCATCATCTCTACATGTGATTACAGAATGAACCACATCTTCCGCATTCCATGTCACCATCTCCACACGTGATTACAGAATGAACCACATCTTCCGCATTCCATGTCATCATCTCTACATGTGATTGCAGAATGAACCACATCTTCCGCATTCCATGTCACCATCTCCACATGTGATTGCAGAATGAACCACATCTTCCGCATTCCATGCCATCATCTTCACATGTGATTACAGAATGAACCACATCTTCCGCATTCCATGCCATCATCTCTACATGTGATTGCAGAATGAACCACATCTTCCGCATTCCATGCCATCATCTCTACATGTGATTGCAGAATGAACCACATCTTCCGCATTCCATGTCATCATCTCTACATGTGATTACAGAATGAACCACATCTTCCGCCTTCCATGTCACCATCTCTACATGTGATTGCAGAATGAACCACATCTTCCGCCTTCCATGTCATCATCTCCACATGTGATTACAGAATGAACCACATCTTCCGCATTCCATGCCATCATCTTCACATGTGATTGCAGAATGAACCACATCTTCCGCCTTCCATGTCACCATCTTCACATGTGATTGCAGAATGAACCACATCTTCCGCAGTCCATGCCATCATCTCTACATGTGATTGCAGAAT
Organism: Chaetoderma sp. LZ-2023a; assembly: GCA_034401795.1. Classification (NCBI taxonomy): domain Eukaryota; kingdom Metazoa; phylum Mollusca; class Caudofoveata; order Chaetodermatida; family Chaetodermatidae; genus Chaetoderma; species Chaetoderma sp. LZ-2023a. The sequence goes on from CM067372.1 coordinate 9,294,770, forward strand.
GAACCACATCTTCCGCATTCCATGCCATCATCTCTACATGTGATTGCAGAATGAACCACATCGTCCGCATTCCATGCCATCATCTCTACATGTGATTACAGAATGAACCACATCTTCCGCCTTCCATGTCATCATCTCTACATGTGATTACAGAATTAACCACATCTTCCGCATTCCATGTCATCATCTTCACATGTGATTACAGAATGAACCACATCTTCCGCATTCCATGCCATCGTCTTCACATGTGATTGCAGAATGAACCCCATCTTCCGCCTTCCATGTCACCATCTTCACATGTGATTGCAGAATGAACCACATCTCCCGCATTCCATGCCATCATCTCTACATGTGATTACAGAATGAAACACATCTTCCGCATTCCATGTCATCATCTCCACATGTGATTGCAGAATGAACCACATCTTCCGCATTCCATGTCATCATCTCCACATGTGATTGCAGAATGAACCACATCTTCCGCCTTCCATGCCATCATCTTCACATGTGATTGCAGAATGAACCACATCTTCCGCCTTCCATGTCATCATCTCTACATGTGATTACAGAATGAACCACATCTTCCGCCTTCCATGTCACCATCTTCACATGTGATTGCAGAATGAACCACATCTTCCGCATTCCATGCCATCATCTCTACATGTGATTGCAGAATGAACCACATCTTCCGCATTCCATGCCCTCGCCTCTACATGTGATTGCAGAATGAACCACATCTTCCGCATTCCATGTCACCATCTCCACATGTGATTGCAGAATGAACCACATCTTCCGCATTCCATGCCATCATCTCTACATGTGATTGCAGAATGAACCACATCTTCCGCATTCCATGCCATCATCTCTACATGTGATTGCAGAATGAACCACATCTTCGGCATTCCATGCCATCATCTTCACATGTGATTACAGAATGAACCACATCTTCCGCATTCCATGCCATCATCTCCACATGTGATTACAGAATGAACCACATCTTCCGCCTTCCATGCCATCATCTTCACATGTGATTGCAGAATGAACCACATCTTCCGCCTTCCATGTCATCATCTCTACATGTGATTGCAGAATGAACCCCATCTTCCGCCTTCCATGTCACCATCTTCACATGTGATTGCAGAATGAACCACATCTCCCGCATTCCATGCCATCATCTCTACATGTGATTACAGAATGAAACACATCTTCCGCATTCCATGTCACCATCTCTACATGTGATTGCAGAATGAACCACATCTTCCGCCTTCCATGTCACCATCTCTATATGTGATTGCAGAATGAACCACATCTTCCGCCTTCCATGTCACCACCTCTACATGTGATTGCAGAATGAACTACATCTTCCGCCTTCCATGTCATCATCTCTACATGTGATTGCAGAATGAACCACATCTTCCGCATTCCATGTCACCATCTCCACATGTGAGTTCATAATGAACCACATCTTCCGCATTCCATGTCACCATCTCTACATGTGATTGCAGAATGAACCACATCTTCCGCATTCCATGTCACCATCTCTACATGTGATTGCAGAATGAACCACATCTTCCGCCTTCCATGTCACCACCTCTACATGTGATTACAGAATGAACCACATCTTCCGCATTCCATGCCATCATCTCTACATGTGATTGCAGAATGAACCACATCTTCCGCATTCCATGTCCCCATCTCCACATGTGATTACAGAATGAACCACATCTTCCGCCTTCCATGTCACCGTCTTCACATGTGATTGCAGAATGAACCACATCTTCCGCCTTCCATGTCATCATCTCCACATGTGATTGCAGAATGAACCACATCTTCCGCCTTCCATATCATCATCTCTACATGTGATTGCAGAATGAACCACATCTTCCGCATTCCATGTCACCATCTCTACATGTGATTACAGAATGAACCACATCTTCCGCATTCCATGTCATCAACTCCACATGTGATTACAGAATGAACCACATCTTCCGCATTCCATGTCATCATCTCTACATGTGATTACAGAATGAACCACATCTTCCGCATTCCATGTCACCATCTCTACATGTGATTACAGAATGAACCACATCTTCCGCCTTCCATGTCATCATCTCCACATGTGATTACAGAATGAACCACATCTTCCGCATTCCATGTCATCATCTCTACATGTGATTACAGAATGAACCACATCTTCCGCATTCCATGTCACCATCTCCACACGTGATTACAGAATGAACCACATCTTCCGCATTCCATGTCATCATCTCTACATGTGATTGCAGAATGAACCACATCTTCCGCATTCCATGTCACCATCTCCACATGTGATTGCAGAATGAACCACATCTTCCGCATTCCATGCCATCATCTTCACATGTGATTACAGAATGAACCACATCTTCCGCATTCCATGCCATCATCTCTACATGTGATTGCAGAATGAACCACATCTTCCGCATTCCATGCCATCATCTCTACATGTGATTGCAGAATGAACCACATCTTCCGCATTCCATGTCATCATCTCTACATGTGATTACAGAATGAACCACATCTTCCGCCTTCCATGTCACCATCTCTACATGTGATTGCAGAATGAACCACATCTTCCGCCTTCCATGTCATCATCTCCACATGTGATTACAGAATGAACCACATCTTCCGCATTCCATGCCATCATCTTCACATGTGATTGCAGAATGAACCACATCTTCCGCCTTCCATGTCACCATCTTCACATGTGATTGCAGAATGAACCACATCTTCCGCAGTCCATGCCATCATCTCTACATGTGATTGCAGAATGAACCACATCTTCCGCATTCCATGCCATCATCTCTACATGTGATTGCAGAATGAACCACATCGTCCGCATTCCATGCCATCATCTCTACATGTGATTACAGAATGAACCACATCTTCCGCCTTCCATGTCATCATCTCTACATGTGATTACAGAATTAACCACATCTTCCGCATTCCATGTCATCATCTTCACATGTGATTACAGAATGAACCACATCTTCCGCATTCCATGCCATCGTCTTCACATGTGATTGCAGAATGAACCCCATCTTCCGCCTTCCATGTCACCATCTTCACATGTGATTGCAGAATGAACCACATCTCCCGCATTCCATGCCATCATCTCTACATGTGATTACAGAATGAAACACATCTTCCGCATTCCATGTCATCATCTCCACATGTGATTGCAGAATGAACCACATCTTCCGCATTCCATGTCATCATCTCCACATGTGATTGCAGAATGAACCACATCTTCCGCCTTCCATGCCATCATCTTCACATGTGATTGCAGAATGAACCACATCTTCCGCCTTCCATGTCATCATCTCTACATGTGATTACAGAATGAACCACATCTTCCGCCTTCCATGTCACCATCTTCACATGTGATTGCAGAATGAACCACATCTTCCGCATTCCATGCCATCATCTCTACATGTGATTGCAGAATGAACCACATCTTCCGCATTCCATGCCCTCGCCTCTACATGTGATTGCAGAATGAACCACATCTTCCGCATTCCATGTCACCATCTCCACATGTGATTGCAGAATGAACCACATCTTCCGCATTCCATGCCATCATCTCTACATGTGATTGCAGAATGAACCACATCTTCCGCATTCCATGCCATCATCTCTACATGTGATTGCAGAATGAACCACATCTTCGGCATTCCATGCCATCATCTTCACATGTGATTACAGAATGAACCACATCTTCCGCATTCCATGCCATCATCTCCACATGTGATTACAGAATGAACCACATCTTCCGCCTTCCATGCCATCATCTCCACATGTGATTGCAGAATGAACCACATCTTCCGCCTTCCATGTCATCATCTCTACATGTGATTGCAGAATGAACCCCATCTTCCGCCTTCCATGTCACCATCTTCACATGTGATTGCAGAATGAACCACATCTCCCGCATTCCATGCCATCATCTCTACATGTGATTACAGAATGAAACACATCTTCCGCATTCCATGTCATCATCTCCACATGTGATTGCAGAATGAACCACATCTTCCGCATTCCATGTCATCATCTCCACATGTGATTGCAGAATGAACCACATCTTCCGCCTTCCATGCCATCATCTTCACATGTGATTGCAGAATGAACCACATCTTCCGCCTTCCATGTCATCATCTCTACATGTGATTACAGAATGAACCACATCTTCCGCCTTCCATGTCACCATCTTCACATGTGATTGCAGAATGAACCAAATCTTCCGCATTCCATGCCATCATCTCTACATGTGATTGCAGAATGAACCACATCTTCCGCATTCCATGCCCTCGCCTCTACATGTGATTGCAGAATGAACCACATCTTCCGCATTCCATGTCACCATCTCCACATGTGATTGCAGAATGAACCACATCTTCCGCATTCCATGCCATCATCTCTACATGTGATTGCAGAATGAACCACATCTTCCGCATTCCATGCCATCATCTCTACATGTGATTGCAGAATGAACCACATCTTCGGCATTCCATGCCATCATCTTCACATGTGATTACAGAATGAACCACATCTTCAGCATTCCATGCCATCATCTCCACATGTGATTACAGAATGAACCACATCGTCCGCCTTCCATGTCATCATCTCCACATGTGATTGCAGAATGAACCACATCTTCCGCATTCCATGCCATCATCTCCACATGTGATTACAGAATGAACCACATCTTCCGCCTTCCATGCCATCATCTTCACATGTGATTGCAGAATGAACCACATCTTCCGCCTTCCATGTCATCATCTCTACATGTGATTGCAGAATGAACCACATCTTCCGCATTCCATGTCATCATCTCCACATGTGATTGCAGAATGAACCACATCTTCCGCCTTCCATGTCATCATCTCCACATGTGATTACAGAAAGAACCACATCTTCCGCCTTCCATGTCACCATCTCTACATGTGATTGCAGAATGAACCACATCTTCCGCCTTCCATGTCATCATCTTCACATGTGATTACAGAATGAACCACATCTTCCGCCTTCCATGCCATCATCTTCACATGTGATTGCAGAATGAACCACATCTTCCGCCTTCCATGTCATCATCTCTACATGTGATTGCAGAATGAACCACATCTTCCGCATTCCATGTCATCATCTCTACATGTGATTACAGAATGAACCACATCTTCCGCATTCCATGCCATCACCTCTACATGTGATTGCAGAATGAACCACATCTTCTGCATTCCATGTCACCATCTCCACATGTGATTGCAGAATGAACCACATCTTCCGCATTCCATGCCATCATCTCTACATGTGATTGCAGAATGAACCACATCTTCCGCATTCCATGCCATCATCTCTACATGTGATTGCAGAATGAACCACATCTTCCGCATTCCATGCCATCATCTTCACATGTGATTACAGAATGAACCACATCTTCCGCATTCCATGCCATCATCTCCACATGTGATTACAGAATGAACCACATCGTCCGCCTTCCATGTCATCATCTCCACATGTGATTGCAGAATGAACCACATCTTCCACATTCCATGCCATCATCTCCACATGTGATTACAGAATGAACCACATCTTCCGGCTTCCATGCCATCATCTTCACATGTGATTACAGAATGAACCACATCTTCCGCCTTCCATGCCATCATCTCTACATGTGATTGCAGAACGAACCACATCTTCCGCCTTCCATGTCATCATCTCTACATGTGATTGCAGAATGAACCACATCTTCCGCATTCCATGTCATCATCTCCACATGTGATTGCAGAATGAACCACATCTTCTGCATTCCATGTCATCATCTCTACATGTGATTGCAGAATGAACCACATCTTCCGCCTTCCATGCCATCATCTTCACGTGATTACAGAATGAACCACATCTTCCGCATTCCATGTCACCATCTCTACATGTGATTACAGAATGAACCACATCTTCCGCATTCCATGCCATCATCTCCACATGTGATCACAGAATGAACCACATCTTCCGCATTCCATGTCACCATCTTCACATGTGATTGCAGAATGAACCACATCTTCCGCATTCCATGCCATCATCTCTACATGTGATTGCAGAATGAACCACATCTTCCGCATTCCATGCCCTCGCCTCTACATGTGATTGCAGAATGAACCACATCTTCCGCATTCCATGTCACCATCTCCACATGTGATTGCAGAATGAACCACATCTTCCGCATTCCATGCCATCATCTCTACATGTGATTGCAGAATGAACCACATCTTCCGCATTCCATGCCATCATCTCTACATGTGATTGCAGAATGAACCACATCTTCGGCATTCCATGCCATCATCTTCACATGTGATTACAGAATGAACCACATCTTCCGCATTCCATGCCATCATCTCCACATGTGATTACAGAATGAACCACATCTTCCGCCTTCCATGCCATCATCTCCACATGTGATTGCAGAATGAACCACATCTTCCGCCTTCCATGTCATCATCTCTACATGTGATTGCAGAATGAACCCCATCTTCCGCCTTCCATGTCACCATCTTCACATGTGATTGCAGAATGAACCACATCTCCCGCATTCCATGCCATCATCTCTACATGTGATTACAGAATGAAACACATCTTCCGCATTCCATGTCACCATCTTCACATGTGATTGCAGAATGAACCAAATCTTCCGCATTCCATGCCATCATCTCTACATGTGATTGCAGAATGAACCACATCTTCCGCATTCCATGCCCTCGCCTCTACATGTGATTGCAGAATGAACCACATCTTCCGCATTCCATGTCACCATCTCCACATGTGATTGCAGAATGAACCACATCTTCCGCATTCCATGCCATCATCTCTACATGTGATTGCAGAATGAACCACATCTTCCGCATTCCATGCCATCATCTCTACATGTGATTGCAGAATGAACCACATCTTCGGCATTCCATGCCATCATCTTCACATGTGATTACAGAATGAACCACATCTTCAGCATTCCATGCCATCATCTCCACATGTGATTACAGAATGAACCACATCGTCCGCCTTCCATGTCATCATCTCCACATGTGATTGCAGAATGAACCACATCTTCCGCATTCCATGCCATCATCTCCACATGTGATTACAGAATGAACCACATCTTCCGCCTTCCATGCCATCATCTTCACATGTGATTGCAGAATGAACCACATCTTCCGCCTTCCATGTCATCATCTCTACATGTGATTGCAGAATGAACCACATCTTCCGCATTCCATGTCATCATCTCCACATGTGATTGCAGAATGAACCACATCTTCCGCCTTCCATGTCATCATCTCCACATGTGATTACAGAAAGAACCACATCTTCCGCCTTCCATGTCACCATCTCTACATGTGATTGCAGAATGAACCACATCTTCCGCCTTCCATGTCATCATCTTCACATGTGATTACAGAATGAACCACATCTTCCGCCTTCCATGCCATCATCTTCACATGTGATTGCAGAATGAACCACATCTTCCGCCTTCCATGTCATCATCTCTACATGTGATTGCAGAATGAACCACATCTTCCGCATTCCATGTCATCATCTCTACATGTGATTACAGAATGAACCACATCTTCCGCATTCCATGCCATCACCTCTACATGTGATTGCAGAATGAACCACATCTTCTGCATTCCATGTCACCATCTCCACATGTGATTGCAGAATGAACCACATCTTCCGCATTCCATGCCATCATCTCTACATGTGATTGCAGAATGAACCACATCTTCCGCATTCCATGCCATCATCTCTACATGTGATTGCAGAATGAACCACATCTTCCGCATTCCATGCCATCATCTTCACATGTGATTACAGAATGAACCACATCTTCCGCATTCCATGCCATCATCTCCACATGTGATTACAGAATGAACCACATCGTCCGCCTTCCATGTCATCATCTCCACATGTGATTGCAGAATGAACCACATCTTCCACATTCCATGCCATCATCTCCACATGTGATTACAGAATGAACCACATCTTCCGGCTTCCATGCCATCATCTTCACATGTGATTACAGAATGAACCACATCTTCCGCCTTCCATGCCATCATCTCTACATGTGATTGCAGAACGAACCACATCTTCCGCCTTCCATGTCATCATCTCTACATGTGATTGCAGAATGAACCACATCTTCCGCATTCCATGTCATCATCTCCACATGTGATTGCAGAATGAACCACATCTTCTGCATTCCATGTCATCATCTCTACATGTGATTGCAGAATGAACCACATCTTCCGCCTTCCATGCCATCATCTTCACGTGATTACAGAATGAACCACATCTTCCGCATTCCATGTCACCATCTCTACATGTGATTACAGAATGAACCACATCTTCCGCATTCCATGCCATCATCTCCACATGTGATCACAGAATGAACCACATCTTCCGCATTCCATGCCATCATCTCTACATGTGATTGCAGAATGAACCACATCTTCCGCATTCCATGTCCCCATCTCCACATGTGATTACAGAATGAACCACATATTCCGCTTTCCATGTCACCATCTTCACATGTGATTGCAGAATGAACCACATCTTCCGCCTTCCATGTCATCATCTCCACATGTGATTACAGAATGAACCACATCTTCCGCATTCCATGCCATCATCTTCACATGTGATTACAGAATGAACCACATCTTCCGCATTCCATGCCATCATCTCTACATGTGATTGCAGAATGAACCACATCTTCCGCATTCCATGCCATCATCTCTACATGTGATTGCAGAATGAACCACATCTTCCGCATTCCATGTCATCATCTCTACATGTGATTACAGAATGAACCACATCTTCCGCATTCCATGCCATCACCTCTACATGTGATTGCAGAATGAACCACATCTTCTGCATTCCATGTCACCATCACCACATGTGATTGCAGAATGAACCACATCTTCCGCATTCCATGCCATCATCTCTACATGTGATTGCAGAATGAACCACATCTTCCGCATTCCATGCCATCATCTCTACATGTGATTGCAGAATGAACCACATCTTCCGCATTCCATGCCATCATCTTCACATGTGATTACAGAATGAACCACATCTTCCGCATTCCATGCCATCATCTCCACATGTGATTACAGAATGAACCATATCGTCCGCCTTCCATGTCATCATCTCCACATGTGATTGCAGAATGAACCACATCTTCCACATTCCATGCCATCATCTCCACATGTGATTACAGAATGAACCACATCTTCCGCCTTCCATGCCATCATCTTCACATGTGATTACAGAATGAACCACATCTTCCGCCTTCCATGCCATCATCTCTACATGTGATTGCAGAACGAACCACATCTTCCGCCTTCCATGTCATCATCTCTACATGTGATTGCAGAATGAACCACATCTTCCGCATTCCATGTCATCATCTCCACATGTGATTGCAGAATGAACCACATCTTCTGCATTCCATGTCATCATCTCTACATGTGATTGCAGAATGAACCACATCTTCCGCCTTACATGCCATCATCTTCACGTGATTACAGAATGAACCACATCTTCCGCATTCCATGTCACCATCTCTACATGTGATTACAGAATGAACCACATCTTCCGCATTCCATGCCATCATCTCCACATGTGATCACAGAATGAACCACATCTTCCGCATTCCATGCCATCATCTCTACATGTGATTGCAGAATGAACCACATCTTCCGCATTCCATGTCCCCATCTCCACATGTGATTACAGAATGAACCACATATTCCGCCTTCCATGTCACCATCTTCACATGTGATTGCAGAATGAACCACATCTTCCGCCTTCCATGTCATCATCTCCACATGTGATTACAGAATGAACCACATCTTCCGCATTCCATGCCATCATCTTCACATGTGATTACAGAATGAACCACATCTTCCGCCTTCCATGTCACCATCTTCACATGTGATTGCAGAATGAACCAAATCTTCCGCATTCCATGCCATCATCTCTACATGTGATTGCAGAATGAACCACATCTTCCGCATTCCATGCCCTCGCCTCTACATGTGATTGCAGAATGAACCACATCTTCCGCATTCCATGTCACCATCTCCACATGTGATTGCAGAATGAACCACATCTTCCGCATTCCATGCCATCATCTCTACATGTGATTGCAGAATGAACCACATCTTCCGCATTCCATGCCATCATCTCTACATGTGATTGCAGAATGAACCACATCTTCGGCATTCCATGCCATCATCTTCACATGTGATTACAGAATGAACCACATCTTCCGCATTCCATGCCATCATCTCCACATGTGATTACAGAATGAACCACATCGTCCGCCTTCCATGTCATCATCTCCACATGTGATTGCAGAATGAACCACATCTTCCGCATTCCATGCCATCATCTCCACATGTGATTACAGAATGAACCACATCTTCCGCCTTCCATGCCATCATCTTCACATGTGATTGCAGAATGAACCACATCTTCCGCCTTCCATGTCATCATCTCTACATGTGATTGCAGAATGAACCACATCTTCCGCATTCCATGTCATCATCTCCACATGTGATTGCAGAATGAACCACATCTTCCGCCTTCCATGTCATCATCTCCACATGTGATTACAGAAAGAACCACATCTTCCGCCTTCCATGTCACCATCTCTACATGTGATTGCAGAATGAACCACATCTTCCGCCTTCCATGTCATCATCTTCACATGTGATTACAGAATGAACCACATCTTCCGCCTTCCATGCCATCATCTTCACATGTGATTGCAGAATGAACCACATCTTCCGCCTTCCATGTCATCATCTCTACATGTGATTGCAGAATGAACCACATCTTCCGCATTCCATGTCATCATCTCTACATGTGATTACAGAATGAACCACATCTTCCGCATTCCATGCCATCACCTCTACATGTGATTGCAGAATGAACCACATCTTCTGCATTCCATGTCACCATCTCCACATGTGATTGCAGAATGAACCACATCTTCCGCATTCCATGCCATCATCTCTACATGTGATTGCAGAATGAACCACATCTTCCGCATTCCATGCCATCATCTCTACATGTGATTGCAGAATGAACCACATCTTCCGCATTCCATGCCATCATCTTCACATGTGATTACAGAATGAACCACATCTTCCGCATTCCATGCCATCATCTCCACATGTGATTACAGAATGAACCACATCGTCCGCCTTCCATGTCATCATCTCCACATGTGATTGCAGAATGAACCACATCTTCCACATTCCATGCCATCATCTCCACATGTGATTACAGAATGAACCACATCTTCCGGCTTCCATGCCATCATCTTCACATGTGATTACAGAATGAACCACATCTTCCGCCTTCCATGCCATCATCTCTACATGTGATTGCAGAACGAACCACATCTTCCGCCTTCCATGTCATCATCTCTACATGTGATTGCAGAATGAACCACATCTTCCGCATTCCATGTCATCATCTCCACATGTGATTGCAGAATGAACCACATCTTCTGCATTCCATGTCATCATCTCTACATGTGATTGCAGAATGAACCACATCTTCCGCCTTCCATGCCATCATCTTCACGTGATTACAGAATGAACCACATCTTCCGCATTCCATGTCACCATCTCTACATGTGATTACAGAATGAACCACATCTTCCGCATTCCATGCCATCATCTCCACATGTGATCACAGAATGAACCACATCTTCCGCATTCCATGCCATCATCTCTACATGTGATTGCAGAATGAACCACATCTTCCGCATTCCATGTCCCCATCTCCACATGTGATTACAGAATGAACCACATATTCCGCTTTCCATGTCACCATCTTCACATGTGATTGCAGAATGAACCACATCTTCCGCCTTCCATGTCATCATCTCCACATGTGATTACAGAATGAACCACATCTTCCGCATTCCATGCCATCATCTTCACATGTGATTACAGAATGAACCACATCTTCCGCATTCCATGCCATCATCTCTACATGTGATTGCAGAATGAACCACATCTTCCGCATTCCATGCCATCATCTCTACATGTGATTGCAGAATGAACCACATCTTCCGCATTCCATGTCATCATCTCTACATGTGATTACAGAATGAACCACATCTTCCGCATTCCATGCCATCACCTCTACATGTGATTGCAGAATGAACCACATCTTCTGCATTCCATGTCACCATCACCACATGTGATTGCAGAATGAACCACATCTTCCGCATTCCATGCCATCATCTCTACATGTGATTGCAGAATGAACCACATCTTCCGCATTCCATGCCATCATCTCTACATGTGATTGCAGAATGAACCACATCTTCCGCATTCCATGCCATCATCTTCACATGTGATTACAGAATGAACCACATCTTCCGCATTCCATGCCATCATCTCCACATGTGATTACAGAATGAACCATATCGTCCGCCTTCCATGTCATCATCTCCACATGTGATTGCAGAATGAACCACATCTTCCACATTCCATGCCATCATCTCCACATGTGATTACAGAATGAACCACATCTTCCGCCTTCCATGCCATCATCTTCACATCTGATTACAGAATGAACCACATCTTCCGCCTTCCATGCCATCATCTCTACATGTGATTGCAGAACGAACCACATCTTCCGCCTTCCATGTCATCATCTCTACATGTGATTGCAGAATGAACCACATCTTCCGCATTCCATGTCATCATCTCCACATGTGATTGCAGAATGAACCACATCTTCTGCATTCCATGTCATCATCTCTACATGTGATTGCAGAATGAACCACATCTTCCGCCTTCCATGCCATCATCTTCACGTGATTACAGAATGAACCACATCTTCCGCATTCCATGTCACCATCTCTACATGTGATTACAGAATGAACCACATCTTCCGCATTCCATGCCATCATCTCCACATGTGATCACAGAATGAACCACATCTTCCGCATTCCATGCCATCATCTCTACATGTGATTGCAGAATGAACCACATCTTCCGCATTCCATGTCCCCATCTCCACATGTGATTACAGAATGAACCACATATTCCGCCTTCCATGTCACCATCTTCACATGTGATTGCAGAATGAACCACATCTTCCGCCTTCCATGTCATCATCTCCACATGTGATTACAGAATGAACCACATCTTCCGCATTCCATGCCATCATCTTCACATGTGATTACAGAATGAACCACATCTTCCGCATTCCATGCCATCATCTCTACATGTGATTGCAGAATGAACCACATCTTCCGCATTCCATGCCATCATCTCTACATGTGATTGCAGAATGAACCACATCTTCCGCATTCCATGTCATCATCTCTACATGTGATTACAGAATGAACCACATCTTCCGCATTCCATGCCATCATCTCCACATGTGATCACAGAATGAACCACATCTTCCGCATTCCATGCCATCATCTCTACATGTGATTGCAGAATGAACCACATCTTCCGCATTCCATGTCCCCATCTCCACATGTGATTACAGAATGAACCACATATTCCGCCTTCCATGTCACCATCTTCACATGTGATTGCAGAATGAACCACATCTTCCGCCTTCCATGTCATCATCTCCACATGTGATTACAGAATGAACCACATCTTCCGCATTCCATGCCATCATCTTCACATGTGATTACAGAATGAACCACATCTTCCGCATTCCATGCCATCATCTCTACATGTGATTGCAGAATGAACCACATCTTCCGCATTCCATGCCATCATCTCTACATGTGATTGCAGAATGAACCACATCTTCCGCATTCCATGTCATCATCTCTACATGTGATTACAGAATGAACCACATCTTCCGCATTCCATGCCATCACCTCTACATGTGATTGCAGAATGAACCACATCTTCTGCATTCCATGTCACCATCTCCACATGTGATTGCAGAATGAACCACATCTTCCGCATTCCATGCCATCATCTCTACATGTGATTGCAGAATGAACCACATCTTCCGCATTCCATGCCATCATCTTCACATGTGATTACAGAATGAACCACATCTTCCGCATTCCATGCCATCATCTCCACATGTGATTACAGAATGAACCACATCGTCCGCCTTCCATGTCATCATCTCCACATGTGATTGCAGAATGAACCACATCTTCCACATTCCATGCCATCATCTCCACATGTGATTACAGAATGAACCACATCTTCCGCCTTCCATGCCATCATCTTCACATGTGATTACAGAATGAACCACATCTTCCGCCTTCCATGCCATCATCTTCACATGTGATTGCAGAACGAACCTCATCTTCCGCCTTCCATGTCATCATCTCTACATGTGATTGCAGAATGAACCACATCTTCCGCATTCCATGTCATCATCTCCACATGTGATTGCAGAATGAACCACATCTTCCGCATTCCATGTCACCATCTCTACATGTGATTAAAGAATGAACCACATCTTCCGCATTCCATGCCATCATCTCCACATGTGATTGCAGAATGAACCACATCTTCCGAATTCCATGTCACCATCTCTACATGTGATTGCAGAATGAACCACATCTTCCGCCTTCCATGCCATCATCTTCACATGTGATTACAGAATGAACCACATCTTCCGCATTCCAAGTCACCATCTCCACATGTGATTACAAAATGAACCACATCTTCCGCATTCCATGTCATCATCTCTACATGTGATTGCAGAATGAACCACATCTTCCGCATTCCATGTCATCATCTCCACATGTGATTGCAGAATGAACCACATCTTCCGCATTCCATGTCACCATCTCTACATGTGATTAAAGAATGAACCACATCTTCCGCCTTCCATGTCATCATCTCCACATGTGATTGCAGAATGAACCACATCTTCCGCATTCCATGCCATCATCTCCACATGTGATTGCAGACTGAGCCACATCTTCTGCATTCCATGTCATCATCTCTACATGTGATTGCAGAATGAACCACATCTTCCGCCTTCCATGCCATCATCTTCACGTGATTACAGAATGCACCACATCTTCCGCATTCCATGCCATCATCTCCACATGTGATTGCAGAATGAACCACATCTTCTGCATTCCATGTCATCATCTCTACATGTGATTGCAGAATGAACCACATCTTCCGCCTTCCATGCCATCATCTTCACGTGATTACAGAATGCACCACATCTTCCGCATTCCATGTCACCATCTCCACATGTGGTTACAGAATGAACCACATCTTCCGCATTCCATGTCATCATCTCCACATGTGATTACAGAATGAACCACATCTTCCACATTCCATGTCATCATCTCTACATGTGATTGCAGAATGAACCACATCTTCCGCCTTCCATGTCATCATCTCTACATGTGATTGCAGAATGAACCACATCTTCCGCCTTCCATGTCATCATCTCTACATGTGATTACAGAATGAACCACTTCTTCCGCATTCCATGCCATCATCTCAACATGTGATTGCAGAATGAACCACATCTTCCGCATTCCATGTCACCATCTCTACATGTGATTGCAGAATGAACCACATCTTCCGCATTCCATGCCATCATCTCCACATGTGATTGCAGAATGAACCACATCTTCCGCATTCAATGTCATCATCTCCACATGTGATTGCAGAATGAACCACATCTTCCTCATTCCATGTCACCATCTCTACATGTGATTAAAGAATGAACCACATCTTCCGCATTCCATGCCATCATCTCCACATGTGATTGCAGAATGAACCACATCTTCCGAATTCCATGTCACCATCTCTACATGTGATTGCAGAATGAACCACATCTTCCGCCTTCCATGCCATCATCTTCACATGTGATTACAGAATGAACCACATCTTCCGCATTCCAAGTCACCATCTCCACATGTGATTACAAAATGAACCACATCTTCCGCATTCCATGTCATCATCTCTACATGTGATTGCAGAATGAACCACATCTTCCGCATTCCATGTCATCATCTCCACATGTGATTGCAGAATGAACCACATCTTCCGCATTCCATGTCACCATCTCTACATGTGATTAAAGAATGAACCACATCTTCCGCCTTCCATGTCATCATCTCCACATGTGATTGCAGAATGAACCACATCTTCCGCATTCCATGCCATCATCTCCACATGTGATTGCAGAATGAACCACATCTTCTGCATTCCATGTCATCATCTCTACATGTGATTGCAGAATGAACCACATCTTCCGCCTTCCATGCCATCATCTTCACGTGATTACAGAATGCACCACATCTTCCGCATTCCATGCCATCATCTCCACATGTGATTGCAGAATGAACCACATCTTCTGCATTCCATGTCATCATCTCTACATGTGATTGCAGAATGAACCACATCTTCCGCCTTCCATGCCATCATCTTCACGTGATTACAGAATGCACCACATCTTCCGCATTCCATGTCACCATCTCCACATGTGGTTACAGAATGAACCACATCTTCCGCATTCCATGTCATCATCTCCACATGTGATTACAGAATGAACCACATCTTCCGCATTCCATGTCATCATCTCTACATGTGATTGCAGAATGAACCACATCTTCCGCCTTCCATGTCATCATCTCTACATGTGATTGCAGAATGAACCACATCTTCCGCCTTCCATGTCATCATCTCTACATGTGATTACAGAATGAACCACTTCTTCCGCATTCCATGCCATCATCTCAACATGTGATTGCAGAATGAACCACATCTTCCGCATTCCATGTCACCATCTCTACATGTGATTGCAGAATGAACCACATCTTCCGCATTCCATGCCATCATCTCCACATGTGATTGCAGAATGAACCACATCTTCCGCATTCAATGTCATCATCTCCACATGTGATTACAGAATGAACCACATATTCCGCATTCCATGCCATCATCTCTACATGTGATTGCAGAATGAACCACATCTTCCGCATTCCATGCCATCATCTCTACATGTGATTGCAGAATGAACCACATCTTCCGCATTCCATGTCACCATCTCTACATGTGATTGCAGAATGAACCACATCTTCCGCCTTCCATGTCATCATCTCCACATGTGATTGCAGAATGAACCACATCTTCCGCATTCCATGTCACCATCTCTACATGTGATTGCAGAATGAACCACATCGTCCGCCTTCCATGCCATCATCTCTACATGTGATTGCAGAATGAACCACATCTTCCGCATTCCATGTCATCATCTCCACATGTGATTACAGAATGAACCACATCTTCCGCATTCCATGCCATCATCTCCACATGTGATTGCAGAATGAACCACATCTTCCGCATTCCATGTCATCATCTCCACATGTGATTGCAGAATGAATCACATCTTCCGCATTCCATGCCATCATCTCTACATGTGATTGCAGAATGAACCACATCGTCCGCCTTCCATGTCACCATCTCCACATGTGATTACAGAATGAACCACATCTTCCGCATTCCATGTCACCATCTCCACATGTGATTACAGAATGAACCACATCTTCCGCATTCCATGCCATCATCTCTACATGTGATTGCAGAATGAACCACATCTTCCGCATTCCATGTCAACATCTCCACATCTGATTACAGAATGAACCACATCTTCCGCATTCCATGCCATCGTCTCAACATGTGATTGCAGAATGAACTACATCGTCCGCCTTCCATGTCATCATCTCTACATGTGATTACAGAATGAACCACTTCTTCCGCCTTCCATGTCACCATCTCTACATGTGATTACAGAATGAACCACATCTTCCGCCTTCCATGTCATCATCTCCACATGTGATTGCAGAATGAACCACATCTTCCGCCTTCCATGCCATCATCTTCACATGTGATTGCAGAATGAACCACATCTTCCGCCTTCCATGTCATCATCTCTACATGTGATTACAGAATGAACCACATCTTCCGCCTTCCATGCCATCATCTTCACATGTGATTACAGAATGAACCACATCTTCCGCATTCCATGCCATCATCTCTACATGTGATTGCAGAATGAACCACATCTTCCGCATTCCATGCCATCATCTCTACATGTGATTGCAGAATGAACCACATCTTCCGCATTCCATGTCATCATCTCTACATGTGATTACAGAATGAACCACATCTTCCGCATTCCATGCCATCACCTCTACATGTGATTGCAGAATGAACCACATCTTCTGCATTCCATGTCACCATCTCCACATGTGATTGCAGAATGAACCACATCTTCCGCATTCCATGCCATCATCTCTACATGTGATTGCAGAATGAACCACATCTTCCGCATTCCATGTCATCATCTCTACATGTGATTACAGAATGAACCACATCTTCCGCATTCCATGCCATCACCTCTACATGTGATTGCAGAATGAACCACATCTTCTGCATTCCATGTCACCATCTCCACATGTGATTGCAGAATGAACCACATCTTCCGCATTCCATGCCATCATCTCTACATGTGATTGCAGAATGAACCACATCTTCCGCATTCCATGCCATCATCTTCACATGTGATTACAGAATGAACCACATCTTCCGCATTCCATGCCATCATCTCCACATGTGATTACAGAATGAACCACATCGTCCGCCTTCCATGTCATCATCTCCACATGTGATTGCAGAATGAACCACATCTTCCACATTCCATGCCATCATCTCCACATGTGATTACAGAATGAACCACATCTTCCGCCTTCCATGCCATCATCTTCACATGTGATTACAGAATGAACCACATCTTCCGCCTTCCATGCCATCATCTTCACATGTGATTGCAGAACGAACCACATCTTCCGCCTTCCATGTCATCATCTCTACATGTGATTGCAGAATGAACCACATCTTCCGCATTCCATGTCATCATCTCCACATGTGATTGCAGAATGAACCACATCTTCCGCATTCCATGTCACCATCTCTACATGTGATTAAAGAATGAACCACATCTTCCGCATTCCATGCCATCATCTCCACATGTGATTGCAGAATGAACCACATCTTCCGAATTCCATGTCACCATCTCTACATGTGATTGCAGAATGAACCACATCTTCCGCCTTCCATGCCATCATCTTCACATGTGATTACAGAATGAACCACATCTTCCGCATTCCAAGTCACCATCTCCACATGTGATTACAAAATGAACCACATCTTCCGCATTCCATGTCATCATCTCTACATGTGATTGCAGAATGAACCACATCTTCCGCATTCCATGTCATCATCTCCACATGTGATTGCAGAATGAACCACATCTTCCGCATTCCATGTCACCATCTCTACATGTGATTAAAGAATGAACCACATCTTCCGCCTTCCATGTCATCATCTCCACATGTGATTGCAGAATGAACCACATCTTCCGCATTCCATGCCATCATCTCCACATGTGATTGCAGAATGAACCACATCTTCTGCATTCCATGTCATCATCTCTACATGTGATTGCAGAATGAACCACATCTTCCGCCTTCCATGCCATCATCTTCACGTGATTACAGAATGCACCACATCTTCCGCATTCCATGCCATCATCTCCACATGTGATTGCAGAATGAACCACATCTTCTGCATTCCATGTCATCATCTCTACATGTGATTGCAGAATGAACCACATCTTCCGCCTTCCATGCCATCATCTTCACGTGATTACAGAATGCACCACATCTTCCGCATTCCATGTCACCATCTCCACATGTGGTTACAGAATGAACCACATCTTCCGCATTCCATGTCATCATCTCCACATGTGATTACAGAATGAACCACATCTTCCGCATTCCATGTCATCATCTCTACATGTGATTGCAGAATGAACCACATCTTCCGCCTTCCATTTCATCATCTCTACATGTGATTGCAGAATGAACCACATCTTCCGCCTTCCATGTCATCATCTCTACATGTGATTACAGAATGAACCACTTCTTCCGCATTCCATGCCATCATCTCAACATGTGATTGCAGAATGAACCACATCTTCCGCATTCCATGTCACCATCTCTACATGTGATTGCAGAATGAACCACATCTTCCGCATTCCATGCCATCATCTCCACATGTGATTGCAGAATGAACCACATCTTCCGCATTCAATGTCATCATCTCCACATGTGATTACAGAATGAACCACATCTTCCGCATTCCATGCCATCATCTCTACATGTGATTGCAGAATGAACCACATCTTCCGCATTCCATGCCATCATCTCTACATGTGATTGCAGAATGAACCACATCTTCCGCCTTCCATGTCATCATCTCCACATGTGATTGCAGAATGAACCACATCTTCCGCATTCAATGTCATCATCTCCACATGTGATTACAGAATGAACCACATCTTCCGCATTCCATGCCATCATCTCCACATGTGATTGCAGAATGAACCACATCTTCCGCATTCCATGTCATCATCTCCACATGTGATTGCAGAATGAATCACATCTTCCGCATTCCATGCCATCATCTCTACATGTGATTGCAGAATGAACCACATCGTCCGCCTTCCATGTCACCATCTCCACATGTGATTACAGAATGAACCACATCTTCCGCATTCCATGTCACCATCTCCACATGTGATTACAGAATGAACCACATCTTCCGCATTCCATGCCATCATCTCTACATGTGATTGCAGAATGAACCACATCTTCCGCATTCCATGTCAACATCTCCACATCTGATTACAGAATGAACCACATCTTCCGCATTCCATGCCATCGTCTCAACATGTGATTGCAGAATGAACTACATCGTCCGCCTTCCATGTCATCATCTCTACATGTGATTACAGAATGAACCACTTCTTCCGCCTTCCATGTCACCATCTCTACATGTGATTACAGAATGAACCACATCTTCCGCCTTCCATGTCATCATCTCCACATGTGATTGCAGAATGAACCACATCTTCCGCCTTCCATGCCATCATCTTCACATGTGATTGCAGAATGAACCACATCTTCCGCCTTCCATGTCATCATCTCTACATGTGATTACAGAATGAACCACATCTTCCGCCTTCCATGCCATCATCTTCACATGTGATTGCAGAATGAACCACATCTTCCGCCTTCCATGTCTTCATCTCTACATGTGATTACAGAATGAACCACTTCTTCCGCATTCCATGCCATCATCTCTACATGTGATTGCAGAATGAACCACATCTTCCGCATTCCATGTCACCATCTCTACATGTGATTGCAGAATGAACCACATCTTCCGCCTTCCATGTCATCATCTCCACATGTGATTGCAGAATGAACCACATCGTCCGCCTTCCATGTCACCATCTCCACATGTGATTACAGAATGAACCACATCTTCGCATTCGATGTCACCATCTCCACATGTGATTGCAGAATGAACCACATCTTCCGCATTCCATGTCACCATCTCTACATGTGATTAAAGAATGAACCACATCTTCCGCCTTCCATGTCATCATCTCCACATGTGATTGCAGAATGAACCACATCTTCCGCATTCCATGCCATCATCTCCACATGACATTGCAGAATGAACCACATCTTCTGCATTCCATGTCATCATCTCTACATGTGATTGCAGAATGAACCACATCTTCCGCCTTCCATGCCATCATCTTCACGTGATTACAGAATGCACCACATCTTCCGCATTCCATGTCACCATCTCCACATGTGGTTACAGAATGAACCACATCTTCCGCATTCCATGTCATCATCTCCACATGTGATTACAGAATGAACCACATCTTCCGCATTCCATGTCATCATCTCTACATGTGATTGCAGAATGAACCACATCTTCCGCCTTCCATGTCATCATCTCTACATGTGATTGCAGAATGAACCACATCTTCCGCCTTCCATGTCATCATCTCTACATGTGATTACAGAATGAACCACTTCTTCCGCATTCCATGCCATCATCTCAACATGTGATTGCAGAATGAACCACATCTTCCGCATTCCATGTCACCATCTCTACTTGTGATTGCAGAATGAACCACATCTTCCGCCTTCCATGTCATCATCTCCACATGTGATTGCAGAATGAACCACATCTTCCGCATTCAATGTCATCATCTCCACATGTGATTACAGAATGAACCACATCTTCCGCATTCCATGCCATCATCTCTACATGTGATTGCAGAATGAACCACATCTTCCGCATTCCATGCCATCATCTCTACATGTGATTGCAGAATGAACCACATCTTCCACATTCCATGTCACCATCTCTACATGTGATTCCAGAATGAACCACATCTTCCGCCTTCCATGTCATCATCTCCACATGTGATTGCAGAATGAACCACATGTTCCGCATTCCATGTCACCATCTCTACATGTGATTGCAGAATGAACCACATCGTCCGCCTTCCATGCCATCATCTCTACATGTGATTGCAGAATGAACCACATCTTCCGCATTCCATGTCATCATCTCCACATGTGATTACAGAATGAACCACATCTTCCGCATTCCATGCCATCATCTCCACATGTGATTGCAGAATGAACCACATCTTCCGCATTCCATGTCATCATCTCCACATGTGATTGCAGAATGAACCACATCTTCCGCATTCCATGCCATCATCTCTACATGTGATTGCAGAATGAACCACATCGTCCGCCTTCCATGTCACCATCTCCACATGTGATTACAGAATGAACCACATCTTCCGCATTCCATGTCACCATCTCTACATGTGATTACAGAATGAACCACATCTTCCGCATTCCATGCCATCATCTCTACATGTGATTGCAGAATGAACCACATCTTCCGCATTCCATGTCACCATCTCCACATCTGATTACAGAATGAACCACATCTTCCGCATTCCATGCCATCGTCTCAACATGTGATTGCAGAATGAACTACATCGTCCGCCTTCCATGTCATCATCTCTACATGTGATTACAGAATGAACCACTTCTTCCGCATTCCATGTCACCATCTCTACATGTGATTGCAGAATGAACCACATCTTCCGCCTTCCATGCCATCATCTCTACATGTGATTGCAGAATGAACCACATCTTCCGCATTCCATGTCACCATCTCTACATGTGATTGCAGAATGAACCACATCTTCCGCCTTCCATGTCATCATCTCCACATGTGATTGCAGAATGAACCACATCTTCCGCATTCCATGTCACCATCTCTACATGTGATTGCAGAATGAACCACATCGTCCGCCTTCCATGCCATCATCTCTACATGTGATTGCAGAATGAACCACATCTTCCGCATTCCATGTCATCATCTCCACATGTGATTACAGAATGAACCACATCTTCCGCATTCCATGCCATCATCTCCACATGTGATTGCAGAATGAACCACATCTTCCGCATTCCATGTCATCATCTCCACATGTGATTGCAGAATGAATCACATCTTCCGCATTCCATGCCATCATCTCTACATGTGATTGCAGAATGAACCACATCGTCCGCCTTCCATGTCACCATCTCCACATGTGATTACAGAATGAACCACATCTTCCGCATTCCATGTCACCATCTCCACATGTGATTACAGAATGAACCACATCTTCCGCATTCCATGCCATCATCTCTACATGTGATTGCAGAATGAACCACATCTTCCGCATTCCATGTCAACATCTCCACATCTGATTACAGAATGAACCACATCTTCCGCATTCCATGCCATCATCTCTACATGTGATTGCAGAATGAACCACATCTTCCGCATTCCATGTCCCCATCTCCACATGTGATTACAGAATGAACCACATATTCCGCCTTCCATGTCACCATCTTCACATGTGATTGCAGAATGAACCACATCTTCCGCCTTCCATGTCATCATCTCCACATGTGATTACAGAATGAACCACATCTTCCGCATTCCATGCCATCATCTTCACATGTGATTACAGAATGAACCACATCTTCCGCATTCCATGCCATCATCTCTACATGTGATTGCAGAATGAACCACATCTTCCGCATTCCATGCCATCATCTCTACATGTGATTGCAGAATGAACCACATCTTCCGCATTCCATGTCATCATCTCTACATGTGATTACAGAATGAACCACATCTTCCGCATTCCATGCCATCACCTCTACATGTGATTGCAGAATGAACCTCATCTTCTGCATTCCATGTCACCATCTCCACATGTGATTGCAGAATGAACCACATCTTCCGCATTCCATGCCATCATCTCTACATGTGATTGCAGAATGAACCACATCTTCCGCATTCCATGCCATCATCTTCACATGTGATTACAGAATGAACCACATCTTCCGCATTCCATGCCATCATCTCCACATGTGATTACAGAATGAACCACATCGTCCGCCTTCCATGTCATCATCTCCACATGTGATTGCAGAATGAACCACATCTTCCACATTCCATGCCATCATCTCCACATGTGATTACAGAATGAACCACATCTTCCGCCTTCCATGCCATCATCTTCACATGTGATTACAGAATGAACCACATCTTCCGCCTTCCATGCCATCATCTTCACATGTGATTGCAGAACGAACCACATCTTCCGCCTTCCATGTCATCATCTCTACATGTGATTGCAGAATGAACCACATCTTCCGCATTCCATGTCATCATCTCCACATGTGATTGCAGAATGAACCACATCTTCCGCATTCCATGTCACCATCTCTACATGTGATTAAAGAATGAACCACATCTTCCGCATTCCATGCCATCATCTCCACATGTGATTGCAGAATGAACCACATCTTCCGAATTCCATGTCACCATCTCTACATGTGATTGCAGAATGAACCACATCTTCCGCCTTCCATGCCATCATCGTCACATGTGATTACAGAATGAACCACATCTTCCGCATTCCAAGTCACCATCTCCACATGTGATTACAAAATGAACCACATCTTCCGCATTCCATGTCATCATCTCTACATGTGATTGCAGAATGAACCACATCTTCCGCATTCCATGTCATCATCTCCACATGTGATTGCAGAATGAACCACATCTTCCGCATTCCATGTCACCATCTCTACATGTGATTAAAGAATGAACCACATCTTCCGCCTTCCATGTCATCATCTCCACATGTGATTGCAGAATGAACCACATCTTCCGCATTCCATGCCATCATCTCCACATGTGATTGCAGAATGAACCACATCTTCTGCATTCCATGTCATCATCTCTACATGTGATTGCAGAATGAACCACATCTTCCGCCTTCCATGCCATCATCTTCACGTGATTACAGAATGCACCACATCTTCCGCATTCCATGCCATCATCTCCACATGTGATTGCAGAATGAACCACATCTTCTGCATTCCATGTCATCATCTCTACATGTGATTGCAGAATGAACCACATCTTCCGCCTTCCATGCCATCATCTTCACGTGATTACAGAATGCACCACATCTTCCGCATTCCATGTCACCATCTCCACATGTGGTTGCAGAATGAACCACATCTTCCGCATTCCATGTCATCATCTCCACATGTGATTACAGAATGAACCACATCTTCCGCATTCCATGTCATCATCTCTACATGTGATTGCAGAATGAACCACATCTTCCGCCTTCCATGTCATCATCTCTACATGTGATTGCAGAATGAACCACATCTTCCGCCTTCCATGTCATCATCTCTACATGTGATTACAGAATGAACCACTTCTTCCGCATTCCATGCCATCATCTCAACATGTGATTGCAGAATGAACCACATCTTCCGCATTCCATGTCACCATCTCTACATGTGATTGCAGAATGAACCACATCTTCCGCATTCCATGCCATCATCTCCACATGTGATTGCAGAATGAACCACATCTTCCGCATTCAATGTCATCATCTCCACATGTGATTACAGAATGAACCACATCTTCCGCATTCCATGCCATCATCTCTACATGTGATTGCAGAATGAACCACATCTTCCGCATTCCATGCCATCATCTCTACATGTGATTGCAGAATGAACCACATCTTCCGCATTCCATGTCACCATCTCTACATGTGATTGCAGAATGAACCACATCTTCCGCCTTCCATGTCATCATCTCCACATGTGATTGCAGAATGAACCACATCTTCCGCATTCCATGTCACCATCTCTACATGTGATTGCAGAATGAACCACATCGTCCGCCTTCCATGCCATCATCTCTACATGTGATTGCAGAATGAACCACATCTACCGCATTCCATGTCATCATCTCCACATGTGATTACAGAATGAACCACATCTTCCGCATTCCATGCCATCATCTCCACATGTGATTGCAGAATGAACCACATCTTCCGCATTCCATGTCATCATCTCCACATGTGATTGCAGAATGAATCACATCTTCCGCATTCCATGCCATCATCTCTACATGTGATTGCAGAATGAACCACATCGTCCGCCTTCCATGTCACCATCTCCACATGTGATTACAGAATGAACCACATCTTCCGCATTCCATGTCACCATCTCCACATGTGATTACAGAATGAACCACATCTTCCGCATTCCATGCCATCATCTCTACATGTGATTGCAGAATGAACCACATCTTCCGCATTCCATGTCAACATCTCCACATCTGATTACAGAATGAACCACATCTTCCGCATTCCATGCCATCGTCTCAACATGTGATTGCAGAATGAACTACATCGTCCGCCTTCCATGTCATCATCTCTACATGTGATTACAGAATGAACCACTTCTTCCGCCTTCCATGTCACCATCTCTACATGTGATTACAGAATGAGCCACATCTTCCACCTTCCATGTCATCATCTCCACATGTGATTGCAGAATGAACCACATCTTCCGCCTTCCATGCCATCATCTTCACATGTGATTGCAGAATGAACCACATCTTCCGCCTTCCATGTCATCATCTCTACATGTGATTACAGAATGAACCACATCTTCCGCCTTCCATGCCATCATCTTCACATGTGATTGCAGAATGAACCACATCTTCCGCCTTCCATGTCATCATCTCTACATGTGATTACAGAATGAACCACTTCTTCCGCATTCCATGCCATCATCTCTACATGTGATTGCAGAATGAACCACATCTTCCGCATTCCATGTCACCATCTCTACATGTGATTGCAGAATGAACCACATCTTCCGCCTTCCATGTCATCATCTCCACATGTGATTGCAGAATGAACCACATCGTCCGCCTTCCATGTCACCATCTCCACATGTGATTACAGAATGAACCACATCTTCGCATTCGATGTCACCATCTCCACATGTGATTGCAGAATGAACCACATCTTCCGCATTCCATGTCACCATCTCTACATGTGATTAAAGAATGAACCACATCTTCCGCCTTCCATGTCATCATCTCCACATGTGATTGCAGAATGAACCACATCTTCCGCATTCCATGCCATCATCTCCACATGTGATTGCAGAATGAACCACATCTTCTGCATTCCATGTCATCATCTCTACATGTGATTGCAGAATGAACCACATCTTCCGCCTTCCATGCCATCATCTTCACGTGATTACAGAATGCACCACATCTTCCGCATTCCATGTCACCATCTCCACATGTGGTTACAGAATGAACCACATCTTCCGCATTCCATGTCATCATCTCCACATGTGATTACAGAATGAACCACATCTTCCGCATTCCATGTCATCATCTCTACATGTGATTGCAGAATGAACCACATCTTCCGCCTTCCATGTCATCATCTCTACATGTGATTGCAGAATGAACCACATCTTCCGCCTTCCATGTCATCATCTCTACATGTGATTACAGAATGAACCACTTCTTCCGCATTCCATGCCATCATCTCAACATGTGATTGCAGAATGAACCACATCTTCCGCATTCCATGTCACCATCTCTACATGTGATTGCAGAATGAACCACATCTTCCGCCTTCCATGTCATCATCTCCACATGTGATTGCAGAATGAACCACATCTTCCGCATTCAATGTCATCATCTCCACATGTGATTACAGAATGAACCACATCTTCCGCATTCCATGCCATCATCTCTACATGTGATTGCAGAATGAACCACATCTTCCGCATTCCATGCCATCATCTCTACATGTGATTGCAGAATGAACCACATCTTCCACATTCCATGTCACCATCTCTACATGTGATTCCAGAATGAACCACATCTTCCGCCTTCCATGTCATCATCTCCACATGTGATTGCAGAATGAACCACATGTTCCGCATTCCATGTCATCATCTCTACATGTGATTACAGAATGAACCACTTCTTCCGCATTCCATGCCATCATCTCTACATGTGATTGCAGAATGAACCACATCTTCCGCATTCCATGTCACCATCTCTACATGTGATTGCAGAATGAACCACATCTTCCGCCTTCCATGTCATCATCTCCACATGTGATTGCAGAATGAACCACATCGTCCGCCTTCCATGTCACCATCTCCACATGTGATTACAGAATGAACCACATCTTCGCATTCGATGTCACCATCTCCACATGTGATTGCAGAATGAACCACATCTTCCGCATTCCATGTCACCATCTCTACATGTGATTAAAGAATGAACCACATCTTCCGCCTTCCATGTCATCATCTCCACATGTGATTGCAGAATGAACCACATCTTCCGCATTCCATGCCATCATCTCCACATGTGATTGCAGAATGAACCACATCTTCTGCATTCCATGTCATCATCTCTACATGTGATTGCAGAATGAACCACATCTTCCGCCTTCCATGCCATCATCTTCACGTGATTACAGAATGCACCACATCTTCCGCATTCCATGTCACCATCTCCACATGTGGTTACAGAATGAACCACATCTTCCGCATTCCATGTCATCATCTCCACATGTGATTACAGAATGAACCACATCTTCCGCATTCCATGTCATCATCTCTACATGTGATTGCAGAATGAACCACATCTTCCGCCTTCCATGTCATCATCTCTACATGTGATTGCAGAATGAACCACATCTTCCGCCTTCCATGTCATCATCTCTACATGTGATTACAGAATGAACCACTTCTTCCGCATTCCATGCCATCATCTCAACATGTGATTGCAGAATGAACCACATCTTCCGCATTCCATGTCACCATCTCTACATGTGATTGCAGAATGAACCACATCTTCCGCCTTCCATGTCATCATCTCCACATGTGATTGCAGAATGAACCACATCTTCCGCATTCAATGTCATCATCTCCACATGTGATTACAGAATGAACCACATCTTCCGCATTCCATGCCATCATCTCTACATGTGATTGCAGAATGAACCACATCTTCCGCATTCCATGCCATCATCTCTACATGTGATTGCAGAATGAACCACATCTTCCACATTCCATGTCACCATCTCTACATGTGATTCCAGAATGAACCACATCTTCCGCCTTCCATGTCATCATCTCCACATGTGATTGCAGAATGAACCACATGTTCCGCATTCCATGTCACCATCTCTACATGTGATTGCAGAATGAACCACATCGTCCGCCTTCCATGCCATCATCTCTACATGTGATTGCAGAATGAACCACATCTTCCGCATTCCATGTCATCATCTCCACATGTGATTACAGAATGAACCACATCTTCCGCATTCCATGCCATCATCTCCACATGTGATTGCAGAATGAACCACATCTTCCGCATTCCATGTCATCATCTCCACATGTGATTGCAGAATGAACCACATCTTCCGCATTCCATGCCATCGTCTCAACATGTGATTGCAGAATGAACTACATCGTCCGCCTTCCATGTCATCATCTCTACATGTGATTACAGAATGAACCACTTCTTCCGCCTTCCATGTCACCATCTCTACATGTGATTACAGAATGAGCCACATCTTTCACCTTCCATGTCATCATCTCCACATGTGATTGCAGAATGAACCACATCTTCCGCCTTCCATGCCATCATCTTCACATGTGATTGCAGAATGAACCACATCTTCCGCCTTCCATGTCATCATCTCTACATGTGATTACAGAATGAACCACATCTTCCGCCTTCCATGCCATCATCTTCACATGTGATTGCAGAATGAACCACATCTTCCGCCTTCCATGTCATCATCTCTACATGTGATTACAGAATGAACCACTTCTTCCGTATTCCATGCCATCATCTCTACATGTGATTGCAGAATGAACCACATCTTCCGCATTCCATGTCACCATCTCTACATGTGATTGCAGAATGAACCACATCTTCCGCCTTCCATGTCATCATCTCCACATGTGATTGCAGAATGAACCACATCGTCCGCCTTCCATGTCACCATCTCCACATGTGATTACAGAATGAACCACATCTTCGCATTCGATGTCACCATCTCCACATGTGATTGCAGAATGAACCACATCTTCCGCATTCCATGTCACCATCTCTACATGTGATTAAAGAATGAACCACATCTTCCGCCTTCCATGTCATCATCTCCACATGTGATTGCAGAATGAACCACATCTTCCGCATTCCATGCCATCATCTCCACATGTGATTGCAGAATGAACCACATCTTCTGCATTCCATGTCATCATCTCTACATGTGATTGCAGAATGAACCACATCTTCCGCCTTCCATGCCATCATCTTCACGTGATTACAGAATGCACCACATCTTCCGCATTCCATGTCACCATCTCCACATGTGGTTACAGAATGAACCACATCTTCCGCATTCCATGTCATCATCTCCACATGTGATTACAGAATGAACCACATCTTCCGCATTCCATGTCATCATCTCTACATGTGATTGCAGAATGAACCACATCTTCCGCCTTCCATGTCATCATCTCTACATGTGATTGCAGAATGAACCACATCTTCCGCCTTCCATGTCATCATCTCTACATGTGATTACAGAATGAACCACTTCTTCCGCATTCCATGCCATCATCTCAACATGTGATTGCAGAATGAACCACATCTTCCGCATTCCATGTCACCATCTCTACATGTGATTGCAGAATGAACCACATCTTCCGCCTTCCATGTCATCATCTCCACATGTGATTGCAGAATGAACCACATCTTCCGCATTCAATGTCATCATCTCCACATGTGATTACAGAATGAACCACATCTTCCGCATTCCATGCCATCATCTCTACATGTGATTGCAGAATGAACCACATCTTCCGCATTCCATGCCATCATCTCTACATGTGATTGCAGAATGAACCACATCTTCCACATTCCATGTCACCATCTCTACATGTGATTCCAGAATGAACCACATCTTCCGCCTTCCATGTCATCATCTCCACATGTGATTGCAGAATGAACCACATGTTCCGCATTCCATGTCACCATCTCTACATGTGATTGCAGAATGAACCACATCGTCCGCCTTCCATGCCATCATCTCTACATGTGATTGCAGAATGAACCACATCTTCCACATTCCATGTCATCATCTCCACATGTGATTACAGAATGAACCACATCTTCCGCATTCCATGCCATCATCTTCACATGTGATTGCAGAATGAACCACATCTTCCGCCTTCCATGTCATCATCTCTACATGTGATTACAGAATGAACCACTTCTTCCGCATTCCATGCCATCATCTCTACATGTGATTGCAGAATGAACCACATCTTCCGCATTCCATGTCACCATCTCTACATGTGATTGCAGAATGAACCACATCTTCCGCCTTCCATGTCATCATCTCCACATGTGATTGCAGAATGAACCACATCGTCCGCCTTCCATGTCACCATCTCCACATGTGATTACAGAATGAACCACATCTTCGCATTCGATGTCACCATCTCCACATGTGATTGCAGAATGAACCACATCTTCCGCATTCCATGTCACCATCTCTACATGTGATTAAAGAATGAACCACATCTTCCGCCTTCCATGTCATCATCTCCACATGTGATTGCAGAATGAACCACATCTTCCGCATTCCATGCCATCATCTCCACATGTGATTGCAGAATGAACCACATCTTCTGCATTCCATGTCATCATCTCTACATGTGATTGCAGAATGAACCACATATTCCGCCTTCCATGCCATCATCTTCACGTGATTACAGAATGCACCACATCTTCCGCATTCCATGTCACCATCTCCACATGTGGTTACAGAATGAACCACATCTTCCGCATTCCATGTCATCATCTCCACATGTGATTACAGAATGAACCACATCTTCCGCATTCCATGTCATCATCTCTACATGTGATTGCAGAATGAACCACATCTTCCGCCTTCCATGTCATCATCTCTACATGTGATTGCAGAATGAACCACATCTTCCGCCTTCCATGTCATCATCTCTACATGTGATTACAGAATGAACCACTTCTTCCGCATTCCATGCCATCATCTCAACATGTGATTGCAGAATGAACCACATCTTCCGCATTCCATGTCACCATCTCTACATGTGATTGCAGAATGAACCACATCTTCCGCCTTCCATGTCATCATCTCCACATGTGATTGCAGAATGAACCACATCTTCCGCATTCAATGTCATCATCTCCACATGTGATTACAGAATGAACCACATCTTCCGCATTCCATGCCATCATCTCTACATGTGATTGCAGAATGAACCACATCTTCCGCATTCCATGCCATCATCTCTACATGTGATTGCAGAATGAACCACATCTTCCACATTCCATGTCACCATCTCTACATGTGATTCCAGAATGAACCACATCTTCCGCCTTCCATGTCATCATCTCCACATGTGATTGCAGAATGAACCACATGTTCCGCATTCCATGTCACCATCTCTACATGTGATTGCAGAATGAACCACATCGTCCGCCTTCCATGCCATCATCTCTACATGTGATTGCAGAATGAACCACATCTTCCGCATTCCATGTCATCATCTCCACATGTGATTACAGAATGAACCACATCTTCCGCATTCCATGCCATCATCTCCACATGTGATTGCAGAATGAACCACATCTTCCGCATTCCATGTCATCATCTCCACATGTGATTGCAGAATGAACCACATCTTCCGCATTCCATGCCATCATCTCTACATGTGATTGCAGAATGAACCACATCGTCCGCCTTCCATGTCACCATCTCCACATGTGATTACAGAATGAACCACATCTTCCGCATTCCATGTCACCATCTCCACATGTGATTACAGAATGAACCACATCTTCCGCATTCCATGCCATCATCTCTACATGTGATTGCAGAATGAACCACATCTTCCGCATTCCATGTCACCATCTCCACATCTGATTACAGAATGAACCACATCTTCCGCATTCCATGCCATCGTCTCAACATGTGATTGCAGAATGAACTACATCGTCCGCCTTCCATGTCATCATCTCTACATGTGATTACAGAATGAACCACTTCTTCCGCATTCCATGTCACCATCTCTACATGTGATTGCAGAATGAACCACATCTTCCGCCTTCCATGTCATCATCTCCACATGTGATTGCAGAATGAACCACATCTTCCGCCTTCCATGCCATCATCTTCACATGTGATTGCAGAATGAACCACATCTTCGGCCTTCCATGTCATCATCTCTACATGTGATTACAGAATGAACCACTTCTTCCGCATTCCATGCCATCATCTCTACATGTGATTGCAGAATGAACCACATCGTCCGCCTTCCATGTCACCATCTCCACATGTGATTACAGAATGAACCACATCTTCCGCATTCCATGTCACCATCTCCACATGTGATTACTGAATGAACCACATCTTCCGCATTCCATGCCATCATCTCTACATGTGATTGCAGAATGAACCACATCTTCCGCATTCCATGTCACCATCTCCACATCTGATTACAGAATGAACCACATCTTCCGCATTCCATGCCATCATCTCAACATGTGATTGCAGAATGAACTACATCGTCCGCCTTCCATGTCATCATCTCTACATGTGATTACAGAATGAACCACTTCTTCCGCATTCCATGTCACCATCTCTACATGTGATTGCAGAATGAACCACATCTTCCGCCTTCCATGTCATCATCTCCACATGTGATTGCAGAATGAACCACATCTTCCGCCTTCCATGCCATCATCTTCACATGTGATTGCAGAATGAACCACATCTTCCGCCTTCCATGTCATCATCTCTACATGTGATTACAGAATGAACCACTTCTTCCGCATTCCATGCCATCATCTCTACATGTGATTGCAGAATGAACCACATCTTCCGCATTCCATGTCACCATCTCTACATGTGATTGCAGAATGAACCACATCTTCCGCCTTCCATGTCATCATCTCCACATGTGATTGCAGAATGAACCACATCGTCCGCCTTCCATGTCACCATCTCCACATGTGATTACAGAATGAACCACATCTTCCGCATTCGATGTCACCATCTCCACATGTGATTGCAGAATGAACCACATCTTCCGCATTCCATGTCACCATCTCCACATGTGATTACAGAATGAACCACATCTTCCGCATTCCATGCCATCATCTCTACATGTGATTGCAGAATGAACCACATCTTCCGCATTCCATGTCACCATCTCCACATGTGATTGCAGAATGAACCACATCTTCCGCATTCCATGTCACCATCTCCACATGTGATTACAGAATGAACCACATCTTCCGCATTCCATGCCATCATCTCTACATGTGATTGCAGAATGAACCACATCTTCCGCATTCCATGTCACCATCTCCACATCTGATTACAGAATGAACCTCATCTTCCGCATTCCATGCCATCATCTCAACATGTGATTGCAGAATGAACTACATCGTCCGCTTTCCATGTCATCATCTCTACATGTGATTACAGAATGAACCACTTCTTCCGCATTCCATGTCACCATCTCTACATGTGATTGCAGAATGAACCACATCTTCCGCCTTCCATGTCATCATCTCCACATGTGATTGCAGAATGAACCACATCTTCCGCCTTCCATGCCATCATCTTCACATGTGATTGCAGAATGAACCACATCTTCCGCCTTCCATGTCATCATCTCTACATGTGATTGCAGAATGAACCACATCTTCCGCCTTCCATGTCATCATCTCTACATGTGATTACAGAATGAACCATTTCTTCCGCATTCCATGCCATCATCTCTACATGTGATTGCAGAATGAACCACATCTTCCGCATTCCATGTCACCATCTCTACATGTGATTGCAGAATGAACCACATCTTCCGCCTTCCATGTCATCATCTCCACATGTGATTGCAGAATGAACCACTTCTTCCGCATTCCATGTCATCATCTCCACATGTGATTACAGAATGAACCACATCTTCCGCCTTCCATGCCATCATCTTCACATGTGATTGCAGAATGAACCACATCTTCCGCCTTCCATGTCATCATCTCTACATGTGATTGCAGAATGAACCACATCTTCCGCCTTCCATGTCATCATCTCTACATGTGATTACAGAATGAACCATTTCTTCCGCATTCCATGCCATCATCTCTACATGTGATTGCAGAATGAACCACATCTTCCGCATTCCATGTCACCATCTCTACATGTGATTGCAGAATGAACCACATCTTCCGCCTTCCATGTCATCATCTCCACATGTGATTGCAGAATGAACCACTTCTTCCGCATTCCATGTCATCATCTCCACATGTGATTACAGAATGAACCACATCTTCCGCATTCCATGCCATCATCTTTACATGTGATTGCAGAATGAACCACATCTTCCGCATTCCATGTCATCATCTCCACATGTGATTACAGAATGAACTACATCATCCGCCTTCCATGTCATCATCTCTACATGTGATTACAGAATGAACCACTTCTTCCGCATTCCATGTCACCATCTCTACATGTGATTGCAGAATGAACCACATCTTCCGCCTTCCATGTCATCATCTCCACATGTGATTGCAGAATGAACCACATCTTCCGCCTTCCATGCCATCATCTTGACATGTGATTGCAGAATGAACCACATCTTCCGCATTCCATGCCATCATCTCTACATGTGATTGCAGAATGAACCACATCTTCCGCATTCCATGCCATCATCTCCACATCTGATTACAGAATGAACCACATCTTTCGCATTCCATGTCACCATCTCCACATCTGATTACAGAATGAACTACATCGTCCGCCTTCCATGCCATCATCTCTACATGTGATTACAGAATTAACCACTTCTTCCGCATTCCATGTCACCATCTCTACATGTGATTGCAGAATGAACCATATCTTCCGCATTCCATGGCACCATCTCTACATGTGATTGCAGAATGAACCATATCTTCCGCCTTCCATGTCATCATCTCTACATGTGATTGCAGAATGAACCACATCTTCCGCCTTCCATGTCATCATCTCTACATGTGATTACAGAATGAACCATTTCTTCCGCATTCCATGCCATCATCTCTACATGTGATTGCAGAATGAACCACATCTTCCGCATTCCATGTCACCATCTCTACATGTGATTGCAGAATGAACCACATCTTCCGCCTTCCATGTCATCATCTCCACATGTGATTGCAGAATGAACCACATCTTCCGCATTCCATGTCATCATCTCCACATGTGATTACAGAATGAACCACATCTTCCGCCTTCCATGCCATCATCTCTACATGTGATTGCAGAATGAACCACATCTTCCGCATTCCATGCCATCATATCTACATGTGATTGCAGAATGAACCACATCTTCCGCATTCCATGTCACCATCTCTACATGTGATTGCAGAATGAACCACATCTTCCGCCTTCCATGTCATCATCTCCACATGTGATTGCAGAATGAACCACATCGTCCGCCTTCCATGTCACCATCTCCACATGTGATTACAGAATGAACCACATCTTCCGCATTCGATGTCACCATCTCCACATGTGATTGCAGAATGAACCACATCTTCCGCATTCCATGTCACCATCTCCACATGTGATTACAGAATGAACCACATCTTCCGCATTCCATGCCATCATCTCTACATGTGATTGCAGAATGAACCACATCTTCCGCATTCCATGTCACCATCTCCACATGTGATTGCAGAATGAACCACATCTTCCGCATTCCATGTCACCATCTCCACATGTGATTACAGAATGAACCACATCTTCCGCATTCCATGCCATCATCTCTACATGTGATTGCAGAATGAACCACATCTTCCGCATTCCATGTCACCATCTCCACATCTGATTACAGAATGAACCTCATCTTCCGCATTCCATGCCATCATCTCAACATGTGATTGCAGAATGAACTACATCGTCCGCTTTCCATGTCATCATCTCTACATGTGATTACAGAATGAACCACTTCTTCCGCATTCCATGTCACCATCTCTACATGTGATTGCAGAATGAACCACATCTTCCGCCTTCCATGTCATCATCTCCACATGTGATTGCAGAATGAACCACATCTTCCGCCTTCCATGCCATCATCTTCACATGTGATTGCAGAATGAACCACATCTTCCGCCTTCCATGTCATCATCTCTACATGTGATTGCAGAATGAACCACATCTTCCGCCTTCCATGTCATCATCTCTACATGTGATTACAGAATGAACCATTTCTTCCGCATTCCATGCCATCATCTCTACATGTGATTGCAGAATGAACCACATCTTCCGCATTCCATGTCACCATCTCTACATGTGATTGCAGAATGAACCACATCTTCCGCCTTCCATGTCATCATCTCCACATGTGATTGCAGAATGAACCACTTCTTCCGCATTCCATGTCATCATCTCCACATGTGATTACAGAATGAACCACATCTTCCGCATTCCATGCCATCATCTCTACATGTGATTGCAGAATGAACCACATCTTCCGCATTCCATGCCATCATCTCTACATGTGATTGCAGAATGAACCACATCTTCCGCATTCCATGTCACCATCTCTACATGTGATTGCAGAATGAACCACATCTTCCGCCTTCCATGTCATCATCTCCACATGTGATTGCAGAATGAACCACACCTTCCGCATTCCATGTCACCATCTCTACATGTGATTGCAGAATGAACCACATCGTCCGCCTTCCATGCCATCATCTTTACATGTGATTGCAGAATGAACCACATCTTCCGCATTCCATGTCATCATCTCCACATGTGATTACAGAATGAACTACATCATCCGCCTTCCATGTCATCATCTCTACATGTGATTACAGAATGAACCACTTCTTCCGCATTCCATGTCACCATCTCTACATGTGATTGCAGAATGAACCACATCTTCCGCCTTCCATGTCATCATCTCCACATGTGATTGCAGAATGAACCACATCTTCCGCCTTCCATGCCATCATCTTGACATGTGATTGCAGAATGAACCACATCTTCCGCCTTCCATGTCATCATCTCTACATGTGATTGCAGAATGAACCACATCTTCCGCCTTCCATGTCATCATCTCTACATGTGATTACAGAATGAACCACTTCTTCCGCATTCCATGCCATCATCTCTACATGTGATTGCAGAATGAACCACATCTTCCGCATTCCATGTCACCATCTCTACATGTGATTGCAGAATGAACCACATCTTCCGCCTTCCATGTCATCATCTCCACATGTGATTGCAGAATGAACCACATCGTCCGCCTTCCATGTCACCATCTCCACATGTGATTACAGAATGAACCACATCTTCCGCATTCCATGTCACCATCTCCACATGTGATTGCAGAATGAACCACATCTTCCGCATTCCATGTCACCATCTCCACATGTGATTACAGAATGAACCACATCTTCCGCATTCCATGCCATCATCTCTACATGTGATTGCAGAATGAACCACATCTTTCGCATTCCATGTCACCATCTCCACATGTGATTGCAGAATGAACCACATCTTCCGCATTCCATGTCACCATCTCCACATGTGATTACAGAATGAACCACATCTTCCGCATTCCATGCCATCATCTCTACATGTGATTGCAGAATGAACCACATCTTCCGCATTCCATGCCATCATCTCCACATCTGATTACAGAATGAACCACATCTTTCGCATTCCATGTCACCATCTCCACATCTGATTACAGAATGAACTACATCGTCCGCCTTCCATGCCATCATCTCTACATGTGATTACAGAATTAACCACTTCTTCCGCATTCCATGTCACCATCTCTACATGTGATTGCAGAATGAACCATATCTTCCGCATTCCATGGCACCATCTCTACATGTGATTGCAGAATGAACCATATCTTCCGCCTTCCATGTCATCATCTCTACATGTGATTGCAGAATGAACCACATCTTCCGCCTTCCATGTCATCATCTCTACATGTGATTACAGAATGAACCATTTCTTCCGCATTCCATGCCATCATCTCTACATGTGATTGCAGAATGAACCACATCTTCCGCATTCCATGTCACCATCTCTACATGTGATTGCAGAATGAACCACATCTTCCGCCTTCCATGTCATCATCTCCACATGTGATTGCAGAATGAACCACATCTTCCGCATTCCATGTCATCATCTCCACATGTGATTACAGAATGAACCACATCTTCCGCCTTCCATGCCATCATCTCTACATGTGATTGCAGAATGAACCACATCTTCCGCATTCCATGCCATCATATCTACATGTGATTGCAGAATGAACCACATCTTCCGCATTCCATGTCACCATCTCTACATGTGATTGCAGAATGAACCACATCTTCCGCCTTCCATGTCATCATCTCCACATGTGATTGCAGAATGAACCACACCTTCCGCATTCCATGTCACCATCTCTACCTGTGATTGCAGAATGAACCACATCGTCCGCCTTCCATGCCATCATCTCTACATGTGATTGCAGAATGAACCACATCTTCCGCATTCCATGTCATCATCTCCACATGTGATTACAGAATGAACCACATCTTCCGCATTCCATGCCATCATCTCCACATGTGATTGCAGAATGAACCACATCTTCCGCATTCCATGTCATCATCTCCACATGTGATTGCAGAATGAACCACATCTTCCGCATTACATGTCACCATCTCTACATGTGATTGCAGAATGAACCACATCTTCCGCATTCCATGTCACCATCTCTACATGTGATTGCAGAATGAACCACATCTTCCGCATTCCATGTCACCATCTTCACATGTGATTACAGAATGAACCACATCTTCCGCATTCCATGTCATCATCTCTACATGTGATTGCAGAATGAACTACATCGTCCGCCTTCCATGCCATCATCTCTACATGTGATTGCAGAATGAACCACATCGTCCGCCTTCCATGTCACCATCTCCACATGTGATTACAGAATGAACCACATCTTCCGCATTCCATGTCACCATCTCCACATGTGATTGCAGAATGAACCACATCTTCCGCAATCCATGTTACCATCTCCACATGAGATTACAGAATGAACCACATCTTCCGCATTCCATGCCATCATC
Organism: Chaetoderma sp. LZ-2023a; assembly: GCA_034401795.1. Lineage (NCBI taxonomy): Eukaryota > Metazoa > Mollusca > Caudofoveata > Chaetodermatida > Chaetodermatidae > Chaetoderma > Chaetoderma sp. LZ-2023a. Next base: position 9,335,425 of record CM067372.1, read on the forward strand.
TCTACATGTGATTGCAGAATGAACCACATCTTCCGCATTCCATGTCACCATCTCCACATGTGATTGCAGAATGAACCACATCTTCCGCATTCCGTGTCACCATCTCCACATGTGATTACAGACTGAACCACATCTTCCGCATTCCATGCCATCATCTCTACATGTGATTGCAGAATGAACCACATCTTCCGCATTCCATGCCATCATATCTACATGTGATTGCAGAATGAACCACATCTTCCGCATTCCATGTCACCATCTCTACATGTGATTGCAGAATGAACCACATCTTCCGCCTTCCATGTCATCATCTCCACATGTGATTGCAGAATGAACCACACCTTCCGCATTCCATGTCACCATCTCTACATGTGATTGCAGAATGAACCACATCGTCCGCCTTCCATGCCATCATCTCTACATGTGATTGCAGAATGAACCACATCTTCCGCATTCCATGTCATCATCTCCACATGTGATTACAGAATGAACCACATCTTCCGCATTCCATGCCATCATCTCCACATGTGATTGCAGAATGAACCACATCTTCCGCATTCCATGTCATCATCTCCACATGTGATTGCAGAATGAACCACATCTTCCGCATTCCATGTCACCATCTCTACATGTGATTGCAGAATGAACTACATCGTCCGCCTTCCATGCCATCATCTCTACATGTGATTGCAGAATGAACCACATCGTCCGCCTTCCATGTCACCATCTCCACATGTGATTACAGAATGAACCACATCTTCCGCATTCCATGTCACCATCTCCACATGTGATTGCAGAATGAACCACATCTTCCGCATTCCATGTTACCATCTCCACATGAGATTACAGAATGAACCACATCTTCCGCATTCCATGCCATCATCTCTACATGTGATTGCAGAATGAACCACATCTTCCGCATTCCATGTCACCATCTCCACATGTGATTGCAGAATGAACCACATCTTCCGCATTCCATGTCACCATCTCCACATGTGATTACAGACTGAACCACATCTTCCGCATTCCATGCCATCATCTCTACATGTGATTGCAGAATGAACTACATCGTCCGCCTTCCATGTCATCATCTCTACATATGATTACAGAATGAACCACTTCTTCCGCATTCCATGTCACCATCTCTACATGTGATTGCAGAATGAACCACATCTTCCGCCTTCCATGTCATCATCTCCACATGTGATTGCAGAATGAACCACATCTTCCGCATTCCATGTCATCATCTCCACATGTGATTGCAGAATGAACCACATCTTCCGCCTTCCATGCCATCATCTTCACATGTGATTGCAGAATGAACCACATCTTCCGCCTTCCATGTCATCATCTCTACATGTGATTACAGAATGAACCACATCTTCCGCCTTCCATGCCATCATCTTCACATGTGATTGCAGAATGAACTACATCTTCCGCCTTCCATGCCATCATCTTCACATGTGATTACAGAATGAACCACTTCTTCCGCATTCCATGTCACCATCTCCACATGTGATTACAGAATGAACCACATCTTCCGCCTTCCATGTCATCATCTCCACATGTGATTACAGAATGAACCACATCTTCCGCCTTCCATGCCATCATCTTCACATGTGATTGCAGAATGAACTACATCTTCCGCCTTCCATGTCATCATCTCTACATGTGATTGCAGAATGAACCACATCGTCCGCCTTCCATGTCATCATCTTCACATGTGATTACAGAATGAACCACTTCTTCCGCATTCCATGTCACCATCTCTACATGTGATTATAGAATGAACCACATCTTCCGCATTCCATGTCACCATCTCTACATGTGATTACAGAATGAACCACATCTTCCGCCTTCCATGCCATCATCTTCACATGTGATTGCAGAATGAACTACATCTTCCGCCTTCCATGTCATCATCTCTACATGTGATTGCAGAATGAACCACATCGTCCGCCTTCCATGTCATCATCTCTACATGTGATTGCAGAATGAACCACATCTTCCGCATTCCATGTCACCATCTTCACATGTGATTACAGAATGAACCACATCTTCCGCATTCCATGTCATCATCTCTACATGTGATTGCAGAATGAACTACATCGTCCGCCTTCCATGCCATCATCTCTACATGTGATTGCAGAATGAACCACATCGTCCGCCTTCCATGTCACCATCTCCACATGTGATTACAGAATGAACCACATCTTCCGCATTCCATGTCACCATCTCCACATGTGATTGCAGAATGAACCACATCTTCCGCATTCCATGTTACCATCTCCACATGAGATTACAGAATGAACCACATCTTCCGCATTCCATGCCATCATCTCTACATGTGATTGCTAGTTGGTCCGGTGATTAGGCGCGCTAAATCAGACTTGACATGCATCACTGTTGGAACAAGCCAAATAAATCTGTCACCTGTGGTGAAAGATCTAGGGGTAATGCTTGATAATGAACTGACCATGGAAAAGCATGTTAATCATCTCTGCAAAGTGTGCTCGTACCAGCTACGTAATATTGGTTGCATCAGACGGTATATTACGAAGGAGGCTACAATCATGCTTATACTGGCGTTAATATCGTCAAGACTTGATTATTGTAACAGCTTGCTTATTGGTGCACCAAAACAACTTATTCATAAGCTACAGATTGTACAAAATACCGCTGCTAGAATCATATCACTCCGCCGAAAGTATGATCACATAACCCCTGTCTTACAGAATTTGCATTGGCTCCCGATCGAGCAGAGAATCACTTTCAAAATTTTATGCTTGACTTACCAATGTGTTTCCGGTACTGCCCCTGCATACTTAACTGAACTAGTACAACCCTATTCGCCTGGTCGATCACTCAGATCTGTCGATCAGATGCTGCTAAACGTCCCAAAAGTAAATTCTACTACATATGGCCACAAAACTTTCGCTTATGCAGCTCCCACCGAGTGGAACAATCTACCACTTAGTCTAAAAAACTCAGCATCATTAGATATTTTCAAATCACAACTGAAAACCACCCTTTTCAAACGAGCATATTCTCAGTAGATATAGCTATTACGCACTAGCGCTTAGAGCACGCATTGTCATGGATTCAGCGCTTTATAAATGTACTTATTATTATTATTATTATTATTATTGCAGAATGAACCACATCTTCCGCATTCCATGTCACCATCTCCACATGTGATTGCAGAATGAACCACATCTTCCGCATTCCATGTCACCATCTCCACATGTGATTACAGACTGAACCACATCTTCCGCATTCCATGCCATCATCTCTACATGTGATTGCAGAATGAACTACATCGTCCGCCTTCCATGTCATCATCTCTACATATGATTACAGAATGAACCACTTCTTCCGCATTCCATGTCACCATCTCTACATGTGATTGCAGAATGAACCACATCTTCCGCCTTCCATGTCATCATCTCCACATGTGATTGCAGAATGAACCACATCTTCCGCATTCCATGTCATCATCTCCACATGTGATTGCAGAATGAACCACATCTTCCGCCTTCCATGCCATCATCTTCACATGTGATTGCAGAATGAACCACATCTTCCGCCTTCCATGTCATCATCTCTACATGTGATTACAGAATGAACCACATCTTCCGCCTTCCATGCCATCATCTTCACATGTGATTGCAGAATGAACTACATCTTCCGCCTTCCATGCCATCATCTTCACATGTGATTACAGAATGAACCACTTCATCCGCATTCCATGTCACCATCTCCACATGTGATTACAGAATGAACCACATCTTCCGCCTTCCATGTCATCATCTCCACATGTGATTACAGAATGAACCACATCTTCCGCCTTCCATGCCATCATCTTCACATGTGATTGCAGAATGAACTACATCTTCCGCCTTCCATGTCATCATCTCTACATGTGATTGCAGAATGAACCACATCGTCCGCCTTCCATGTCATCATCTTCACATGTGATTACAGAATGAACCACTTCTTCCGCATTCCATGTCACCATCTCTACATGTGATTATAGAATGAACCACATCTTCCGCATTCCATGTCACCATCTCTACATGTGATTACAGAATGAACCACATCTTCCGCCTTCCATGCCATCATCTTCACATGTGATTGCAGAATGAACTACATCTTCCGCCTTCCATGTCATCATCTCTACATGTGATTGCAGAATGAACCACATCGTCCGCCTTCCATGTCATCATCTTCACATGTGATTACAGAATGAACCACTTCTTCCGCATTCCATGTCACCATCTCTACATGTGATTACAGAATGAACCACATCTTCCGCATTCCATGTCACCATCTCCACATGTGATTACAGAATGAACCACATCTTCCGCATTCCATGCCATCATCTCCACATGTGATTACAGAATGAACCACATCGTCCGCCTTCCATGTCACCATCTCTACATGTGATTACAGAATGAACCACATCTTCCGCATTCCATGCCATCATCTCCACATGTGATTACAGAATGAACCACATCGTCCGCCTTCCATGTCACCATCTCCACATGTGATTACAGAATGAACCACATCTTCCGCATTCCATGCCATCATCTCTACATGTGATTTCAGAATGAACCACATCTTCCGCATTCCATGCCATCATCTCTACATGTGATTGCAGAATGAACCACATCTTCCGCATTCCATGTCACCATCTCCACATGTGATTGCAGAATGAACCACATCTTCCGCATTCCATGTCACCATCTCCACATGTGATTGCAGAATGAACTACATCGTCCGCCTTCCATGTCACCATCTCTACATGTGATTGCAGAATGAACTACATCGTCCGCCTTCCATGTCATCATCTCCACATGTGATTGCAGAATGAACCACATCTTCCGCCTTTGATGCCATCATCTTCACATGTGATTACGGAATGCACTACATCGTCCGCCTTCCATGTCACCACCTCTACATGTGATTGCAGAATGAACTACATCGTCCGCCTTCCATGTCACCATCTCTACATGTGATTGCAGAATGAACTACATCGTCCGCCTTCCATGCCATCATCTTCACATGTGATTGCAGAATGAACCACATCTTCCGCCTTTGATGCCATCATCTTCACATGTGATTGCAGAATGAACCACATCTTCCGCATTCCATGCCATCATCTTCACATGTGATTACAGAATGAACCACATCTTCCGCATTCCATGTCATCATCTCTACATGTGATTACAGAATGAACCACATCTTCCGCCTTCCATGTCATCATCTTCACATGTGATTGCAGAATGAACCACATCTTCCGCCTTCCATGTCATCATCTTCACATGTGATTGCAGAATGAACCACATCTTCCGCATTCCATGTCATCATCTTCACATGTGATTGCAGAATGAACCACATCTTCCGCCTTCCATGTCACCATCTCTACATGTGATTACAGAATGAACCACATCTTCCGCATTCCATGTCATCATCTCTACATGTGATTGTAGAATGAACCACATCTTCCGCCTTCCATGTCATCATCTCTACATGTGATTGCAGAATGAACCACATCTTCCGCATTCCATGTCATCATCTTCACATGTGATTGCAGAATGAACCACATCTTCCGCATTCCATGTCATCATCTCTACACGTGATTGCAGAATGAACCACATCTTCCGCCTTCCATGTCACCATCTTCACATGTGATTGCAGAATGAACCACATCTTCCGCCTTCCATGTCATCATCTCTACATGTGATTACAGAATGAACCACATCTTCCGCATTCCATGCCATCATCTCTACATGTGATTACAGAATGAACCACATCGTCCGCCTTCCATGTCATCATCTCCACATGTGATTGCAGAATGAACCACATCTTCCGCATTCCATGTCATCATCTCTACATGTGATTACAGAATGAACCACATCTTCCGCCTTCCATGTCATCATCTCTACATGTGATTGCAGAATGAACCACATCTTCCGCCTTCCATGCCATCATCTCTACATGTGATTACAGAATGAACCACATCTTCCGCATTCCATGTCATCATCTTCACATGTGATTGCAGAATGAACCACATCTTCTGCATTCCATGTCACCATCTTTACATGTGATTACAGAATGAACCACATCTTCCGCATTCCATGTCATCATCTTCACATGTGATTGCAGAATGAACCACATCTTCCGCATTCCATGTCATCATCTCTACATGTGATTGCAGAATGAACCACATCTTCCGCCTTCCATGTCACCATCTCTACATGTGATTACAGAATGAACCACATCTTCCGCCTTTGATGCCATCATCTTCACATGTGATTACAGAATGCACTACATCGTCCGCCTTCCATGTCACCACCTCTACATGTGATTGCAGAACGAACCACATCTTCCGCCTTCCATGCCATCATCTTCACATGTGATTGCAGAATGAACTACATCGTCCGCCTTCCATGTCACCATCTCCACATGTGATTACAGAATGAACTACATCGTCCGCCTTCCATGTCACCATCTCTACATGTGATTGCAGAATGAACTACATCGTCCGCCTTCCATGTCACCATCTCCACATGTGATTGCAGAATGAACTACATCGTCCGCCTTCCATGTCACCATCTCCACATGTGATTGCAGAATGAACCACATCTTCCGCCTTCCATGCCATCATCTTCACATGTGATTGCAGAATGAACCACATCTTCCGTACATGCTTCAGGAGAGTACAGAGCGGCGCGTTCTTTTTGAAGAACAGATCTCATGTGAGTTACCTCAGAAATGATTTAGTTTTTCAGCCACTGCTTACTAAATGCAGGTGAGTGATTGTGTCCAGGATTCTCGGTCAAGCATGTTCATATATGTTATGTCCATATCACTCATAGAAAGATAAGCTCCATGCCGGCTATGTGTGTCAACGATATTGATAAATACATCTTTCCCAGTGTTGCCCGTAGTTTCTACCTCACATTAATATTTGCCTAATTGACGGTGCAATGAATAGGCCGTACACAAATAAATACAGCCAAACTCTGCAACACTATTTATCCCTTTGCAAAACTAATTAAACTTCAAATTATATTTAACTATATATTCAACACTAAAGCGAAGACACTAGAGCTCTCTAATTCCTCTGTGGTATGCATCCAGTCAGTAAGACTGTACTACTACAACAACAACAACAACAACAACAACAACAACAACAACAACAACAACTTTTAAGAGAATATAATGGTACATATCAGAGCAACGCATACTTTTTGTGGTGGTCAAACTATTTTAAAGATTTTGAAATCATTTTTAAAAGTCTCTAAAAACCTTTTTATTGAACAGTTAGGAAATGAATATAGTGAAATGGAATGTCGAACACTTTATCATAGCATTGCTACCAACAAATTACTCTGGAAATTGAAACAAATAAATGACTCATTTTGTGATTTCTGTCATGGTGAAGATAATTCAGAACACTGTTTATTAAATTGTGATAGACTGAAACACATGTTATGCTTCCTTAATGAGATATTAACACTAATTAATGGTGTGCCTGTTTTGACTAAATATATGTACATCTTTGGTGATCGGGATCAGTCTACATTGACTCCAATAAATAAATTAAATACCTATCTAATATCGCTAGCTAAGTGTATAACAATCAAACTGAGGCCTCCCATCAGAGACTTAGAATATTTAGATGTTTTTAAAAACTATATAATGTGCCGCAGAGCTCCAGATACGAATTAGTCTTTTGAGTATTTTACTCACAGGGCATGATTATAATTGAGTATTCTTCGCATTAATTGGGTATTTCAAAATACCTTTACTCATAGAAAGTGGCAGGAATAGAGTACTTGAGGCCCACTTAGACGTGAAGAAACTTTGTATTACTAGAGACTAATTGACTAACTGAGTCTCTAGTAACACATTTTTTACTTCAAAAGTGACTTACCTGTATGATTATGACTTTTGACATATACATTGTTTACGTAATTACATGTACGTACATGTAGACAACTTCGACAAGTAGACAGTCTACTGTCGACAGGCCAGTAGGCCTTAAAGCCCAGTAATGAGTGACCAGGTGAAAACAATGTTTTATATATGTTTCAATTGTGAGTTGTGACTGCTCTGAGCCTGATTAAGGTATCAGGCTATTAGAATCACTTGACCCACTACATTTACATCTGAGACAGTATGATAATTGTGCCGTACCAAACAAGATTGGAAATGGTCTGTCTTTACTCATAAGTTAGTGTTTTGAAATAAGGTGGGCAATAATTGATGTTGTGCGTAATATTACAAATGGAGAACTGGTTATATTGATATAATGTATTGTAATGATTGTAATGATTTGCCAGTGTGTGTTGATATTTGTATGTTTTGTCAAATAAAACTTTGTAAACAAGCAAGGCAAAAAAGAAAAGAAAAAGGAGTGACCAAACCTTGCCTGTTAAGAATATTACATAATGGATTCGGAGAAGAAAAACACACAACAGCAACAACAACAACAACAACAACAACAACAACAACAACAACAACAACAACAATAAAATAACTAACTAACTAACTAAAATCGGTATGTATCCAGCCAGTAAGACTGAAGCAAACAACAACAACAACAACAACAACAACAACAACAACAACAACAACAACAACTACTACTACTACTACTACTACTACTACTACTACTACAACAACAACAACAACTACTACTACTACTACTACTACTACTACTACTACTACTACAACAACAGCAACAAATAGTAACCGCAGTTGGTAATATTAAAACCACCATCGCCGCCGCTTCTGCTGCTGCTACTACTACTACTACTACTACTACTACTACTACTACTACTACTACTACTACTACTACTACTACTACTACTAGCGTCTAGCTTCTACTACTAGCGTCTAGCTTCTACTACTAGCGTCTAGCTGATTCCTGATGAATTGTGTTGCACAGGTAAAAATAGTCATGGTGTTAAACATATATTGTTACGACCAGAGTTATATTACAAAGGCGTAATTGTCAATTATCTGAGTTTGCTGCTGGGGTGAGGTGTTATCTGTTACTAATGTTTCTTACTCCGCGCTGTGAGATGCCCGAATGACACGGCTAGATATCCAGATATATTAAGATAATTATTCGAGTTTATTGTAACTTGTAGGTCTATACTCAGGATATTTGATTAAAACCCAAATAAGATCCATGTATAATGACATTATTTGACAGATTTTATGCCGTGAGGTCAGATCACGTTGGCTAAAATATCAAGTTTTTTTATGGGTGATATCTGATGAGGAAAGTATTTTTAAAGAAATTATATTCAGACTGATTAGATGGGCAATGAATCCATTAGCCCATCGCTACCCACTCCATCCGGCGCGCGCGCACACGTACGCACGCACGCACGCGCGCACACACGAGACAGCCTTCTTTTTTTTTTGGAAAGGGTGAAATCGGTCAGACAAATACCTATTATTAATTGCATCATTAATTCACACGTAAACGCTCACACCTTCTTAGTGTTTTATGGCGCCGACACCTATCTTAAATGGTCACCCCAAAATGCTTGAGCATAACATTGCCATAATTGTATACTTTCAGAGGTTTTAAATTGTGTACTTGAATGTAATGAAAGGAAATAAATCTTAACATGCACGATGGCTTCTTTCCGTATTGTTAGTTGTGACGTTTAATTAGGGATACGTGTCGTTAATTCAATTTCACATATTTAAAAATTATTTAACTCTTACGGAATAAAATCATCATATATATGCTAAAATTTCATTCGTTTCATTACATTGACGCACATAAGTTAAGCTTCTGAAGGTATACACTGTTTACCATTTTATGTTCAATCATGCTGGCTAGATTCACACCCGTTGCAACCATGCTGGCTAGATTCACATCCGTTGCAACCATTCTGGCTAGATTCACACCCGTTGCAATCATTCTGGCTAGATTCACACCCGTTGCAACCATGCTGGCTAGATTCACACCCGTTGCAATCATTCTGGCTAGATTCACACCCGTTGCAATCATTCTGGCTAGATTCACACCCGTTGCAATCATTCTGGCTAGGTTCACACCCGTTGCAATCATTCTGGCTAGGTTCACACCCGTTGCAACCATGCTGGCTAGATTCACACCCGTTGCAATCATTCTGGCTAGATTCACACCCGTTGCAATCATTCTGGCTAGATTCACACCCGTTGCAATCATTCTGGCTAGGTTCACACCCGTTGCAATCATTCTGACTAGATAAAATCCTGTGCATATACATCACTAGTGTCCACGATGAACGGGCGGGATTACAAAGCAATGTTTACATACAAACATCCCCTCACTCGCTTAATTGAGGAAGCCACTGTTCGGCCACCTCTAGCTAAGCTCCACCCACGCTTTCACCATGTTGCGAACAATCTATCCATGCACTCTCTGAATCGCATTTTCCAGAAAATTATACAGGTAACCTGTTGAATATTTTAAAAGTAATCTGGTTTGGTGATGTTGCAGCCTATGGCACGCCCAGTCAAATTAGTATCAAAAATATCCAACAGCATACTTATCAAATATAAAAAACCCATACAATTACAGATGGCAGACTATTTTAAGCGTTTAAGACTGACTAAATCGAGCCATTCATGACTTAATTGATTAAGACGTCATTATACACGTCACGTATTTTATTATGACGTCATGTGACTGATGTATAAACTGGATCCCTCCATTAGTGCGGTGACGTTCTCAGCATTGATAATTAATTACGGTGTTGTTATAAGAAAATACTTACGTATTTTTGGTCTGATGCTGCGGACAGTGTCCGGATGAGTCGTGTCCAAGCGTCTAGATCTATACAGATGATACAGGCGGGTCATAAAGCGTGGAGGGTGCTGCCACCTGACAGGGAAGCTACTGTCCGAATCAGATGACCACTGAGTAAAATCCGGCACTCCCAGAACATGGCTGACCGCTGTCCGGAGCGCACTTACGTGTTCACGATTAATTTTAGCCGCTGTAACAGGGATCGTGAAAGCGTACACACACACAACAAGCACTGACCACCAGGAGGGTAAGGTGACCATGGTTCACTAATACACACGCGCACACAGATCAACTGTCCAAACTTATGTATCCAAATTTCCCATGAATCCTATCAAACAGCACAAAACCACACACAGAGATAGGCTTCCTCAAGGCAGTGCATTAGCTGCTAATTCCTCGTCTCTTAGAAACAGCCCGATGTTCAATCGTCGCTATTTGACGATTGTCGTAAGGTGATAAGTGAATTGGGTGACAAATTCCACATAGTCAATGGCACTTTGTGGAGGCGCATCCATAGTCGTTACTAGCGCGGATTCCCAATTGTCCGGCTTTCAGAAATGCTGGGAAACGGTCAGTTACTCGGACAAGGTGTAAACAACAGATTGGTTTGTCCAGATCAGGATGTGACACCGGTGTTTGTGACGAATGTGCTACGGAAGAGAGCTTGTCACCAATCTTCAGAGTGATTAAGCGCTGCGGGAACAATTGAGCGCGGATCTTCTAGGAGTCGTTAACGGGAGAAGCAAAGTACGATAAACTGAACTGGTGTAAACAAACAGTCAAGCTTCAAGTGTCAGAGCCTCAGTGGCCGTGTTTTGCGCAAGTCAGTGAGCGAGCTGGCGGCAGATCCACTAAAACACTTCGCACCACAAAGTCTACCACAGGGGCAATTATCCGCCGACGCTAAAACGTTAATACCAACACAGTTCTTCACGCGACAAATATTTTATATTTTTGTCCGTTCTTAATGGAAAGAAAAGTAGCTTAGATAAAAAAGAAACACGCGAATATCTGTGAAATATTTTCTGATCGCGAAAAAAATCGTTTGATTTTAGTATGGGTAATTTAAGGCAAATCCTGTTCTAGTCCATTAAGCTTGAAGGCAACAAGCGAATTAAGCATTAAAATACATAAAATGTTTTCTTGTTTAAAGAGGCGGAGGAAGAGGAGGAGCGCCGACGATCAAGTTCGCTATAAAGACGAACACTGGCGCTCTGTGAGAGACACAGGCAATAAGCGCTTCAGAAAGCTTCCCTGGGAGGCGCGGGAAGACGAGCTGCCGTCGCGAGAGGCGGGGCGTCATGGCGAGATTGGCGACCGGTAAAGCACCAATACCACAGAATAAACTCACAAGTAGCTACTCGCATGCGCGTGCACGTACGAACGAACACCGCAGTAGTACGACAGCGCTCATATGCGTACGCGAACGCGCGGACATGGACGCACGCGCAGACGTTAACTACTACTCCGCTCTTCCCACAACCATCCCACCCCAACCCACATCACCACTACCGCATTAAAACACAAACGCACTCACGCACTCACCCATTCACGAACGCGCGCAACCAGCTTCCATTTTATTGCAATAAGTTAGCTTGATATCCTTTTGTCTTCCACCAGCCACCGCTTTTAATAATAATCATTTCTTCCGCTGTGAAAATTGAGACATATTTGAGATGGGTAATTGTGGTACTTGATAACAGCAGGTATTTTGTCTAGAGCGCTGTAAATGACATTCTGGCCTCTTATGACTTAGGGGGCCTACGGTGAATGAGATTCTGGGACTGACTGTGAATTATATATTGCTAGGAATGGCAGACTGACTGTGAGTGGCATTATGGTCTGCTATGAATGTCAGACTGAGTGTGAATGGCATTATGGTCCGCTATGGATGTCAGACTATGTGTGAATGGCATTATGGGCTGCATACTAAGCAGACTGTGAGTGACATTATGGCCTGCTATGAATATCAGACTGACTGGGACTTACATTATGGTCTGCTATGAATACCAGACTGATTGTGAATGGCATTATAGTCTGCTATGAATGTCAAATTGAGCGTGAATGACATTTTGGTCCGCTATGAATTTCAGGCTGCCTACATAATTGCATTATGGTCTGATGTGAATGCCAGACCGAGTGTGAATGACACTATGGTCTGCTATGAATGCCAGACTGAGTGTGAATGGTATTATGGTCCGCTTTGAATGCTGGACTGCATGTGAAGGCATTATGGTCTGATACCAATACCAGACTGATACTGACTGTGAATGGCATTATGGTCCGTTATGAATGCTAGACTAAGACTGACTGTGAATGGTCATATGGTCCGTTATGAATGTCAGACCAAGACTGACAGTGAATGAATGGCATGATGGTCTGCTATGAATGCCAGAACGAGTGTAAATAAAATCATGGTCTTTTATGAATGCTAGACTGACTGTGGATGAAATTGTATTCTGCTATGGATGTCAGACTGACTGTATAGGTGTGTGCATAGGCATAGCTCGGGGTTTATATAGTCTGCTTCTAGTTGCATGCTGAGTGTAAATGTCATTGTGGTCTAGTATGAATGGCAGACTGAGTGTGAATGACATTGTGGGCTAGTATGAAAGTCAGACTGAGTGTGAATGACATTATGGTATGCTATGAATGGCAGAGTGAGTGTGCACGGCATTATGGTCTGCTATGAATGGCAGATTGATTATAAAATGGCATTATGGTTTGCTATGAATGGCAGACTGACTATAAATGACATTATGGTCTGCTATGAATGGCAGACCGACTGTGAATGGCATTATGGCCTGTTATGAATGCCAGATTGACTCCACAGCACATGAGGGCCATTCCAACAGGTTATGAATGCCAGATTGATTCCACAGACTGTGAGTGACATTCCGACTGGCTAGAAATGCCAGGCTGACTCCACGGCCCACGAGGGAGATTCCGACTGGTTTGAATGCCAGACTGACCCCACAGCATATGATGGGCATACCAACCCGTTATGAATGCCAGAGTGACACCGCAGTTTACATGATTGTCATAAAAACTTGTCTTCGCTGCTATCAGGAATAACTCACTAGTAGCCTACACAGCGGCATTTAGAACGCCAACATTGCCGCCAGATTATCAAAGTGAAGAGCACTCCAGTTTAAAGACCTGTTACATACACGACTTCGACAATAAATGACTAGAAACCAGAAAACATGGCTCATAAATTGCACTAACACACTGTTGTTTGCGTACACAAACTGACGTCTGTTGTGGCGTGTATTTGTCAGTGTACGCCATTCACCAGTAGCTTCTTCCTGTATGTCATGCGCACTAAAGCTTTTAAGACACCGCAGACAAATGTGAAATGGCATGGCGTTTAGATTTTGACATTAAAGTGAAAACAATCCCTGGCGGACTAAACTAGCTTTTGACTGACAGGCATGGCGGTACACTCGATAATGATTGGCATGTTATACTTGTAGTTGCGACATGACTGTATCAATCAGATAGGAAACTGCTGCATATTTTGAAATCTTTGTTTTAGCTTTTGTCGGTGACGCCATAGGAAAAATAGTTATCTAGTCGAAGCCAATGTCCTCAAAGCCAATTTTCTACTTATTTCCATCAATATTGATTCCACGACATGCATAGAGCTGAGAAGTGTCCGTTCCATCATCATAATCATGTAGGCCTAATTATTATTACCGTATGTTCAGTATGGACTTTGAGAGGTCAATGGGAAAGGCTTGTGGAAACTTGCTAAAAACCGCTTAGCAAAAAACTATTCCGATATTGGTTTGACCCTAAAATCTCATTGACAGATATTGAGAAGAGCCCGACCTGGGTGTGGTGGTGGTGGTGGTGTGCGTGCGTGCGTGTGTGCGTGCGCGCGCGTGTGTGGATGTGTGTGTGAGGGAGTGGGTGTGTGTGTGGGGGGGGGGCGGTGTGTGTGCGTGTGTGTGTGTGTGCGCGCGCGCGTGCGTGCGTGCGTGCGTGCGTGTGTGCGTGTGTGGGAGGGGGGGGCGCGTGTGTGCGTGCGTGTGTGCGTGAGTGAGCGCGCGTGCTGGCGAGTGGGGGCGTACGTGCGTGCGTGTCGGATAGCAATACAACCAGTGAGGCGTATTTAGTGACAACACCAGGATGTGAATAAATATAAATAAAGAGTTCTTAACGTTTTGCTATCTGAATCTCTCAAATGCAAGATCAGATGGCATCCTACCAAGTAGTTCGATTTTAACAGTTTTATTTTCAAGTATTCTAGGTGAATATGCAGCCTTAGTTTAAGGTCAATGCCTAGCAATACCATTCTGTCACATATCATGCAGCTGAGCGAGTGAAAGCACACGCTATAGTCAAACCTCACCCAGAGACCGCCATTCATTATAGAACCACCAGTCGTAATGAACCACATGCATTATGAAACCACCTGTCGCAATGAACCGCATGTACTATAAAACCACCAATCGTAATCAACCACATACATTATGAAACCACCAGTAGTAATGAACCACATTTATTATGGAACCATCAGTCGTAATGAACCACATCTATTATGGAACCACCCGCCGTAATGAAGCCAAATAAATCTTAACTTCTGATGATTTCATTATGTATAAAATAATATAATTTTTCAAGTTATTAAATTGAAAAGACATGAGTCATAATTCAACTTCAGCAATTAAAATAATTATAATAGTTTGTCCGGAAGGAAATCATCATATGTCAAGATTTACTTTGCTTCAATACACTGAGGCACACAAATTAAGCCTTTAAAAGTACACAATTTAAACAATTTTATTTTCACGCATTTTGCTGCCTCTAAGAAAAGACTCATTATGCAGTGATCACTCAAAAACGCATTGCGCTCTCTAAGAATGCGTCTAGTCTCATAGAATGCGATTTGAACAGACGATACTGCCCAACCACCATGTTTATTAAACAGTAAAGCCATACAATTCGTACACCAACACTTAGTCCGTCATAAATTTAAGTGTTCGTGACGAACTTAGCTACGTCGTTCATGAAGTAATTAATTATGACGTCATCTTTACACGCCACGTAGTTGATTATGACATCATATGATTGATTCAGCCTCAGTAATAACTTGACTTGTAGTCAGTATGAAGTTGTTGTCCCTGTAGTAGGTAGGTGGCGAGTAGGGGGACTCGTGCAATAGTATCGCTGGTAACGTGGATGCATAAGCAATAGCGCGCCTCTAGTACACGCACGTAAGATTCGGGTAAGAATTAGTTAATAAATGACAAGAGATTCGGTGAAGAGATAGTCACGCGAGATTTGAGCGCGCGAAAGAGATCCTGATACCGAGCCAATGCCATCCATTCAATCTGTCTCAAGAATCACGACCAGACAGGTAAACGCACTACTTCACTGACATAAGACCCTTATCAACAATTTTAATCAAATTGGCCAGAGTCAGTTAAATCATTCCTGCTTAGCTCTCAAGAAAATTAAATTCCTGTTTAGCTCTTTGCTGATGTCATACAAGCTTCTTAATTGATTGGTCTACATACACTACGCTCGGCTAAAACGGCTACTGTAGCAAGATCAGTAAACTTTCAAAACACATCTGATTATTCTGTAATGGATGGAGTCTATCCGTATCGCGAGTATCCGACGTCATGATGAAAAAACGTCACGTGGTAGCTGACAATCAGGTGACGTAGGTCCGGCATACAAGTGTCAAATGGGGTTCGATTCGCATAAATGTCTGGGTGTGGCGTAACCCCAATGCTCAATGCTTGAACGTGCGAGTTTTTTTCGAATGCCAGATGCCAGACCGTCATAACACCAAGTTGATGGGTGTTAAAGGTGCATATTCACACACCAAAATGCTTGAAAGTAAAATAGTTAATATCATATACTTTTAGAGGTTTAAATTATGTACGTAAATTTAATGAAACGATATAAATCTTAAGATATGATGATTTCATTTTGTAAAAATTTATATAATATTTGTAGTTGTGAATTTGAATTAGGGACTCGTGTCTCTAATTCTATTTCACAACTAAAATTTTATATTAATTTGCACGTAAGGAAATCATCATACGCTAAGATTTGTTTCGTTTCATTACCTCTAGACACCCAATTTAAGCCTAGAAAAGTATATAATTTTAACAATTTTATTTTGAAGCATTTTGGTGTGAATATGCACGTTTAATTGGCGATCAAAGCTAAAAAAAACCCGTGCAATCCACTATAGAGTCGCTAATAAATAAGGAAAAAGTACCTAAATGAGCTAAATGAATGTTCACAACGAACAAGACAAGTAATTGATAATGACGTCATCCTTACACGTCACGTAATTGATTATGACGTCATATGATTGATTCAGCCTCTGTAATAACTTGACTTGAATTGAGTGTGAGGCTGTTGTCACTGTAATAGGTAGCTGGCGACTAGGGTGGGGGGAGGCTTGTGCATGTTACAGGGGTCCTTGCATGTAACGTGATAAGGGTATCCTGCACAAGCAATAGTGCGCCTCTCTGGTACAATGAAGAGATGTTAAAGAATGTTAATGAAATTGTATTGCATCCCATATACACTCTTTCCAGTCGCAGAAAACAGTCGTCGTCGGTTTTTACAATAGTGTTTATTGCCGCATTTCTTTGCGTATTGTTTCGTAAACCCTATTTGTATTTGCCGTATCCACATATCTTGATAGTAATCGATGGCTTATGGTAATAAAGAATCTGAAATCTAAATCATATAAGCAGATATTAAATGAAACCATGAATGGCGACTGCCGCGCCAACAGCAACAACAACAACGCGTTCATTCATTTCTTATAACAAGCCGTGCAATTATTGAGCTAACATCTGGTAAACAGGCCAAGTGCATGCAACTCAATACGATTACCACATTCCAGAGTAACAAGGTGTTCGGAGTTATCTCCCTTATGTTGCAATTGCCACTTATGCAGTGGAAAACTGAATTAAAATGAGATATAAACAAGCCAATATAAATATAACTATTATATAATCAATATGTTATGTTACACGCAAATACATACATAACACTACATGCCGCTTATATTGTTATGGCGCTAGTTTACAAGAGGCCCAGGGGAATTGGAAAATTTGCGTATGAGCTCGTTGTATACATAGATATCGTATATACTGGCTAGACCGGTCACGACCCTCACAAAAGCGGCATTTCAGAATTCAGTATTTTCTCACCGGATGTATAGTCTTAAAAATAATATGTTTTTGTTACTGAGCATATTGCGTAGTCGAATAAGGAGTCAGATTAATATAGGCAATAAAATTTTATTTTTGATAAAAAATATGTGAATTTGCGTCTGTTCAATCTCTCGTCAAATTACCAGAAGAGAATTGAGTACTTTTTTAAGGCTATGTATGCCGCTGATTGTCTGCGTCAGCAAGTCAGCGAATGCCCGGTCATACGCAATTACGATTTACTGAACTCACGTCACCAGCGGTCGCGACAACTAGCCCCATAGTGAGGGTATGCGCATGCGCCATCTAGCCACGTTAACCCTTACATCTTTTAAATGATTTGCCAGAAACATTCGGAAAATTCAATACGTCCGCCGGGAAAATCAGCTAATCAAAATTCTCTAAGCAACTTTGGTCGAGTATTGAGGAACTTTCGGCAAATGACATACCATGAAAATCAAATGGGAAAAGTAGGAAAATGGACCGTTCCTGTTTTAGCTATGCCCCGCCCATCTCTATCTAAGCACCACCCACACCTCGCTCGTGTTGGGATCGATCGATCTCTAAACTTCCTGACTATCAATTTTAAGAAAACTAGATAGGTAAGCTGTTGGATAGTTTGAAACTAATTTGACTGGGTGCTCTTGCTGATCGGAGAGATTGTGATACCTGGTTAATTGTCTAGGTATTAAGCTGGTATACTTTTCTTGTGTATTGCAGTAAGGAGACATGATTTGAGTGCTGATAGAATGTGTCTAATGTTCACCATAGCACTACATATCTTGGCTAGAAGTCGAATAACTGAGTTCAGGGTGTACTTGAAGCGTTCTGCAGAAAGACCAAATTCATCTGAAGCTGTCCAATTCTTGATCTTGGAGATGTATTGCTTAACCTCATTTACAGATATTGGTATTATGGGTGGCTGATGGGGTTTCATTGCTTCTGTTAATAACTGGACATCTTCTGTGACAATAGTATGGTAGTCCTGATCGTATGTGTCATTGTTCTCTGGATTGGCCAGCTTAGAGAAATGTGCATATATGGCTTTTGAGATGTCTTCTTCTCTCATAATATGAATGTCTAGCAATTTATGGACTTGTATTTAACTTATTTAAGCACAGGATTATTTAGTTATTTACACCACATCTTCTTAGATCATTTGTATACATACATATGTCAGAATGAGACTTCACTAGTTTATGTAGGTTACAAAATGCAAATGTAGAAACATTAAGGTCACATACATGCATCAGTTAGTGGATCTGTGTGTAGTTTGTCCTTAATATAACTTTCATTCATATAACCTGTAGAATCCAGGGCTAGGGCTTACTGTTTCCAATAAATTATATGTTAAATCGTTAATAGCCAATAACCTAAAATTGTATTATTAAGTTTTAATAAGGGGCAAGTGCAAGCGGATTATTAAGGTTGTGAGATCGTCAGTTCTGTACAATGTTACTGTCAGGCTTTAATTTAACCTGTGAGGCGTTAGTGCTACTATAGAGTGTTAGCATGATGAACTTCCATACATTAACGATACCGTGTTAGTATGCTGGCGTTATAAACACAAAGGAGATAGTATCAGAATAGGTACTGTGTATAAGTCATAGACTATAGTAGCATGTTAGTAGCCATATCTAACTGTACATTCTATTTATATTGTCATGACTATTAGTAGTTTTGGATAGCTCTATACTTATGTTTATGGGAAAAGTATATTCAGTGAGTAAAAACGGGTCCTAATAATAACTGTCTGATCATTTGCGTACAGTATCTGAAGGGTTTTAATAATTATCCTATTCGTTGGATAATGCATTGGATATTGTCTATGCTGTAATGCTTAGCACCGAAAGAAACTATGTAAGCCACATGAGATGATGTACGTTCCCCTCGGACAAGGCATCCCAAGCGCCTATGGGATGTGTGGAATGTCCAGAATGACTCAGTACTCAGATAAAGACTACATTTTTGAGCCGTCGAGTGTTACACAGACCAGAGGCCAAAGTTCAAGCTCAACATAAAACGTGGCAACAAAGATATTCACAAGGACCTTTTAACCAGTAGAGTGGTACCACAGTGGAATTCACTGCCAGCTACAGTAGCCAAAACAACAACAGTCGAATAATTCAAGAACAAACTAGATATCTACTTCAAAGAAAAAACATTTAAATTTGACTGAACATGCCATATGTATACCAGCCCATCACAAAGTCATACTGCAATTCTGCCAATACAAAGGATTGATCTTGGAGTAGGCTGTGTACTGACTTGTGGAGGCCGTAGTTGGTCTTATTACCGTTGTTGTCATTTTCTGTGTTTATCGCTATACGAGTCTCCTTCTCTACGCTATTGTCTCTTCATGCAAATCATGTTTAGTCAAAATCATGAAGTATCTCTTTGAAATTTATGTCTAGTTTACTTTTGAAGGATTCAACCGTTGGTGCCTCTATAACTGTTGCTGGTAGTGAATTCCAATATGATACCACTCTGTTAGAGAAAAAAATACTTGCGAATATCCTTAGTGCTGCGTTTCATGTTGAGATTGAACTTATGTCCTCTAGTGTGTGTTTTAGTGTCGAGTTCGAAGAAGCTGCTTTTGTCAATGTATATAACATTAAGGATTTTGTATGTTTCGATTAAGTCTCCTCGAGTCTTTCTGTGTAGCTGTAGTCTCTACTTTGTGGTAATAACTTTGTTGCCCGATGCTGTACTCTTTCTAATAGCTGTGATTGTCGCTTAAATCTTGGTGACCATTCTGAGTCACAGTATTCAAGGATAGGTCTCACCGAAGATTTGTAGGGTAAAGTGAGTGTAGACATTCACTTTAGGAAACAGGAAAAAGTTATTTTAATTATTCCTACTCTACTATTCGCCTTAGCTACGATGTTATTTATGTGTGTATCAAACGAAAGGTGTGTGTGTCGATATGCACTCCCAAATCTTTTTCTAGCTGTGATGTGGATATTGGCTGTATGTGGGAGGTACCAGTTGTCATAGAGTATTTGATTCAGGAACTCTTACTGCCAAAATATAAGACATGCGTTTTACTTGTATTGAAGTCTAGTTGCCATCTCCAGGACCACTCGCATACCTTGTCTATGTTATCTTGGATGTCATTGGTGGATGGCCCTCTATATATTCTTGTGTCATTGGTTAAATATTTTGCAGTGGCAGGTTAGTGATTCTGGTAGATCATTTATGTAAATTAGAAAAAGGACAGGCCCCAGAATACGTCCTTGTGGCATGCCATTGGTTACGTCTTCCCAATCTGATGTTGTATCATTAATTCTTACTCTTTGCTTTCTATTGGTTAAATAGTTTTCTATCCACTTGGTTACTTTTTTTCCTATACCGTAGCTCTGCAATTTTGATTGGAGTCTTTTATGTGGTACTATACCAAAGGCCTTAGAGAAATCAAGACATAGCGCATCAACAGATTCCTTCGCATCTAGTTTATTCATTATATGTTCGAGATACTCTAGCAGTTGAGTTTTGCATGATCTGTTATGTCTTAAACCGTGCTGGCATGTAGAGAATAGGTTGGCTTCTTCCAAATAGCATATGATACTGTCCCTAACAAATTACTCAATGACCTTGCACATGGCGCAGGTAAGGGTAATTGGTCTGTAGCTATTTGGATCAGTTTTTTACCATTTCTTTTTATGCAACACACATTTGCCAATTTCCAGATGTTTGGTAGCACATATTCTTCTAGAGATTTGTTAAAGATGATGCATAAAGGTACACTAATTTTATTGGCTACTTCGATTAGTATTCTCACTGGAAGTTCGTATTGGCCATTGCTTTTATTTGGATGAAGGGCTTTCAGATTTTTCCTCAATAGCCATACGTGTTATTAATATACTGTCTAAAATAGTGCTGGTGGCTCTATTGCTGATACTTAGTATATACACCTGTGCAAAAGTTAAGCACCACCCTATTTTTATGCACATGCGAGGGTATATTCATGTGCAATGAAGAAAGCAATAGCATAAACATTTATGTACCCATCCATCTTAGTGCAAGAGATAATAATGCAACTAGAGGAATGCTGATTATGATGGTGGGGAAACACTGTATGTTTTTGTTTGAACTTGAAAACGAGGCCTGAATATGGTTACGTTGACACAACTGACAACTATTGCCCTACAGTTGACACACGTGGCTAGATTGTCATTAATGGTGTCTGAAAACGAAGTTTAACATCTGTGCACGAGTTTGAGACTGTCATTATTAATACCGGGTATATCCACCTTGTGCCTGGATGACGGCCTGGACACGACGTCTCATGCTGGTCGCCAACCGACTGATACGCCATTGTGGTATTCGTTGCCATTCAAGATGGAGTGCGTGTGTTAATTCCTGTAGGTTCTGCACATGAGGATCCCTCCTTCTCACCATGTGTCCCAGAATGTCCCAGATATGCTCAATAGGGTTCATGTCAGGGCTCCTTGCTGGCCATGGTAGGGTTTCGATGGCATTCTGGCGGAGGTATTCATGCACAGCTCTAGCACGATGTGGTCGGGCGTTGTCATCCATGAATATAGGGTGGGTTCCAGGTGCATGATTTACAAAATGAGGGACCACAACTCTATCCAGTATGGAATCTTGATATCTTTGTCCATTTAGTGTTCCAGGTACAGTCAACAGATCCAGCTTACAATCAAATGAGATGCACCCCCATATCATAACGGAACCTCCACCAAATGGAACTTCTTCCATGATGTTACGTTGGTCGTACGCCGTGCGTCTGGACCTCCATACACGAGTTCGACCATCTGTGGCATGAAGCAGGAACCGACTTTCATCGGACCAGTGTACCCGTCTCCAGGATCTCATGTTCCAGTGTCTTCTTTCGTTGCACCACCTCAGACGCTCATCTTTGTGGTGTGCAGTGAGGAGAGGACGTCTGACAGGTCTCCTAGCTTTCATGCCAGCAGCATACAGTCTCCTTTTGACGGTAGACATTGACATTCTATTGCGCGTTTCCCATTGCTGGCTGAGCACTCTGCTGTTGGTGAATGGAGATCTCCTAACAAGGCGTACTAGGGCTCGATCATCACGGGCAGTAGTCTTCTTCGGTCTTCCAGATCTAGGCCTGTCCTTCACCTCGTTAGTTTGCCCATGTTTTGCAATCAAACGACTGATTACAGTATGGTTAATGTTCAGCTGTCTGTCAATCTCTCTGCATGACATACCAGTGGTATGCATGCCTATGATTTGCCATTTCACACGATCACTTAACCTTCGTCTTGCCATAGCGGTTCACAATCAAGAGCTAATTCTCTCTGTACAAATAAACCACGGTCATGAACACAATATTCCTAATCTTGTCGCCTAAATCTGTATGTAATGTTCTACACCTCAAACTGGACTTTTACATAACTGAACACGTGTGCTGTTTCCCGCCACGTATGGACATCAAGCGGCGTGAAGTCATGCATGCATGTGCATTTCGTACTTGGAATTATGTGAGCTAACGCGGGGACAAAAAGTATGGCAGCCTAGTTGTACCATCATGTTTCTACGTTCTATTGTTTTTGCTGGTGCTTAACTTTTGCACAGGTGTATATTATGCAAGTCCTCAGAAGTGAAGATATTTGAGAAGACGTTGTTGAGGATATTTGCTTTTTCTTTGTCACCTATGCTAATTGTGTCAGTATCTGGGTTATGTAGGTTACCAAAATCGATTCAT
This sequence comes from Chaetoderma sp. LZ-2023a, assembly GCA_034401795.1. Lineage (NCBI taxonomy): Eukaryota > Metazoa > Mollusca > Caudofoveata > Chaetodermatida > Chaetodermatidae > Chaetoderma > Chaetoderma sp. LZ-2023a. Next base: position 9,359,132 of record CM067372.1, read on the forward strand.
TTAGAGTTGTTTTGCTTTTTACATAGTCCCAAAATGCTTTAGGGTTATTTTTACTCTCAGACGCCTCTTTTCGTTTGAAGGACTGTTTGGCTCTTCGGATGGATGATGTAGCTTTATTTCTGGCAGTCTTGTAAAGCTCATAATCCGTAGTTTTCTGAGTTTTATTATACTTTTTGTAGGATCTGTTCTTTAGTGTAAGTGACTGTAATGCAGTGTGGTCATTCCAGAAATGTTTCTTTCTGCCCTGTTGCTTAGAGGTAGGAATATATTGCTCTTTCATAGTGGTTAATTTTATGTGTAATAGGTTCCATGCTTCATTTGTATCGAGCTCGTTCAGATGCTGCCAGACCATCATTCCTAACTATGTTCACATTTCAGTATACCTACCTTTATTCAATAGTAGTTTGGATTTAGTTGTCTGTTTGGCATGGCTTAAAATGTTCGGGTGCAGTGAAATTTGGAGAATATCATGATCGCTTTTACTTAGAGGCAGTTGGTGGGTTATTTCATGGACTCCTGTTGTTTTAGGATGATCTCTAGTAGATGTGATTTCTGATTTATCCTATGTAGTTCTCCTTCTGGGCTGTTGGTTTAGTAATTAGTTGTTGAAAAAAATTATTTTTAGTAGAATCTTCTTCTTCTTAGATAGGAAGTTCCTCCCTTAAGTGGGCGCACCCTTGTTGCAAGGTTGAGATTGTGACTTTAGTTGAGTCGGATGAGTCCATCTTTATCGCGGTAAAAATATATAAACCGAATTGTCCGTATGGTGAATCTAATCGTACCGACATGCTTCTTATGCCTTGTAGCCTTCTATTAATACTGTGTCTGTTGCTTCATTTTAGCTTGAGTTGTCCCACCATCCGTGCTCTGACCATCCAGTTTGTTTAGTCTATTGAGTCACTTATGATAGAGTGAGAATATTAGGTCGCTGCCTACCTTCTCAATCTGCTGCTGTAATGGTTCTGTATGTATCATAGAGGGGGGGGGGGTGGTGGGAACCTTCATGTGTGACATCAAGCAGGATTTGAATAGGGCTGGATGGGTTCTCCATTACTGATACCATGTCATAGTCCGTTAACAGATCTTTCAACTTCTGCATGTGGATCTCCCTAACTCTTCCAAACTCTTCACAATATAGAAGAAAGTGTTACCGATTCTCCACCTCATCTCGGCACAATCTGCATGTAGGAGATGCTTTCCTGACCTTAGCTTCAAAAGTTTGTAGCCATAGAACACTGCACATGACTTTCACCGTAATCCTGACCTTCTTAGTGTCCCGTACCGAGTGCAAGGAGCTAAGCCACACATATGCCACAGAGCTATAATCCAGTGTATCTGAGGAGAGGTAGCGCATACTACTCAGTGGATTTTCCTTGCATCTCCATCATCTGTCTCTCTTTCCAGAATGTGTGTACAGCTCCTTTAAAAGCTATTTTTCATTCAACTCTTGACGGAGTACAGCTTAACATATCTTGAGCAGGCGGCAGGCTGTACTTCTGCAAAATGTTGTTCACATGCACGAATCAGCTTGGTGAATTTTGGGGCTTTACTGCGAGCTGTCGAAATGCAATTTTGTACTCTACACTATTCTCGTCTTGAAATTCTGCCTCCACTGTTAACATTCCCATCAAGCCTAGTGTTGCCATATCAGCTGTCGAGTCAGGGAGATTTTGCAGCCGTCACATTTGAGTCTTCTGAAAGAGCTCAAGCTGAAGAATTTGGCTGTTGTTCAGCATCAAGATGTCGGTCCCATACAAAAGTCGAGGGGAAATATATGTATGCCATAGAGCTTGTAGTGCTGCAAGATTAAGACTGTTACGCCAATGACACCCTACTCCCACTAATTTGAACAACCCAACAGTTGCTGACTTGATCATTTCTGCCACTCTGATCTTATTAACATTCTGGATTGGTCCTTGGTTAATTCCCAGGTGCACCTCGTGATCCTCTATCCTCACCATCTGAGAGTTCATTTCCAATACCACATGTTTTGCAGGGTCCGCTCTTAGAATTGTCATACAACAGGGCCACTGGCTTGCCGCCATTGATTTTAATGTGGTCTTTGTTGAACCTATATTCTGTGATCTTAGTCACAACATACTCTGACACCCCATTCACTGGAGTAACAAGGGCTATGGCATCTGCCACTGTAGGAGCAGAGCAGTCTACTATCCCTACCACAGCACCATGCCCACTATTTTGCACTTCTTGCTTGCTGCCTTGTATGTTACCTTGCTTCAAGTGGATGGCTTCGAATAAATGCCCTCTCCACTTAACATTACTTGTAAATCCATTATACCAATTGACCATCAACTCAAAAATGTCGCCCGGCCGTCCAAGCAACTTCAATTTCCTGAACAGCCCATGATTCCATACTCGGTCAAATGCCTTTTCCGCATCTAGTAGCATGACAGCCAGATCTTCACCTCTATCTGCGTACTCCTGGACTACTTCTCAGGGCCACGAACATAGGCGAGACACTGCGGGTGAAACCTCTTTGTAGTGGGTGCTGAGCCTGAAGATATAGATGATTGACTTTGCGCAACATAACAAATTCTAAGATCTTCCCAATGACACTAATAATGGTAATTCCGTGATAGTTTGATGGTTGTCTCTTTGATTTCGTTTTCTTCACTAGAGGTATTAGTAGACCATCCTTGAACATGGCTGGTATGATCCAGTTTTTCAGGATAGCATTAAACAGGATAGTGAGCAGCTTAATAATGCTTTGATCCGCTAACATAACATGCTCTGACGTCAGACCAAACTTGTCTGCAGCCGTATTCTTCTTAAGTTGACACACACACATCTTCCCACCTTATCTTCCGAGAACGGTGCCACTTCCCCTGCATGTTGTAACTCTTCCACCACACTCATATCTGCTTTGACCAGCTCCTCATGCTCCTTGTCAAATTCATCTTCATGCCCTGGAGTAGCCAGATCCTAAAAATGCTTCTGCGAGACCTGAAAATGACCTTCAACAGTGTTGTATGAGTTGCCCTTGTACTCCAGAATAGCTGTGCCTGGAACACCCTCACCACGTTGCTTCGACACCAACTTATTAAATAGCACTCTATCGTGTGCAGATGCATTCATTATTTCCTGTAGATCATTGTCCCTTTGGCTAGCTGTTAATTGTTTATTAAGCGACCATAGCCCTTTTTTCCTTCTTTTCATTTCCTCATAGCATAAGCCTTCCTTGGGCCATCCCATATCCTTCCATACTCTGAAAGCTGACTTAGCTTCTTTCTGTGCTATAACCACCATAGCTGGCCTGGGCTTCATCCCAGATAACCTCGGACCAGCTCGTTTTACTGCGCCCGCCTCAGCCTCAAGCAACGCTTCAATCAGGTCAACGACAAACAGTTCCACGTCCAGACTTGTACACAGTTCCCTATCTACTAACTGAGCAACCACCTTCTGCATGTTTCTTTCATATTGCTCCACGTCAGCTCTCTGCCAATTAGGTTTACTAGATAACTGCTGGCTTGAGTTAGTAACTCCAAAATGAGCTACACCTGTGTTGAACATAACTGTGACTGGTTTGTGATCTGATAAACTTATGTCAAGTTTGGTTGCTTCTACTGACTCCACCTCAATGTCATTGTCATCTTTCAGCATAAAATAATCGATAAGACTGGTAACTTTTGGTCTTTCTACAGGAGCAAATGTGCGGAGTAGAGGGTATGAATCCCCCGTTTTGGAGGCTAAGACGCTCCTGCTTGCAGAATTCCTGTAACATCTTGTCCAGTTTGCTTTCTGTTGTTTCTCTATGAAGAGAAGCGTTGAAGTCTCCAGTCAGAATTATGTCACACACATTCAGCTTTGTCATAATTTCTCTGACTGCCTCTAGTTCTGATGCATACAAATCACAGGCATTTTTTCCGCTAGAGCATGACAAATAGACGCCGATGAGAGCCCTTTTACGGTGTTTATTGTAGAGGCTAAGATTCTTCCAGAGCCATCTGGGAGAACCTCCGTCGCCTGATCAATGGGTTTCTGCCACAGCAGACCGATACTAGCCTGTCCTCTGGGTTTTCCTGCCAGTGATTATCTTGATCATAGGTCTTGAAATGCGACCTAATGTCTGCTTTAAGGCGATCGGCGTTCACTGTTTCGATTTCAAACCAATGCAACCAATGCTCCTGAATCAATGCAATATGGTCGTGTTTTGCTAACCAGAGGATAGCATCTTTATTTGCAGTATGCCCATGCACGTTATATGTTGCAATCCGGAGATTAGGTTTAGAGATACCTGTGCACAATGAGTGATTGGCAGTGCATCTGCTGGGTCCATAATACCTAGTAGTTGCTTCAGCCTTCTTTTTTCCCTCCAGCTGTATCATAAAATGGTGATCTACCACCCGCATCTCCACCACTTTTGCAGTCAGATCTTCCTGAGTTGGTAGAACATGTCCTGCACTGCCACTGTTGTGTCTTCACTAGTATTTGTTCGTAGATGGCGTACAGCATCTCCCTTATCTTCTCTAAAGTAACCTGGATTAAAGTGCTGATGTGTTTCTTTTCCAGCTCTATCATCCAGTGAACCTTTTGTGAGCGAGGCAATAAGCAGTTCCTCCTCACCATGGTGACCATTTTCTCGCATGCTCAGATCATGTGGTTCCTTCTGGATCTTCGTCTGTTCACTACCTTCAGCCAATTGGTGAATATCGTTAAGTTGATTAGTATTAGGTGTCACTAGCAGATCTGGGTACCACTCAATTAATGGAGCGTCAGCATCCAAGCCCTTCTCATGAGCACAGGGCTCTACTGTCTGCACGTCTCCAGCCTTTTTATCAGCGGACTCCCTGCTGCCCCTCTCGAAATGTTTATCCTAGCTTTCTGGCAGCATTAGCCTCTATGCCTGCTACCTCTGTTTGCTGCCTATGAAGTTATTGGTTTGATTGGCATCTATCGAGTCCCTGATACCAGGTCCCATTCACGCCATATCTAGGCTGGTTTTATTTCAGTCTATTATTGGTAACTACCAAGGTTTTTACACTGGTACCCATTTATACTCTTGGGTGGAGAAAGGCAAGGAGCGAAGGAGATTGCCCATGTTTCCAACCGGGTTCTCTGGTTAAGTAGTCCTGAGTTCTAGCCACTACACCAAACCGCCTCCACCTTTGGTGTTTATGTATGTCCTGTTCTATAATGCCATGATTATAGTCAAACACAATGGGAGCATACCTACTCTCCTGTACGTCAGAGGAGCAATCCCTCTCGCTGGACAGTCTGGGTTTGACACCATTAGAAACAGCATTCCAATCACCTCTGTAGCCCTCCATCTTTCTATTCCTAGTCTGCTTATATCCATTACCCATCACTTGCCTGTGACTGTCGCTGTACTTATGCTGTATATTCCTGCTGGGTGTTTCTTATGTGCTGTCTGATGCCATTGCCTTGCAGGCACTCTACGCTGTTGACATCCTGCCTCTTTTTGCCTCTCGTTCTCACCAGACCAAATGTTCCTTGATCCGCTATGATCAAATTCATGCCCACACCTGTGTCTATCAATATCGTATCTGCCGCTATCAGACTTCCATTCGCTATTCATGCATACACCATCCTCTCATCCTCCTCCTCTCACTGTCTGCCTTCTACGATTTCCTGCCCATCTATTCTCAGGTTTTCTTGCTGCCCCACTATCTTTGTAATTCTCTCGTTTATCACTGCCTCTCGACCTATGTCTATTATCATCACTCCTTGTCTTTCTCTCCACTGACATAGCTCTCTCAACTGCCATATGCACCTCTGTCTCCTGCAGCTGCCTCGTGTGTTTAGCCGAGCACACTTCCTCCTCCAGTCACCTTATCTTCTCCCCCATTTCCACACCCCTCCCTCTCTCTCTCTCTCTCTCACTCTCTCTCTCTCTCTCTCTCTCTCTCTCTCTCTCTCTCTCTCTCTCTCTCTCTCTCTCTCTCTCTCTCATATGAGTAACTTTTTGTCTTCGTTCTTTTCTTGTATTCTGTGATTAATAGACCTTACTTCCTTCTCAAGCATTCTTATGCTCTCTCTCTCTCATCTTCCACTTCACTCGTCCTTGTTCAAACATGACCATCATAGCCTCCTTTTCTACTCTGTGCATATCTTTGAGTACATTCAGCATAGAGATCTCTCCGTTACAGTGCACCCCGTTACTGATATTTCTGCTTCCACCATCCCCATGATCACCACACCATCTACTCTGATCCCCCAGTGGCTGACTCTGTGCCCCTATCATGCATGTGTGGGAATTTGTCTCTTCTTGACTGCCATTAACTAGGTTTTCTCCTTGTGTATGCATGAGTCATATACTGTTTCGCATTTCATTTATGTCAGATTCCAACTTGTTGATATATGCTGTCATTTGACCCTCACGTCTTACGGATTCCATTGATACATTTAAGTTTCTCCTCCAATTGCTTGTCAACTGCTGTCTTTCTCACTGCTGTTTTCGATTTGTCAACTGTGACCTCTGCCACCGTAGATTGCACGAGCCCCTCAGCCATCAGTCTACGTGCCTGCTTAACACTGACATTCTCTGTATGTTTATAGCTAGTCAATCCGGAGCCACCACTCTCCACTACTACTCTGGCTTCATCAATAATATAACCCCACTCATCAGCAGTATGACGGGCGGAGCAATCAGTATCTGTAATATTTTGTATAGGTAAAGTGGGAACCTCATTATTGGCTTCCTGTACACCTGTAACAGGACTGACATTGGGGCCTCCACTCTCTGTTATCAACAAGGTATGGATGGCCACTTTATTACGTATCCCTTCAGTCTTTGTCACTTCATCACTCGTATGTTCTTGGAGTTCCTCTTTCTGTTCATGCCTTACATAATCTGGAAATCTCAGCTCTGCTATGTTGGGAGCGGCCGCCAACAGGGTTGTTATTGGGCTAGCCTCTGCCTTGCAAAGGAGGCACCAAAATGAGTGAGCCTCACCTCCATCTTGGATTTCCTGAAATTGTGCCTCACTGAGGCCCAGATAATCGCTGTGAAACCAGGACAAACATTGAGTGCATTTTACCATCCCAAGACTCTTTTTCTTGGAATCACAGGAGACACAGGTCGGCATCTCCTTATCGACTGTATCGTTTACCACGCTGGTGACTGTTGACTTAAAGCCTTCTTGTGGATCTCTATTGCTGGACACACCCGCTTGTTTACGCTTATATGCCTGCTTTTGTCTATCCTTCAGCTGCATGTTCTTTGATGAGCTTGCCTTTGTCTCTCTGCGTTTTTTCTGAAAGGACTGACAGTGCAGCAAGAATAATTTTGTAGAGTCTGGAATTTAGACTAGTTGTGTTAGTTGTGTCACCTGCCCCGTCTTTATCCTTATGTGATTCAATCATGTTGCATACAGCTGGCAGATCTATCGCTAAGAATCTTGCTTGTTCTTTTCCATTGACCAGGAGACCAGAATTGGTGTGGTAAAAGTGGTGGTAGAAAATCTCGTTAATTTGTAGTACCCTGTCTGACCAAATACACGAATACCACCGCCCATTTTTTGTATGCGTATGACCTTGTCTCTCTGGCAGGCATCCAGTTTCTTTTGGAGAGATTTTGTTTTATTGACTTCTTGTTTTTCCAGATGCTGTAATTTGTTCTGAATCCGCATCAGCCGAGTATACCTGTATAGACTCCATACTTGCTTTATCAATGGCAGTCTCGGTACTGGTTGTAATGGTTGGTGTTTGAAACTGCCTCGTGTTGTGGCGTCTTAAACCAAGGCTTTTTGGATGCATTTTTCTGGATGTATTGATACCGTTTTCGAGCTGTTTGTTGCTTGGTTCATGGTAGAGCTGCTACGAATACTGCTACTGATTACTTAGCTAGATGGCTTGGATATAAGTGCACGGGTAGTTGCGGAAGATTCAATGAAGAAGCAGGGTAAATAAGCTCTAATAATTAACATAACAACAACTATCGTAGAAGTTGTAACCTCACTGCATGGTGGTGTGGCTAAAGGAGGATTGTGTAATACGCTGAAGCGGTTTGCTGTATTGGTGTTGATACCGTTTTGGAGCTGTTTGGTGCTTGTTTTTCTCGTTGGTGGTGGTAGAATCAAGAAATGCACCTTCCTCTCCATTAGTTAAAGGCCCAGTGCTCTAGTTATTTGTACTAAAATTGAAGTCCCCGTATATCAGAGCGTGGTCGGTGTCAAACTCACCTATCATGGTTAGCAGATTTAGCAGATATTTGTTGTTTGAGCCGTTTGAGTTTGGACTTCTTTAAATGCACCTAACAAGGATTGTTTCTTTTTGTTTTGAGATCAATGATGTCCACACTGACTCATTGAAGCAATGATCACTTAGTGTATCACAGTCCTTGGCGTTTATTGATTCATGAGTATAAATCATTACACCTCTTGAAGGGTTACTATTCAATGAGAGGTTATATTCGGCAATCTGTAGTTCGCTAATGTTTATGTTTGTGTTTTAGGTAGCACTTCTGTGATTAATATGATGGCACGACGAGTCCCGTGTACCAGCGTTTCCAGTTCAGCTTTTTTGTTGATCAGACTATCAGCATTTGTGTATATACCTGTATTTGTTATTGCTTTAGAGTTTATTTTATTAATCCGTTGGCTGTATTTTTGGTATAGGTTGTTTTTATGTATGGATAGATTGCGAGGGTAGTTCAGTATTCATGTTTGTTGTGTTATTTATGCTGTCCTCGTATGCTTCATCATTTGGTGTTGTGGCTAAAGGAGGATTGTGTAATAAGCTGAAGTGGTTTGCTGTATTGGTATTGATACTGTTTTCGAGCTGTTTGTTGCTTGTTTTTTCTCCTCGGTGGTGGTGTCTGTGGATAGTAAAAATCCTCTGTGTCCCTGGAGATATCCATTAATGAAAACAGATAATTTTTAATGTTGGATAATAAGCAGACCCCCCTGATGGTTTGGATGGGCGTTGTCCTGGAACAGTTCCTGATCCAGTTCTCCTTTTGGGCTGCTAAACAGTTGTGTATTAGCAATGAAGTTGACTTGGAGCGAGTTGGTGAGGGACTAGAGCATTCCATTAACAACGTCTGTTAAGTTGTTGTAATATCTGCTGCTGAAAGGTGGCAAAAGTGACGAAGTGAAGATTTCTGTGCTCGGCGAGATGGATTTTATCATTTAATGAGCTATCCATAATCTGTAATCATGCCTTCTAGTTTATGCCTTCCAATACCAGTTGTCCCAGCATGGACCACAACTGAGTCATAATAGTCAGCTGTTAGCAATGTCTCTAGCTTATCATGGATTTCGATTTTCCTAGCTCCACTGAAAGAATGAACCATGATACTGACGTTGTCTGTTGACATGTAGTGCCCGCTAAGCTTTCTGAGGGTGGAACTACCAATTAGTAAGGTATTTTTGTGTGTGGCAAGTCGCTTGTTGTCTACCGCTATTATGGCCCTTTCTTATTGGTGTGTTACTAGTAGTTCTGTTTGATGGCATTCTTTCTGGGTGCTTTGAGATTTGGGCAGTGTATGTGTAACTTAGATAACTCTTATTGGCATGTCTGCTTGGTGTCAATTTCCTTTGATGGTAGGAACCAGTCATTTTCTGCATCGACTGCAGTTCTTGCACTTGTGAATGCAGCACCTCATTAGTCTCATTGATATTTTTTTTATATCTCGTAGTATTTGTGTCAGGATCGTAGTGTTTTTAGTTTGTTGTGTCCCTTCTCTCTTTAGCCGACGTTATTATCGTCTCATTGAGCTTGATGTTGGTGTTGCCAGTGTCATTCATTGTTTGCCTGGCTGGTTTTCTGCTCATGTTGCTGATGCTGTCATCCAGAGTTTCGTCTAGAGTTTCTACTGTATGGATACTATTATTACATATATTGCTGCTGGGATCATCATTTTTGGTTTCAATTCCAGTACTGATAGGAAACACAATAGCCTCTTCATGGAAGGATTTTTACTGTTCTCCTATCAATTCTGCTACCAGAGGCCTGGTTTCTGTATTTGTGCTACAATTTGCATCGTTAATATGATTTTCATCTGTGTTTCTGATAGGATCGTCTGCTGTCTGTTGTCCACATACCTTGTGACTCATTGTTACTTCGTACTCTTTATTGTAGACAGAGATATATCATGCCATGAAGTCAGCATTGTGATCTGTGATCGTAGAGCATACAATGTATGTGTACTTTCTTCATGACGATGTCAGTACTGCTAGGATATATGCTGGTAATTGGGAGCATGAGTAGTGCATCAATATTTCCCAGTTGTCACATTTGACCATGTAAGCATTGTCCGGGCCACCGCAAGAGCAATTTTTTAGCTTGGAGAGTACAAGTCTTTTTTTGTTATTGCTTGGAACGCTGCTGCTTATAAAGATCGAGAGAACTGCTAACATTGGAAGCAGTTACAACTTCTTGTTTGCCTGAAATTTCCATGGCATGTGGAGCAGTGTCAACTGGTTGTTCGCCTGAAATTGCTGTGGCATGTGGAGCAGTGTCAGCAGAGGTGTGTGCTTGTTTGGCTGAAATTACTGTGGCAAGTGAAGCAGTGTCAGCGATATGTTCACCTGAAATTGCAATGGCATGTGATGCAGTGTCAACCGATTGTTTACCTGAAATGGTCATGGCTTGGTGGCTTGTTGTGGCTCTTTCTGTGCTTAGTTGAGGAAGTGCCTTTTCATTCGGTTTGGTAACTAACATTTTTTGTGCTTACAGGGAACATACAACCACTGTTAACGCTGACTGTATTCAGCCCTTTGTTTCTTGCAAACCTCATAGGACACCATGGTTAATTTTGCATATATGTCGTGATCAAATCCTAGATGATTATTCACTCTATATTATTCTTGGATTAGTACAGTGGTCTGCGAACAAATCCAGATGTTTATTTATGCTGATGTTGTTTGTCCATGCAGTATTATCCGACTGGTAATGCAGTTAGTACAGTATGCTATGTCAGCTATTTGGGGCTAGCTAGATTTCTCTGCGAAAATAGATTTTTTGTCAATTAGTATATGCTGAATTAAAAGAAGTTTGGTACCATTATTTTACGTGCAGCTTTAGCCGCCATCTTGGATTTCAAAATGAATGACACATCTATATCTGTTAGTCCGTCATGAACTTTTAAGAGTTCGTCATGTGTGCGATTTGTATGTCTTTGTTGCTTAATTTCCATTCTGTTGAATATTTTGAAACTAATTTGACTGAGTGCGGTTGTTGCCATAGGCCAGATTAGTTTCAAAACACTCAACAGATTACCAGTGCATAGTTACCGTGATATTAAGATTATGGGAATTCATGACTCGATCGATCTCAACACAGGAAAAGCTTGGGCAGAGTTTAGAGATGGGTGGAGCATACATGTAGCTAAAATGGATATCATCCCTTGGCGTCCATTTAAAATAAACTATGAAGTGGTATTTTTGGTTGAAATACGTGATATCTGAATATATTAGAATTTAACATCTTATGTTTTCAGTTAACCATCTGCAATATTGGTTGTGTTAAAGAATTACTATAAGTATCCACGGAAACGTCATTATGGACACCACACATTCTTCATCTATGTCCAGACAGACTCAGCGCATCTATGTCATCTGTTTAAATGTGGGGAGGGGGGGGGGGAGGGGAACAAACAAACTTTACACTAAATCCTAGGGGCAGCCTAGAAAAGGTTAGAGATTTTGCAAATAGACTTGCATTATTTGGAGAAACAAACATTTCGCCCCTCTGTGACAGGATAGTAAATCTTACAGAAGAATATTTTGAATCAATATACCATTCTGCATGCTACAAAACAATTGTAAATAACAAGAAGTTGAAAAGGGCTGAATAGAGATTTCTGGAAACTTCATCATCGTCAAAGCTGGTATTGTGTCCCAAGCAAGGACGCCCTTCAATTTCAGATTTACCGTCATGCAGTACAGACGTGATAGGTGACCGACTAAAATGAGATACTGGTGTTGGACACAAAATGAGATGCGTGTTTTAGTGCTCACCCCCAAGCAGTGGCGAGCCCCATCATGCGGAATGTGGAGCAATGGGAAGGAGGTTCATGTCCATTAAAGCCAAAACTCAAGAAAAAATGTGAGAATAGTGTAGTAACTTAGCTACGTATAAAAGGTTACTCACCCAACAGAGGTCTCGAATCGGCCCATGGAACCAGCGGCAGAGGTGCGAAGTTCAAGATCCAAGGTACGACTGCCAGGCGTCTGTAGAAATGGCGGGAATCAGCTAGCCCGGCAGCCGCGAAACATGAACTGCAGAATTGCGGGATACTGCCAGCACCACACTCTTCCCCCGTTTATAAAAACATGGTTATTTAATTAAAAGTTTTATCTAAAAATCTACTGTTTTAAAAATTTGCACACCATAAAAAACACACAGGCATTGACTCTCAACTGCTAAAGGTAGAATCAGAATTTACCAATTAAAAAAAATAGGTGTCGATCCATCTAGAAGGAAGGAGCTGTTAATAATAAAACAGATGGATAGATCAACAGCTGCCGGACGAGGGCCATCATTACAGATTTTAAAATAGCATAGCATCCTAACTAAAATTAAGGACAGTGGTTTTCCACCACAGCAGAAAACTGACAGAATTGACGGAATTGCCGAATTGATAAAGAAGTAATAAAAATAATCTCACATGAATTTAGTTGGAGTGTTATCTGAAATTAACTTGTGAGATTCGAGGAAAACCTATGAATATTGCAAATTTTGTAATTTAGTGAATATTTTTAACCTTAACATTTATGATATACCTCTTATATAATTGAAACGGATCTGAATCCACAAATTTAGGAAATCCGGAAAACCACTATCCCTATCACAAAAAAGATATCTGAATGAAGCTAAACGGAATGGATAATACAGCAGAAGAAAGAAACATATGAATTTGCGCTATGACTAACGCGCCAATTACTTCACGCATTATGAAATGGTAAGCGCAAGAAATGCATCTGTACGATTTATGCAGTCTTTGCTAAATGCATATTATAAATATGCTGTCATATGCAAGACTTCTGCATTATAGAGTAATGCACATTATAAATATGCCTGAGTTATGCATTATAGAGTAATAATGCATCATTGCATCATTTTAACATGTAATTGCTACACATTTAATAAATGAAATACCTAGGTATGGCAGTATATAATATGTTGGCCTAATAAAAAATATCTGAACTGACCTATGTATAATTAATATACCTGGGCTATCCTATAAAATATCTGTGCTGACCTAATAAAACTACATTTAATATATTTGAGCTACCCTATAAAATATCTGAGCTGACAAATGTAGAACTGGCATTAAATAGCTAACCTATACAGGATTTCACTATACATAAATGAGTTTGCATCATAACATATGATGCATATACTTATAAAAGCGTGTACATGGATTTAATAAACAGAGAGCATTATTATGACCACACGTCATGATGGACAATAAATACAGTTAACAATACAATGCGTATGATTAATGTGTAACAATTTACACATCATTTGACAACGCATATTTGTAATGTGTGATCAAGAAATGCGTAAATATAACCACGCATTACTACGCGCAATTATTCACGCGTCATTTGAAAAACGTGTAATTATAATAACGCGTTCTGTGAGTCATACAGCGATGGACCCCTGTTGGTTTTTGGTATCTCAAGGAGTATTATTGCTGGAAAAAGCCACTATGTGCTTATGTGTCCAACTAATTTAGTTTCCCAAAAACTTACAAAGAATAGAACATCACGATTTTGCTGTTGCTGAAACTAAAGCTAAGATGGAAACGGAACATAAGCCAATGATTATAAATGTTTTCCGGACAAGTTGAATGTCTTCAGTGTCATGCAGAATGTTAAAATTTGAAGTCATAATTTCATATCATCTGTATTACAGTAATTCTTTTAATGTTGAATTACTGTTACCATTGTACATTATCACATTACTATTGTAGTACTGTACTACGACCGAAAAGCTAACTGCAGTCCGCAACAATACCATGACCAAATGAATCCGTAATAAGACAAAACCAGAGGAACGTTTATTCAGGTGGACAAGTAGGGTCCATGAAGTCTAATTCACGAATGCTTAAAGATCATTCTAATACATTTCATAATCTAGGAACCTGTTGGGAAGACGGCACTGCCTTCCTGTTCGACTCTGAATGGTGTGAGTTTGGAGTTGGTCATCTCTAGGAGATGTGTGATGTATTTCCCCTCGGACCTGACACCTCATGTGCCTAGGGGAAAAAGTGTGATAAGGTTCCCCTCGGACCTGACACCTCATGCGCCTAGGAGAGTGATGCTGTGTTTGTGTGATGGGTAAAACAGAGTCGATATCCAGGTCACCTGTCAAAACAGTATCTAGATCATTATGCAGAATTGATGAGGATGGATCAATACAATATGGAATGGTTTCATCCGAATCCTCTTCAAAAATGGAAGCACGGTTATCATCAGATAACCTAAGGCCATTATCGGAGGATAATAAGTCATCATCATCGCCATGATCTTCAGAGCTTATAGCACGTCTCATTCGCAACATCCAGAGAGGTAAATCACGATCTCTGCACAGCTTTAATCTATCATGGTGAACAACTAGTTCCCAGCGTTGGTTTTTGATCCCAAACAGTGCTTCTGACAACTTTTTATAAATAATAAATGGACCAGTCCAAGGAGGTTGTAGTTTACTGGACTGGCCTATTTTAGTTGCAGAATTAGCAAGATAAACTACATCACCAACATTATAGGCACGCTCATGCAAACGTAGATCATACTCTTTTTTCTGGCACTTCTGAGCCATTTTAAGGTTATCCCGTGCTATCTCATGAGTTTCATGCAACGTTTACTGTAAGTGTTGGACGAAGTCACTGGTATCTGAAGGGGCATTCTCTGTAGTCGCAGACACAGGGCATTTGCACATTATGTGGCCAATAGGCTGTAGTACTTCTCGACCAAGCATCATCATGTTGGGAGTATACCCCGTCTGTTGGCTTACAGTAGATCGTATAGCTCCAGCGATGAAAGGAATACACTTGTCCCAATCTTTCTGTCTGTCATGCTCTTGCAGGTAACACCGTATACACTGCAAGACAGTACAGTTTATACATTCAATCTGTCCATTCGAACATGGTCTATTAGCTGTGGTGCGTGTTTTTGAAATCTCCAGTAGATGGCACAGTTCCTTAAATAGGTTGCTCTCAAAGTTACGACCCTGGTCGGTGTGTAAGAAAAATGAATAGCCAAATGTGGTGACAAAACGCTCCACATATGTTTTGGCTACCAGTTCTGCCCCTTGTTCAGGGAGCGCATAGCACTCAACCCATTTAGTGAACTGATCTATGATCATCAACACATATCTATTTCCCAGTGTAGATGTGATAAAGGGGCCCAAAATGTCCATATGTACCCGTTCCAAGGGAAAACCAGCATGGAACTCGCCCAGAGCAGCTCTAGGTCAGATGGAAGCTTTTTTGCTACAGCTACAAATCCGACAGGATTTCACATACGCCACCACATCACGAGAGTATCCGTGCCAGATATATTTAGCCTTCACTCTATCTAATGTCTTCTGCTCACCCATGTGACTGGCAAGCTTGGAATCATGACAATTTTCCAAAACCAGCTTCTGGAGAGACTTTGGGACTACCAGCAGATTCCGGGTGGTATTTGCTTCTACACAGAGATAGTGCAAAATGCTATCGACAAAAATCAATTGATCACAACGAGCCCACCAAAACTTGACAGCTGGACTAGCTAAATATAGCTCCGTGTCAGAAGGTGTGTGTGACTGCTCAATCCATGATACAACTGTCTTTAGATCAGGATCCTCCAACTGATGCTCCCTTAGATCTTCCGAAGAGAATGCGTCTAACCAGTTTGACCTTCCGATAACCTGGTCTGTTTGGGGGACACCATTCAGCAGTCCATCTGGATCGTCGCTGTCTGTGTCACTGTCTGATAGGTCATTATTACTGTTGAAGGGCCCTTATGGTTTGAAAAGCCAAAGGAATTACATCATCAACATCTTGTTCAAATTGAGACCATTGCTGCTGAAGCTTGGTACAATATTTGCACCCACCACATGGTAACGAACTAAGAGATTGGCCAGCTTTATAACAGTGGCAAGGTGAAGAATCACTTGGAACTCGTGATAGACCATGAGCATTAGAGTGCTGTTTAACGGGCCTGTACTGCATCATCATATTATATTGGGACAGTTCTTCTAGCCATATAGCTAGTTGTCCTTCGATGTGCTTGAAACTGAGCAGCCACGTGAGACTGTGATGGCCAGTCCGCACAATAAATGACCGTCCTAGCAAGTACATACGGTACTGCCTAGTAAATGCTACCACGGCCAGCAACTCTTTGCGTGTAACACAATATTTATGCTGAGCCGGTGTCAACGTTCGGCTCGCAAAACCAATAAGCACCTCTTTCCCATTCTGAATTTGGATAACTCTGCACCAATAGCAGCCTCTGAAGCATCAGTATCCAGTATGAAGGTACCATCCGGTGTTGGATAACCTAACACTGCAGGGTTGGCCATAGCACCCTGAAGTGTTTCGAAAGCTACCTGATGCTCTAGAGTCCAGTCATACTCTACTTTGGAACTGGTAAGTGCAGAGAGAGGAGCAGAAATACCAGCAAAACCCTGTATGTGCTCTCGGTGGTAATTCATGAACCCTAGGAAAGATTCCAGCTCTTTCCTGGTCTTAGGAACAGGCCAATTAGCGACGCTTTCCATATTGTTTGGCTTAACATCGATTCCCTTATCACTCACCAACTTACCTAAGAAACAGAGTTCTGTACGGAACAAATTACACTTCTTAGGTTTTAATTTAAGGTTGTGCAACAGGGATCGTGAAAGGACAGCTTTCAAGTTGGTCATATGACTGTCAAAGTCAGTCCCTGTCACTACCACGTCATCTAAATACGCAAGACACTCGCACCAGTTAAGACCTTGCAACACCAGCTGAACAACCCTCTGAAAGGTAGCCGGGCTGTTGCACATACCAAATGGCAACCGGACAAATTCAAAGAGCCCATATCTTGTGATAAATGCGAGCTTGTGGCGGTCCACTGGGTCAACCTCGACCTGCCAATACCAGGCTGCCATATCAAGTGTGCTGATGATCGTAGCACCACCAAGTGCTCCAGACATGTCTCAATGTTTGGTAGGGGGTAAAGGTCTTTGCGAGTTAGACTGTTCAGAGCTCGAAAATCAATGCAGTACCGCACGGTTCCGTCTTTCTTCCGAACTAATACCGGGGCTGACGACCACTCAGATTTTGACAGAACTATGATACCTTTCTCTAACATTTCCGCAAGGTGTTTCTCTTCCTCATTCTCAAAACCAAGAGGAGTTCATCTAAGTTTAGAACGAACAGGTTGTGCACTACCTGTGTCAACCTTATGTCTTATCCCCTTGAACAAACCCAAATCAAGATCCTCTTTTGCAAATGCATCCTGATACTCAATTAACATGGATTTAACTTGCGAAGACTGCATCTCCGATAAACCCGATGTCGACCTCTCATACAGCTCCTGTAAGAACACAGGGATGTCCACCTCAGTGGCTGTAGAAGTCTGTAAACCGTCCTGGTTTATGGGATTACTAGCAAGTTGAAATTCTGTTCTATGGTCTAAAACCTCCTCAATTTCTGTGACAATACCAAGGTTGTGGCCTTGTTCCAGAGTAATATATTGGGCCGACAGGTTCCTTAGCAAAATAGGAATCTGCGAATCTTTGGCAGTGGCCACTGTATGAGGTGTTACCAGACCCTCCAGTTTAGATGAGGGCTGGAGCACAACATCATTCTGTACCTCCTGATCCAGAACACCTGTGGTCTTCACGGTCTCAAAAGGACCAACGACCACTTTCTGCTTCAATGTTACCCAGGGTCTGGTCACCCCTTTGTTGACTAGTTGAGCTAAGGAGTGCCTTGTATTTGATACATTGAGCTAGCAGTTCCATGTTCAGTCTAGCTACTTGCTCTTCCAGGGATTCTTGCCTTGGGTGTGAGTCGACCCCACCAACAGCGCCTTCATCATTGATGTCGAATACGACGTCCCCAGCATGGAGCAATCGTGCAAGGACTGTAGCTGTGGAAGGCAGATCAGAATCTGCCTTAATGTCGGCCAGGGACATGGAACCTCCTCTGGACTCACGAAAACTTACTATGCCAGAAGCTCGAATTTGACCATTATTATGGAGTGCATTAAGTTCCTCCACGGTTGCAGTGTTAATACACAAAGGTTTCATCATTATGGGTCACCTGTTTATTTATACCAGGGAAGCGAAATTAATATTCGCTAAAAAGTAATATCATTTACTGAAATAAGTTGTGAGCGTATGCTTACTGAAAAATATAACTCACTGAGTAGTGATGGTGGTGCAACTCCGGAGAACGTCTAAATGAATCTTCCGAAGCCAAACCAGATTCAGTAGCGTACCTGCATGCAAACCATCCTTCAGGAACTCGAAAGTATAATGATAACGGACGCGTTTACGTGCACTAGATTTTTTACGGAGTATTAACTCTACACTGCATTTGATGGTGTGTACACCAATATCTGCATTAATTTTCTCAATTCTATCATTGAGAAGAGAGAGTTGGTCATGCAGTTGCAGCTCTTGGTCTTTGAAGGAAGAGGGATTCAAATGGTGAAGTTGCTCATTATACAGGACTAGAGAATACGCCGGGATATCGATAAATTTCACCGTTTGGCCGTAATGCCTTACTATGTCTATCGCACGTTGATAGTGTTGGCAAATGCGGTCTACTGCGAGTTCATCATCGGCCGTCCTTAAATACACAAAACCGTCGCCTCGTTTCTCGGTAAGGTCACACGTTCCGGCCCAGATATAGAAAACGATATGGTGAAATTTCTGAATGGCGCTGGCTATTCTCGACTGCAAAATATTAACCAAGTCTTGTGTAGTACCACCGATTTTACACCAATACTCAACAAACCCAGTTTGATCAGCTCTTTTCAAAATGAAACCTTTACTTGTACCCAACAAAATTGCTTTGTGGGTAAAGGATTGATCCAATGAAAACTGGGTGCGAGCCAAAAACTCCTCAGATTTAACTTGAAAAGAAGGCATAAGCTGAGTAGTGTTTTAACGGAGTAACTAGCAATGTGATTATGAACTTTTTGAATTAATAATAACAAGAAAAAAGACCAAAACAAATAGTGTTCAGCGTAATTAGTAAACCTAATATTACAATTGAAACATATTTGTTGATTAGAAGGGAGATTACCCTCTAATGTTCAAAAAGTTAATAATAATAATGATAATAATAACAACAACAGTGATTTACATCACTTCTTTATTTCAAATAATTCTGAAATAAACAACGAAAATGAACTGTAATTAAAGTATAAAGAAATATCCAAAAACCGACGGTTAAATTACAGCTCAGAATCGCGTACATATGACACTGAAGACAACTAACAATAACAATCCAGAAACTATAGGGTTGTCATTCCACAGAATACTGACATAGATGATAGAAACTTAGCATGAAAATATACCTCAATTCATTACAGTTCAAATAAATAACATTGAATCTTGAATTTATGACGTATATGACGTATGTATGTAAGGTATATTAATCTATATACCCGACATTTGCATGCTATAGTATAACTAAATAATATATATTTAACTATAACTCACCTATCATCTGTGATTGTTAAATCATACAAAAATAACTATCAAATAATCAAAATGGCGGCCAGAGTCTGTAAAATTGACGTTCGGGCAGGACTAGAGTAGTCTTTATATTTCCGAGAGTTCTATCTTTTTTAACAGCAAAATCGTGAGTAGAATTTAGAAATAACTAATAACAATTTTTAATTTAGGGCCCAAAGTACTCCTGACACCATTTGTAGTAACTTAGCTACGCATAAAAGGTTACTCACCCAACAGAGGTCTCGAATCGGCCCGTGGAACCAGCGGCAGAGGTGCGCAGTTCAAGTTCCAAGGTATGACTGCCGGGCGTCCGTAGAAATGGCGGGAATCAGCTAGCCCGGCAGCCGCGAAACATGAACTGCGGAATTGCGGGATACCGCCAGCACCACAATAGCTTTAGCCATTGTAAACCAGCCTTCAGATTGTGCAGCATTTGATTTGATGTATCTTAGAGACCAAACCATCAAGAAGGGTACATTGATGGTAAATTGCTCCAATTTTGCACAAGCCTTTGTTCGAATCATTTGTAACATGGTTTCAGAGTATGACGAGGGAAGAGTTATCTTTGACAGATACATTAACAATTCTCTGAAAGCTCAACCACGCGATAGAAGGTGTGCTGGTGTCGACCATGTTAAATTTAACATCAAGAACTCGACTAATATCAGATTAGTACTGTAGCTTGCGATGTTTCGTTGGGTCGTTCCAGCACAAAGTCTCTGTCCATCGCGCCACATGAAGAACGAGGGGGCTGGCTAGCACTGAGTCTCGGGGTTCCGGATCCCGTGTAACGTCGCTCCACGAAGTACATAGACCACCTTCTAGAGCCAGTGGAACAATGATGTTCCAGTGGGCTGTGCGACCATTGCTGCTGAGATTAAACTGCACGGTGTCGTCCCAACTATTTGTGTCACCGGTATGTCTTTCCATTGGACGTTTATATACACCTGTGCAAAAGTTAAGCACCAGCAAAAACAATAGAACGTAGAAACATGATGGTACAACTAGGCTGCCATACTTTTTGTCCCCGCGTTAGCTGACATAATTCCAAGTACGAAAGGAGAAGGAGGGATCCTCCTGTGCAGAACCTACAGGAATTAACAGACGCACTCCATCTTGAATGGCAACGAATACCACAATGGCGTATCAGTCGGTTGGTGACCAGCATGAGACGTCGTGTCCAGGCCGTCATCCAGGCACAAGGTGGATATACCCGGTATTAATAATGACAGTCTCAAACTCGTGCACAGATGTTAAACTTCGTTTTCAGACACCATTAATGACAATCTAGCCACGTGTGTCAACTGTAGGGCAATAGTTGTCAGTTGTGTCAACGTAACCATATTCAGGCCTCGTTTTCAAGTTCAAACAAAAACATACAGTGTTTCCCCACCATCATAATCAGCATTCCTCTAGTTGCATTATTACCTCTTGCACTAAGATGGATGGGTACATAAATGTTTATGCTATTGCTTTCTTCATAGCACATGAATATACCCTCGCATGTGCGTAAAAATAGGGTGGTGCTTAACTTTTGCACAGGTGTATATATAATGAATTTGAAGCTCAACTTGAATTATAATAATCTCCGGCCACACTATTTACCATTGACGCCTTGCATCAATATGTGTACTTGTATACGCTTATTGCTCTACCCAGGGGCGTGCGCTTATGAGAACGATTCCAGGACAGGTGGCTCGTACCCAGCTTGGCTGGGACGGCCAGTACCCTCCTGGTTGATCCACGTCACAGTACCACTGAAGACCCTACTGTCCCACATTTATGGAACTTCAACAAATTCCACCAAAGCAGATGTTTTTGATCCAAATATTGCTGACCACTCACATGAGGAAGCAAACACGCTGATGCATGTGCTTGATGCATCCAAAACCGATGGAGACATTCGAAATATAGTTGTCTATTCGCCAGATACAGTTAATGCTTTCAGACAATTTGGTGAGGGCGGTTTCGACATAGACACGATGTCAAATCAGCTTGAAGGTTTCGTGTGTATCGTGTATGCCAAGAAAATGAAATGCACCACAGTTCAAGTCCAAGACCCTTGAAACTTAAAAGTTGCCACCAACTCTTGGAGCACTGAGGCCACACATTCAGAGAGCAAATCTCAGCTCGGCAATCAGTAAAGGGTACAAACAGCCACGACCTCAGATACCCACGCTTATTGACAATGGATGGAAGAAAACATCAGATGGAACAATATCACCTAAGAGATGTTTTGAGTTACCTGCACCACATGCAGTTATTGAACTTGTTAAGTGTGGGTGAAAAAGCAAATGTACGAGTAAATGTTCCTGTCAGAAAAGCAGCTTGTCATGTACAGCTCTTTGCAAATGCAGTGACTATTGTAACACCGTGGATTACAAAGTTGCATATGAAGATGGCAGTGATAGTGACTGTAACTACTAACCATTAACCACAAACATATGCTGTCCATGGGCTTTTTGTCTGTAAGTTTAATAGTGATAACCTGGTATGGTTTGCTGTGCATTCTTGATGGTAGTTTGATACCTGGGTATTTCAGTGGCCTAAAAGTCATACATTACTATCAGAAAAACAATACAAGATGGCTGCCACTTTTGTGAATCAGTTATCTCAATGTCCACACAGTATGACCATTCCATTTTGAGGCTCTTTTGTATCAAGGTTGATCAACAGAATCTTGAAATTGAGAATATGGGCACTCATAAAGTCATTTAATATGAAAAAACAAAACACCAAATGGCCGCCATTTTGAAATTCAAAATGGCGGCTGTAGACATTAACTCAGCATACATTAATTGATGTAGCTAGCCAATAAAATCCATTTTGGCACAAAAATCCAGCTGGAATACATATCATACTGTACTAAGTAGTCAACGAGCCTGTTTTCCAGTTGTATCGTTATTTGATTGGTACAGTTGTCTGCGACCAAATCCTAGATGACTATTTGCATTGTATTGTGTGTAGTAATTGGCACCTAGAACTATGTACTAGTCAATTTTTGTATTTTAGCTTGTTCGTATTGTATATTGTTTGAACTGGAACTAGTTGTTTTGGGACGAGTGGGTTGTAGTGACAGGTAAAAACTCTTGCTATGCTGAACAGATGTCAACAAACGAAAACTGGTAACACTAGATTGAGTAACAGAATTCTGAATTGGTTTGTAAATTTGTTTGTGTTTCTGTAGTCTACCACTATGGTAGATAGATAAGAATGGAAGAGGGATCCAAATTGGATCTAAACGTAGTGCTATGTGAGGCGTAACTACGAAGATATCTCAACAAAAATTCAAAAACCAGAAACACCAACGTCTGATCTCGAAATCAGACTAATTTTGGTAATTTAACTATGTCTATAAGCTAAATAGCTATAGTAAACAAAAATTATATGAATATGTGTTAGTTGAAGTTGCTAAGCCTCATTCCTTGAAATTGTAGGAGGATACAATCCAGATCTATAAACTCTAGAGCACTTATGCGCTCAGGACAACATAGACAAATTATTAAGTGGTAGCAGATATGGCAACTGTCTTTCTACACAGATAAAATGCATGCCATACACTTCGGAAGAAATAACCCTCAAACCAAATACTATATGACAGATACGCCCGATATGCATCCTGTATCAACATCAGAGGTAGAAAAAGACTTGGGAGTGTATATTGACAGAAACCTTACTTTTGATATACGTATAGGGAATATCATATCCAAGGCGAACAGCACAATAGGACTAATCAAGAGAACATTTACCAACATTGACCCATCTACCTTCACATTCGTGTACAAGGCTTTAGTGAGACCCATTCTTGAATACTGCCACTCGGCATGGTCGCCAAGATTGAAAAGGCAATCACAGCCATTAGAAAGAGTTCAACGGTGAGCAACAAAACTCGTCCCGCAAATCAATGAGCATAACTACACAGAAAGACTTACGTCCTAAGTCTAATGTCACTGAAATGTAGACTATTTCGATGAGATTTCTTCTTCTTTGTGCTGGATATTTCCCCTCTTGCAGGAGAACCCGGGAAAGTCCCAGGTGTCGCGGATAAGTGATGGATAATAATAATAATAATAATAATAATAATAATAATAATAATAATAATAATAATAATAAACCAACAAGAATTACTTGTTACAGCAACTATTATTGATAAGATTCTCTCAACTATCACTATAAGCACCAGAAATCAATCAGGTATATTTGTTGCGAACAATTCAGACAATTTATCAATTTATCATATAGAAAAAGAAAAAATAAGACAAAGATCATTTATTAAAAAAGAAGTAACAAATAGAGATTTAAAAAACAGGAAACAGAAAAGTTCAAAAATAATATGGCAAATATCAATTGGGATCAAGTCCTAGAATCTCAGTTATGTAAAGATGCCTATAACATATTCCATTCTATATGTACTAACATGTATGAATCTGCATTTCCACTAAAACTAGATAAAAGATTTAAGCCAAACCCAGCTAAGCCATGGCTGACAAGAGGACTGATAGCTGCCTGCCACAAAAAGAATAAGCTACACTTGGCTTTCATTAAATGTCCGACAAAGCATAATGATTCACAATTAAAAAAATATCTCAACAGATTAAACCAAATAATCAGGAGAGAAAAAATGAACTATTATCATAATAAATTTGATGAACAAAAATACAATATAAAAAAAGAAACTTGGAAATCCATTAAAACATTACTGAATAAGCAAATAATAGATTCTAAAATATCATGGTTTATCTTTGAAAATAACATCATAACAGACAAAAAGGAAATAGCAGGCAAATTCAATGAATATTGAATCTGAGCTATTCATAAAGATCCAACATAACTCGACTAAATGCATAAATGACTACCTGACAGGCAGCTACCAGTCTTGGTTTTTCTATTCCCAACAGACAATGAAGAAATCTACAGGATCTTCACGCAAATTAATACTACCAAAGGTGCGGGTACTGACCACTTCAAATGGAAACTTTTTTAAAAACAGTGTTTCACAGAGATACTAACTCCTCTAAATCACATTTGCGTTTTGTCACTAACACATCTCGACCAAAGAGGGTAACCCATATATACAAAGCTAAAGACTCATCTAGCTTTACTAATTATAGACCGGTCTCAGTACTTCCACTTTTCTCAAAACT
The DNA here is from genome assembly GCA_034401795.1 of Chaetoderma sp. LZ-2023a. NCBI lineage: Eukaryota > Metazoa > Mollusca > Caudofoveata > Chaetodermatida > Chaetodermatidae > Chaetoderma > Chaetoderma sp. LZ-2023a. The sequence continues at coordinate 9,383,926 of CM067372.1, forward strand.
CTTAGAAAGACTATACTACAACAGCATAATTAAGTATCTTAATAAAAACTCTATTCTCTTCCAATCTCAGTATGGTTTCAGAGAAAAGCATTCCACAGCGCTTGCCATCGTAAACATGGTGGAAAGAATACCCGTGTTCCCTGGAAAAAAATTCTATTATCTTTCTTATTAAAAATTCTTGGACCTTTCCAAAGCATTCGATACCATTGACCTTAAAATTGTACTAAAAAGTTATCCAACTATGGAATGAGAGGCACTGCATTAGACTGGATAGAAAGCTATTTGACTGATAGGGTACAATGCGTTCAATTTATCGGTGCCATATCTGAAAATGGATAATTAATCTGCGGTGTACCCCAAGGTTCAATTCTATGGCTTTTGCTGTTCCTCCTATACATGAATGACCTTTCTAATTCCTGTAAGCATCTATCATTAATCTTATTTGCAGATGATACCAATGCTGCAGCCACAAGGATATACACTCACTATACAAAAATATAAACAACAAAATGGAAAATATAACAGATTGGGTTAAGGTGAATAAATTATCCCTAAATGTTGACAAAACTAATTACATACTTATCACAAAATTCTCGAAACCAAGAAAAACTGCGCTCCCTATATTTCGCATAAATAATCAGGAAATTCAAGAAGCCAAATATGCCAAAGTTTTTGGAGTGTACCTGGATAAGACACTAACTTGGCAGAAGCATATAGAAACAGTTATATCTAAGGTAGCAAAGAACATTGGTATCATGAGCAGACTCAGGCCATACCTTCCGCCAAATATAATAAAAGACGTATACTGTACACTAATCCTCCCTCATCTAACATACTGTTGTAATGAAGTTATGCTGTTCATTTCTGTATTCACGGCATAACTTCATAACACAAAGCAGTATTGCAACAATTTGAATTGTTGTTTCATCTTTAAGATACTGTTTTTCTCGTCTTATTTATTGAACATGGTCAGCTTTAACCTTAGGTTTCTATGGGACGTATGTCTTAGTGACCTGGCAATGTTTACTCGTTACCAAGTTCTTGACCAATCAGATCGTCCAGATTCGAACTGACACCTGAGCGTATTAGTGACAGCTGATTATTATTGAATGTTTGAAGTGGGAGTAATTGTCTGTTTTAAAAAGTATTAAATCATATCATACACTAATTTAACTGTTCTAATTAACTAAAGAAAAGAGTGTGCAAATGTAGAGTTAGCATTCTGAAATAATAGCCAATAATGTCAGATTGTATACCCGAAAAACTATGGCCATTCAGTCATCAACACTTGTCATTTTCAGAGCAATGTAAACAGCTATGCATTGCTTTATCGCAATCGTTTCACTGCCTGTGATTGTCTGTCACAGCTCATTGATCTGTATACATGTATAATTACCACTGGAGCTGATAATCACCCACAGACGCACTCAGTGCAAACTCCATGATTTGAATACCACTGCAAACAAGAGATTTTCGGTGAAATGTCATAGTGCCATTTATCGTGTGATAAGATATAACTGGGGTTGCGTGCGCAGTACATATATGGGCCTAATTTCATCTCTGCCGACACCACAGTGAATAATGCAAAATAAAACATATTGTCATCGTGAACCTGTCACCGGCGCATCATTGTACTTGAGGGTGCCAGCATTGACACCCACACCTGCCCCACACACAGTCCAAGTTGTAAAAGAAAAAAACAACAACAAACTATTGCCTGTGTGACAATTATCCGTGACATGATCATTAAGTTGTTACGAATGTCGTAGCATAAACCTATCCATGATATAAATACTGTGACATTTTAACTTGTTTGTAGTAGTCCTATTTGTTTACGGAGCTGCTACCTTTCTGATCTCTTTATTTCTTTAACTTCTTTGACAGAACGTGGTTGGTTCACTATGAAGCCACAACTTTCAGTCAAAGTGTTTTGAAAATAATCAGCCAGACTACTTAGTATAAAGTGTAAACAAATACCACATCTCGTCCATGATAATCAACGCCATGCGTTAATGCACCACCATGTGGGCCTATGCCCACACAGTTATACATTATCCCAGAACAGTGACGTCATAGGCTTCCTAGCTAGTGATTAGTCACACGTTTTTTAATGATGCATTATTTGGTTTAATTCTTATATAGTCATTCAATTCCTATGGCACGTGACGTTGTATCATATTCATAATTATACAGTAAATTCATATATGTTCCTTGATCATAGTCTATGTCTATGCGATGTCATAGTGACGTCAGACTTGTTTAAAGGGTTTTAGCTATCTGATAATATGATGACGTCATCGGATGTCTAGGGATGCAACTAGTATATAAATCCCCCAGTCTAGAGGATCTTCTGCACTTGACTTCAGAATATCTTTGTTGCTGAAGACCTGTATTATCTTGTATCCAGGAGGCCCTCGCTACCTTTTCATGTCCATCATACCATTGCTACTAGCAAAAATGGGTAACAATTTACTTCATAAAGGTATGGGTGCCATCGTCATTGTCACATGTGATTAACCAGGTATTGCCATTGCGAATGATATTTACATAATACTGGCATTCTCTTTCATAATTTTACAAACTTTTATTGATGTTTAATGCTTCTAACTCATATGTCTTATTGTGAAATTTTGTGTACCAGTATCTGTTAGTCCATTTTACCCATGCTCAAATGTTAACCATTGACTGCTTCTCGTTTATCTTCAATCTCACCAGTGCAATAACCAGCCTAGTCCAAGATCTATTATTTTAATAAAGTTATCCATATATTATTCTCGTTACAACCCATGGAGTTTCTGTCTTGTCTTTATTGAATGTGCAAAATTTGCCAGCTTGCATGTTGTTCCATCGCTGTCCATAGTTGCAATTCAGACCCACTAGTATATCAATCGCAGTATGCAAATCAACCTCTATAATTCAATCACCAATGAGAATGTCTGGTTGTCACAAACCATACCAGTTACCTAGCCATCTGTTGTCTTGATACGTAGTTGTGTGTGTGTGTCAAATTGTTTAGGCCATCACCCCAAGCAAAACAATTATGGAATAGTACAGACACTAACCCACGCACACAAATCATAACACAATTGTCATTTAAACAAAACATTAAGAATACAATCATCAGTAAATACTAACACAATGTTTCACCAAGCACCAAAGGTTGATCACCATGGCAATCAGCAACTAGGTATAATAGCACCCAGCCACCAAACTCAAGTCAATAATAATAATAATAATAATAATAATAATAATAATAATAATAATAAAAATAATATTCCCCCACTCTATGTAAATGTATGTCATGTAACAGTAAACTGTTATGTCACCTTCGTATAATGTGTTATCCATGGCGTCCAAATGTTTTCTAAACATTAATATTATACTATTATCATTACCTTTTTAACTTTCACATGGTGGTGGTGTCTTTAATCTATGTTGTACAATTGTGCTTATGTTATGTGTGTAAGGAGTCCACCACCCTATAGGCTCTGCCTTAGGTGAACTACCTGTTGTGACATTAAATATGTACAAAAAAAAGTAATGAAATAAATAACATTGAATCCTGAATCTTAAATCTTGGGAGGTCCTCATGTTTTTCAGGATACATGGCTAATAACATGGCGTATATGCAGATAAAATGTAATGTCCATGATAGTCTGTATGTTGACGTTTGATAAACTTGAATGTTGCAGAGGATTATACTATGTAGTTATTGGAAGCCTTGTTGGGCAGCCGCAGTCTGTCTCGGTGCACATAATAAACGCGGTCCTGAGAGATCTTCTCGATTTGTGTCTGTAGGCTATGGTTTATCAGTAGGTTTGCAGGAAGGTTTTGATGCCTGCAGTCCGGAATCGACTAAAGTAGGGTCTCACTTCACTGTTGTGTTGAATGGTCAATAGGGTCATTTCTCCATCTGTGATGTCGAATAGGCGTTTTAAGTATGGTTGTCTAGTAGCAGCAAGACTTTCATAGGACATGCCAAAGTGGAGTCTGGTCTCTGCCTCCTTATTGCACAATTTACAGATTGGGGAAACAGAACCCTTCCCATTGAAGCGAGCTTTTGTTTTGTGTTCTGCAATGTCAGGGTGCTGCACACAACCTTTGTCTTAATTCTGGCCTTCATTGTTACTGTGTTTGTGGAGCATGAATCACTCCATACTGGTGCAGGCTTGGTAAGCTGCAGACAGACTGATGACATGTATCGTAAGCTGGATTGTTCGTTGCTGACTGTTATAAATTTGTCTTGTCAGTAGTTGGTAATTAGCTTGCAAACATCACTGTTCCATTTAACCTTTCCTGGGGTATCGGCCAGTAATGAATGAGCACTGGGTAGACAATAAAACAGAAGTTTCTTTTCCACATAAATCTTCTGACAGACTGCTTCCAGTATATTTATCACTGGTGACTACAAGAGAAGAACCCCAGGATGTGTTACCCAGATGCTGCATGACCACGACCTAACATTGTTGCAAGAAAGGCATACGTAACATCCTCGAAAAGCAGGTCACAAACAGTTGTAGATGTTTTTGTGTACCACCAGCAAAATCTGAACTCTTTAATCATTCATTTTTCATACGAACAGTAATAGACTGGAACCATCTAGATGACAACTGTGTTTGTGTTCCAACTGTTGACAGTTTCCGGTCCTCACTCCATAGTAGACCAGCTGTATAATATTGAACGCACTCTCTCATCCGTTGTGTTATGCCAGTATTGGTCCTACAACGTACTTCATATAGATATAAAAATATAGATATGTGCACGGCGGTCTTGGCCAGCGACTTCCATCTTTCGTTCTTGACTGGACAATCCATGTACTCAGGACCATCTTCAAGATCATATTTTCCAAAGGCTGCATTTATGGTTTGAGCCCTCTGTTACCGCTAGTTGTTTTAAAGTGTGTGAAAGAATTAGAAAACGGTTTACCTGAAATAGGCGGATGATCCAAGAATACAACAACAATGGCCGCAAATCGGAATTTTGAATCTCTTAGCAAACGAGCACGTTTAGACATAGATACAGATGAATCGCAGTCGAAGCTCAATGTTATCCACCATGACGTTCATGCTCTTGAAAATGCGCCCATTGGCGTATATGCTACAGGTTGTATAATGGCAAATCCATGTTGATTACCAGTTTTCGTGTTTTGCAACTTTGACAGATTGTTATCTATTTTGGTTTTATTTATGTTTTCTCTTCCCATCTGAAACTGATCCTGTGGGTCTGATTTTGGAGATTAACATGAGATTATTCAGATGTCCTCTGGAATTTATCACTGAGTACTTACGGACAAGTTATAACTTGTGATCCGAGAGAACAACAAGGCGCTATCAATGATCCGGAGATGGGCCAGCGATAGTCAGCTCGAAGAATCTGTCGAGACTTTAGTCGATTCAGCAGTGCGACAGCTATAGTCACTCAACTCTCAGTCATCATCATCATCATCATCATCATTATGACATGAGGCTCAGGCCTGTATGGCCAGTTGACCCATTGAAATCGGAGGAAAGTCAACAAAATGACTATGACATGTACAAGATCAGAGACCTTTGAGTTTGAATTTTCATCCATCCATCCCACTACCACATACCCCTACTATATATATATATATATATATATATATATATATATATATATATATATATATATATATATATATATATATATATGGTCCGAGTATCAGTTTCTAACAGGGTATTGTCAGTTTTGCTGATTGCATAAGAATGTAAAGCTTTTGTCAAGAAATGACTTCTATTTAGTAATGTGCAAGTGTTCAGTGAAATAACACATGCATTAAAATTTGTTTCATTCCTCCAAATAAATTTACTGTGTGTAAATACACATTACACATTATCGGTTTTCTGAGGGTTTTTGTGTACTTAGGTACCAGTTTCTAAAGGATGCAAATTTGTTATTTATATAGAAACAAGATAGTGATGTGACATCACTGTCTATGATATGACAACAGGTGAGTTTATCAGCAAAAGTAATGATACAAACGCCACTAAAAAGGGAGCACAATTTATATTATTGTTGTAAATCTAGACATGGTCAAATTCCATTTTTCGTAATACCCTGTATACATAGACTGCAGCAACACCATTTCCAAAATAAAAATTCTTTATCCATGCTTCTTAAAGTAGTAAATTTGGCATTTAAAATGAAAATATGGATTGTTATGCATAACATAAAAGGTTAAAATTATTGTAGTTTTGACCATATATAGAAACTATGCCCATGTATGAATTGGGCATGTGCATGAAAAAAATCTATCTCGATTTGAAAAGAATATAAGCACCCCATGGTCCTTCGGCGCATCCTTAGAAAAGAATTATTGTGATGTTGGTGAAATCAACATGCCATGTTTGACAGCAACTGGCAAATGCTGTCTGACGCGAAAACTGGGCCAGCTTGTTTCATTTCTTTACCAGTTATCAAAATTTTATGGACCCTTAGAAAAGTAATAGTGAAGACACATGTTTTTCACATGTCAAATAAAAAGATAGGTAAAACAATTACATATTTCTTCTACATTTTGATAAAATCTTAAAATGTTGCGTAAAAATAATTATATCTATTGAAATAAACATGTTTTAACGATGTCACCAAAGCAACGAGTGTGGGAGAACGCAAAAAGGAGCAATTGTTAGAAATAGAACCCTGTTAGAAACAGGTACACTGACCATATATATATATAGATTACTTTTTTCGTATTTATATAAATTCCTCTCAGTAGGATTACAGCCGCTCGGCTATGCATTTAGTGTAGCGGGTGTGGTCCTACAGATACATAATTGATAAGGAGCTAGTTCACGTCACTGGATCCTGACACCAAACAAATCAATCACCTGACAAAGGTGCCCACAGATAGTAGTTATATATATGTACACAAGAATGGCGGATGGACCCATCTTCGGTACGGTTGTCATATATTGAACCCCATGGTAGGGCTTCAAAAGACACTATCTAGGTGGATTGTCGAATGTATCCGGTTTTGCCACAATTCCGCCACAGGTAAACAAGTTGATTTGCGAAGGCTCACAGTGTCCGTGGTGTAGTGGCGTCCACCGCCCCCTTTAACAGGGTGCCGGTGGATGACATGATGTCAGTAGCCCAGTAGCACTGCGAGTCCAGTTTTACCGACCATTACCTCCATGACACCACTAATCCTCTTGCCTTATCAATTCTCAAAAAAAGATCAGGTGTATATATATAGTGTAGATAAGTTGTGCTCACTGTCTTCAGACAGCATATTTTAATTATGGTAACAACCACATAAATGTGTATCACTGTTTATTCACCAAGTGGAATTGGATGGGCACGGCTTATATACTTAAGGTCAGTCTTGCATCTTGTTACATAATGTTATTGTCATGTCTTTACCCGTTCTTTTACTAAAATGGTAATGGTATGTGTTATTTTTGTGTTTCACTTACTCAGAGTATACGAAAATTAAGCCTTTTCGTCTCATGTCCTATAGTAATTTGGACCAGTATTTTGAGAGTGTATAGGCCATAGAAGTCATAGCGTCTCCTTTCCCAAAAGGAGGGGGGAGGGGAGCGCATTTGACATACTGTCATTACTCTCAACCAGAGTTGTTATCCGATGTTCAAGTTATTTCCTGATTGTGTTTGACACAATTTCAGATGTTGGTGCTTCATACGCAAAAATGGTCTTCTGACCTCGCGTCCCTCCCGCCGAATTCACTGACGAATTCTGGCAATATCATAGAGTGTTAGTATATCTCTTGACGTGAAATAAACGAAATCACAGATTTCTTTTTTGACGAGAGAGTAGTTATACTTACCTCCCTAGCACTGACCCGGCCTCCACCCCACAGAGGCTCGGTCTTCAGGCTTGTTAGATGCATGTGTCTGTACAAGCTGAAGCAGTGTCAGTCTGCCCATGTGCAAGTTTGGGGGCGGCATCCGGCAGACTGACAGCTGACTCCCTGCCTAGTAGGGGCCCCTTTCTTTTTGTCTCGCCCGCGAAACAGAAAGTGAGACATAGGGATCACTAATTTTGTTGGCGGCAGCGGCGTCCGTCATTTGTGCAGCTTTGGTTACGGTCTTTTAATCAACTTATTTTTCAACACTGGCTCATCCGATCTCAATGAAACTTCACACAAGTGATCTATACTATACAGGGGTGTAATCTACATAACAATAGATCTAATTTAGGGGGCATTTTTACTATTTTATAATCTGGGGTTATTGAGTCTCTAGGTTGATATTTAGGAAATATCATAGAGTGTTAGGGAGGTATGTATAACTACTCTCTCGTGAAAAAGGAAATCTGTGATTTAGTTCATTCCAATCCATGAAGGTGCTTGCAATAAAGCAGAATTTATAATTCTTGTGACGATTTGCTTTGGACGTGGTACACTGGCTACCACCAGGAAGTATAACAGAGAGAGCAAAACCTAGTGCTGGCATTCAGACTTCAGTCCCAACCATCATACAAGTGTCCAGAATACAATGTCATCTGTAACCGTCAGTGCGGCAGTTAGTTCTTCAGTCAGCCAGTACTACGCTGATGGAGTTTCCTTTGAGTCAGTACCGATTATGATATGATGCCAAACCCTTTGTTGCAAGATCCCACAAGATAACCATGTATAAATCTGGGCTTGATTTCAACACTAACTCATTAACCCGAAGATAGTAAAATTTCATATGGGTTAGTAAAACTACATGAACACCTGCACTAACCCACCTGGGTTAGTAATGCTCTAAGAGAAAATGCAAAAAAGACTGTTCTAATGACATTACGCTCATTACCCAACAGAAATTGACAAAGCAACAGATTTTCGGCTACTGTCAATCCTCAGTATTTCTAGTCAAGCACTCGGCTGTAACATTAGTCATATTATTAACCAAATTATTTACAGTGTAACAAATATTCTGTTGAATATTTTGAATTTAATTTGTCTGGAAGCTGTTACTGCCTAAGGCAGCAACAGCTTCCAGTCAAATTATTTTCAAAATATTCAACAGCTTTCCTGTACGGTTGCCTTGGAACTGATTTTTTATAGGGATCCAGTGAATGGATTAAAGACGTGATCAGGTTTGAGCTTACAAACTTTGGGTTGGTGAAATTTACTGCAGGATAGTAAAATCAATGATGCACTATCCCATCTGGGTTAGTAGAAAAATACTTAAGATCTACCCCTGATAAATATAAAGCACTAAGTATTTCCAAGTACTGGTTACTGCTATACAGTTTAGGATGCATAATGCAAAATCAATCTTCAAAGGTATTTTGAGTCATGTAAAGTAATGAAAAATATCATGTCAGCCATTTCCTCCCTTCACGGAGCAAAGATGCTCCTTTAAAATAGGCTGTATGTGTTGCCGTATCTCTCTCAGTAGCTGATGTGGGTCAATTTGATCAATCTCTCATCAAAACCAGTCAGTATTTTATTAGTAATGATGTCACATCATTGCCGGTAACACACTGACATGCCTATCTGAAGTACTGGTAACCGTGGATCCTCATGTTTTACTCACTGAATGAGTGTATTAGTAGTTAATATGTTATTATTTATCTGTGTCTTGATTCAGGCTCTCATCTTAGACATGTGTCTGTTAAAGTTCCCGAATCACCCGAACCGGAGGGACACAAAGCGAAGACGGTGTCCAAACTGGATGAAGAAAACAAACAAAAGACAGGAGAAGCAAGCACAGGACAGCACACTATACCACAATCATTATCGATGGACATGGCGGATCGGAACAACGCAGCAGAATCATTATCGATGGACATTGCGGATAGGAACAAAGTGGCAGAATCATCATCGATGGACATGGCGGATAGGAACAAAGTGGCAGAATCATCATCGATGGACATGGCGGATAGGAACAAAGTGGCAGAATCATCATCGATGGACATGGCAGATCAGAACAAAGTGGCACAATCATCAACAGAGGAAAACAGAGCAGGAAAATCATCCACTGAGTGGCAGAAAGCAGGACAATCATCAATGGGGCGGAACAACATGAGCGACTCATCGATGCCATCTAGTGCTGTGAGAGCATCAAGTTCCCTGTCTTCAGGAGCAGAGCTATCTTGTATAAGCGTTGATGAAGTGCGACAAGTAAGACTTATTTATCTGTGATATCATATTTTTGGTGTCCTACTGTCATGACAGGTAAGACTTATTTGTCTGTGATATCGTATCTTTGGTGTCCTACAGTCATGACAGGTAAGCCTTATTTATCTGTGATATCCTATTCTTTGGTGTCCTACAGTCACAACAGTTAAGTATTACAGCTAAGGCTTATTTATCTGTGATATCCTATCTTTGGTGTCCTACAGTCATGACAGGTAAGACTAATTTGTCTGTAATATTGTATCTTTGGTGTCCTACAGTCATGATTGGTAAGACTTATTTGTCTGTGATATCGTATCTTTGGTGTCCTACAGTTATGACAGGTAAGCCTTATTTATCTGTGATATCCTATCTTTGGTGTCCTACGGTCACAGCAGGTAAGACTTATTTTGTGATATCGTATCGTTGGTGTCCTACAGTTATGACGGGTAAGACTGTGATATCGTATATTTGGTTCCCTACAGTCACGGCAGGTAAGACTTATTTATCTGTGATATTCTATCTTTGGTGTCCCACAGTTATGACAGGTAAGACTTATTTTGTGATATGGTATCTTTGGTGTCCTACAGTTATGACAGCTAAGACTGTGATATTCTATCTTTGGTGTCCTACAGTTATGACAGGTAAGACTTATTTTGTGATATCGTATATTTGGTGTCCTACAGTTATGACAGGTAAGGCTTATTTATTTGTGATATCCTATTCTTTGGTGTCCTACAGTCACAACAGTTAAGTATTACAGCTAAGGCTTATTTATCTGTGATATTCTATCTTTGGTGTCCCACAGTTATGACAGGTAAGACTTATTTTGTGATATGGTATCTTTGGTGTCCTACAGTTATGACAGCTAAGACTGTGATATTCTATCTTTGGTGTCCTACAGTTATGACAGGTAAGACTTATTTTGTGATATCGTATATTTGGTGTCCTATAGTTATGACAGGTAAGACTTATTTATCTGTAATATCGTATCTTTGGTGTCATACAGTCATGACAGGTAAGACTTATTTTGTTATGTCGTATCTTTGGTGTCCTACAGTTATGACAGGTAAGGCGTATTTATTTGTGATATCGTATCTTTGTGTCGTACAGTCATGACAGTTAAGTAGTTGACTGAATGATGAGTACTGTATTCTGCGGCTGTGGTAGTAGAAACATCCTACAGCTTGTATCTTGTGCTATATCAAAGAGCAGTATTTAGAGATGCATGTTGTTGAATGCACTGTGTTGTGATGTTGAATGCACTGTGTTGTGACGTTGAATGCACTGTGTTGTGAGGTTGAATGCACTGTGTTGTGATGTTGAATGCACTGTGTTGTGACGTTGAATGCACTGTGTTGTGACGTTGAATGCACTGTGTTGTGACGTTGAATGCACTGTGTTGTGACATTGAATGCACTGTGTTGTGACGTTGAATGCACTGTGTTGTGACGTTGAATGCACTGTGTTGTGACGTTGAATGCACTGTGTTGTGACGTTGAATTCTACTTCGAATAATACTTACCAGATGTACTATTATGATAATGTCTATTATCTAGTCTAGCTCAAAATAAACAATTAAAACTCCGCACTCTCCTGGTCCTGCCCATACTGTGTCCGGGAATACCATAGCCGCAGGTACCGAGTCAATTCCCAATCACAGTCAGATTCGTCTATTTTGCGCTTATTGATAGTCGCGTGTTTTTGAGCTCACTATATTAATTGAATTAAGCTAGTTTAGCGTGTTTTTTCTATAATGCATCGCTGGCTTCATGGAGGAACTTGGGAAATCATCACAGGGGCAGGTTGTATCAATCTAGAATTTATACATTCGTGCCATAATGACTGTTTGAAATTTCCTTAAATTGGCACATTTTTATATATGGTAGCCATTGTTGGAGTCGCTTCTGTACCCGTTGACTTTTAGTTTTAATTCGGGTACTCGGTTAATTTTCTCTTGCGACTTGGTTCCTCTAAGATGGATGCGCCCTTGGCCAAGATGGCGGCGCCCATGATTTATGTCGTTATTGGCTTGGTGTATCCAGGCACTCTGTTGTCGCCGATTTTAGCTCTCGCTTAGTTGTCGAGGGTGTTTGTAGTGATCGGCGACTTATTCTTGGTTGTTTAACGTTAGTTAAAGGCGGAGTAGTGATTTAAAAAAAAATTTCACTCAAAAAAGTTTCAAATATTTCCTGCCTAAGACTTGTTATCATTAAATTGAGAGAAAGTTAATGTGTTTAAGGAATCTTAACTAGCAAGTCTATTGTGCGTATTGCTCGTCACTGCTTGTCATGTGCAGCGTTTTAATTCTTCTCTGTGTTCGCAGAAACCGAAGAACTCGGACTCGTTGTGCCGGAAGTGCAACAGGTTCATGAAGCGGAAGTACCTTGGTCATCACTGTGTGGCGTGCGCTAAGTGTAAGGTCGGGAGCCCTTGTGACGTGTGCGTCAAGTGGTCGTCGGAGTTGGTGGCTGAGTTTGACAAGGATCGACGGGCGAGGCTGGAGCGTATTGAGAAGGACAAGGCAGTGAAGCTGCAGCAGGTTTCCTTGATGGGTCTGGAAGGCCGGCTGAATGAGAGGATGGATTCAGCACTGGGCGTATGGGCGGCCCAGTTCAAGGCGATGTTTGACTCGTTGCAGTCCACGGTCCCAGTGAAGCAAGCTGGTGCAGGACAACCATTAGGTGGTCCGGCTAGTTCTGCTGAGGGTCATGCACCTGCCCCTTCTCTGTCCTTGGCTCAAGAGCCGACGATAGAGGAGGAAGATTTGCTGCTGAGGGAAGATTCCGGCATGCCGGATCTTTCGATGACGGCGATGCCTAGTACGTCCCAGGGGTCGCCCTCGGGATTTGTACGGGTTTGCCAGGAGGATGGTGATGTCGACGTTCCGTCGGGCATTTTTCATCCCCGATTTGTGCAACCGGATATGCCGGCGGAGCCGTGGTTTGCGGTTCCTACGGCTATCCCGGCGGCGTTAGGTGCGGCTCCTATCGGAGTGACAGTGCCAGCCGTAAGTGAGGCCGTCGGAGTCCCGGATCCCGTGGTGGAGCCGATGGACTGCGGCGAATCCATATCTGGCGATTCGTTGGATACTGGTGCCGTTGGTAGTCGCGCTATGGATGCGCTCTGTGTTGGCAGAGACGTGTATCGTAGCGTTCAGCAAGGATCGTCGGTGCCCCTCTCATCTAAGGGAGAGAGGGAGGATGAAAACGGGAGTTCTTTGATGGACGATTCCGTTTTCTGCAGCGAAGCTGAATGGGTGCAGGTTCTTGGATGGATGACCAATCGTCTCGGGTTGGCATCTGATCTAGGATCTCAGCGGCGATCCGGCGATGGAACGGATGTCAGAGCGTGCGGCTAGCGCTCTGTCCAGTGGCTCTTCTGCCATGCCTACACTCCCTCTGGACACGCAGACTTCCGACATGTTTAAAGTTGCGGCATACCGTCTGGTTCAGCCAGACTATGCGTTGCCCAAGGCCCCGAAGGGGATAAGGAGTAGGGTCCGCTTTCCGGAGCAGGCTTATCATCAGTATGCCAGGGTTCCACGGCTTTCCGTTGCGGAACGTGAGGCGCTGAATAGGCCGTTGGCTGGGAAAGCCAAGGGGCGGTCACGTCCTTTGGTTTCTCAGACCAACAAAGACCCGTTCAATGAGCTCACGCTCATTGAAGATGCGGCTAGGGCAGCCATGGCTGCGCTGTCGCACGGGTGTACCGTCTTGCAGGGTATGCTGGACTGCACGGCGGAAGGCGGACAGGTGCCAGAGGCTGCTCCCGGAGTTGTTCGGGACACCATGCGCCTGTCTCAGGATTGCCTGGCCAGGGTAATCACGAGAACTTTAGCAGAGCGACGGAGAATGGTTCTCGATTGTGTGGAACCAGGACCGGAGATGAGGGCTGCGTTATCTTCTGCGCCTTTCATAGGTCCAGGCTTGTTCGGCGGCTCGGCACGACAAGCGCTCTCTAAGGTTGCGTCAATGGTGGCGGAGCAAGAAGTGGTCGGCAAGTCGTGGAAGTCGACCAAGAGGACTCAGCCGCAACAGTCCTACCGTCAGCATAGGCAGGAGCAGCAGAGACAGCGTCCTAGATCGCCCTTCCGTCCTTCTGCCCGTGATGCCCATAGGCCATCCGGATCGCAAGGACCTGGCCGTTCGTCCGCATACAAGCCCTCTAGTAAGAGGCCGTATGAGGACGACAGGAAGGGTGGCGGGTCGGGCCGAGGCGGCTACCGTAAGGATAGGCGTGGCGGCGGTTCCGGACCGTCATACCACAAGAAGCCGTGGGGCTCGTTCCTGACGGGTTTCTGGCGGAACCAATACTGGCGGCTTTGGAAACAAATGGAGTCGAGAATCTTCACCCAAGCGATTTAGCGTCTTGTCGGCTAATCTCGACCGACAACTGTGTGCAGATTCTTTCCGTCGGAGGCAGACTTCAGCTATTCCTAAGCCAATGGGAACAGGTCGTGCGCGACTGTTTAGTCTGTCAGTGGATAAGAAACGGCTACGATCCGGACTGGCTCATCCATCAATCGTTAGTTCCGTTAACCTCGACTCCAATATGGACTCCTATTCCAAGGGAATTAGACCGTCTAGTCGCCATTCAGTCAGAGATAGAATCGCTTCGTCAGAAGAATGCGATTCACCTAGTCACCGATCAGTCATCGCTGGGCTTCTATTCGATCATCTTCCTAGTTCCGAAGCGTACCGGAGGGTGGAGACCAATTCTCAATCTCAAACCGTTGAACAAATTTATTCTTTCTCCCAGATTTCAGATGGAGACGGTAGCAGCGGTAATGACAGGGCTGAGGAAAGGCATGTGGGCGGTATCGATAGATCTGAAGGATGCTTATTTTCATATTCCAATGTCAATTCCTTTTCAGAAGTACCTGCGATTTGCATTCCAAGACAATGTTTGGGAATTCAATGCTCTTCCCTTCGGCCTGACCACGGCTCCGAGGGTCTTCACCAAGGTGGTTCTCGCAATGACTTCTTTACTTCGCAGGAGAAACATAGCTGTTCACACTTACATAGACGACTGGCTGCTAAAGGCGGGGAATCCAGTCACTCTGCGCAGCAATCTGATAGTAGTCCTAGACTTGTTGAAAAAGCTAGGATGGATTGTGAATCTAGAGAAATCAGAACTGACTCCATCCCAGGAGTTTGTTTATCTGGGAATTTTCTTCAATCTCAGGGACGGCGTAGCTTTTCCGGCGGAGAGCAGAGTCAGAAGCCTGATTGCAGTGTTGGAGTCGGTTTCTCTAGGAGCCTATCTGACGGCGCGTCAATTTCTCAGAATACTGGGTTTGCTAGTATCGTTGGAGAAGGTGGTGCCATATCCGGCACTCAGGCGCAGGCCGATTCAGATGTATTTGATGTCATTCTGGTCACAGAGAACAGATCCGTTATCTCTGAGGATACCAGTGAAAGAACCATTGATATTCCACCTTCAGTGGTGGTTATCGGAACAGAATCTCCTGCGAGGTGTTCCTCTACAACCTCCTCAACCTCAGATGTCCATATTTACGGATGCATCGTTGACAGGTTGGGGAGCAGTATTGGACAATCAGTCAGTGTCAGGGGAATGGGATCGGACCAATGCGCAGAAACATATCAATGTGCTCGAGCTATTAGCGGTGGTATTTGCACTGCGGAAGTTCGAGAGTCTAATTCAAGACAAAATTGTCCTAGTAAGGACAGACAACTCAACAGTGGTGTCTTATTTGAACCGCCAAGGCGGGACGAGATCACCAGAGTTGTGTATGATGGTTTGGAACCTTCTGCTGTGGTGCCAAGAGAGGAATATTATTCTTCGGGCAGCACACATTCCAGGAAGATTGAACATCTTAGCGGATGCTCTCAGTCGAAGGACGGTTTGTCGTCCGACGGAATGGCAGCTCAACCAAGTGGTAGCGGAGGTTCTATTCAAACAATGGGGAAAGCCAAATGTCGACCTATTTGCGATGAATCTAAACGCAAAAATGGTCACTTACGTGTCACCGATCCCGGACCCGTTAGCTCTAGCAGTAGACGCACTGGCGATAAGTTGGAAGGGAATGTACGCGTATGCGTATCCTCCAACAATTCTCATTCCGAAAGTTCTGGCAAAGATAAGAGAGGGGATGTGCCAAGTACTACTGATCGCACCTTATTGGCCAGGCCGATCATGGTTTACGGATCTGCTGGACCTTCTGGTCTGCAGTCCAATCCCTCTTCCAGACACAAGAGATGTAATCTCTCAGAACAAGGGTCTGTACCTTCACGACAGACCAAAAATGTTCAAATTGACTGCATGGATGTTGTCAAGCAGCGTGCAATTGAGGATGGCTTTTCTGAGCAAGCAGCGAAGTTTGTTGCTTCAGCCAGAAGAGTTTCAACCACAAAGACATATAATTATAGAATCAACAAATTTGCACAGTGGTGTGAGAGAAGAGATATTGATCCCTTTTCTGCATCTGTTCAACACGTAGCAGATTTTATCTGTCATTTATACGAAGTTGACAAACTTGTACCTTCTACCCTAGCAGCATATAAGTCTGCATTAGCTTCGGTCATTCCCAGTCTCACCATTGAGGGAGTGGAGAATGACACCTTGAATGAAGTTATCAAAGGAATGAGCAATCTGCGACCCAGACAGCCAATTCCTATCCCATCATGGAATCTATCTCTTGTTCTACAGGTTTTAGGGCATGCTCCCTTTGAACCGATTAGATCTATTGACATTAAACTGTTAACTATTAAATCAGTGTTCTTGGTTGCAGCAGCGTCGGCGAGAAGGAGAAGCGAGATTCATGCGCTTTCTGCCGAACAAGACCGTTTTGTCGTCACGGGTGAAGGTTTAAGATTACTTCCACGTCTTTGTTTCCTGGCAAAGAATCAGTCACTTAAATATCCAGGACAGCCGATCAATTTGCCAAGTTTAACTAGACATGACCCAAATTCTTGTGCTTGGTGTCCTGTCAGATGTCTCAAGATGTATAAGAAACGTACTTCTGAGTGGAGAGACGACCCGAAATCTCTGTGGTTATGTCTCAAAGCTCCCCATTTACGTGCTTCGAAAGATACTATTTCTCGTTGGATAGTTGACGCTATTCAGATGTCGCACAAGATCGCTACAGGAAAGCAGATTGATCGTGCGAATGTCCATGAGGTCCGAGCACTAGCAGCATCATCAGCCCTCTATAAGGGTGTCTCATTAGAGCAGGTGATGTCTGTAGCACAATGGCATGCCGAGTCGTCATTCACTGATTTCTACCTTCGCGACATCTCCAGCACACTTAATCCAGTAGCCGTCGCCAATCTGTCAAACCTAAACTAAGCCACGTCCGACCACTACTTCGCACACATCACAAAAGTCTTCCGCCTACACTTACCAAGCGCTATGCACATGACTGAGTACGACCGTGGATTGGGCCTAGCTCCTGTGATGATCATGAACAGATCAGCCACTCAAAAATGGTGAGTGTTTACATTAATTAAGTGACTATAATAATATGTTTACTTCCAGTCGAAATACCAGACTGAGTAAGTAAATAGTCTGGTACAAGAGTATATTTATCCTCTCATACAGACATGAGACTCATTCCAATTTGAAAATCTAATCGATATACTGATAGTTTTTTTCAAATATTGAAGTTGTAGTAGCTTCTTTGCACTCTACTGGACTGCCCTAGCTGAGACTTGGGGCTGACACGGGTCTGGTGGGTGTTGCATCCCCATGGACATCCCTCTGGTTTTGTGCGGACAAAAGAGGGGGGGAGCGCGGTCTAGACCATGGAAGTTTAGCACTCTATGAGTCAGATAGCAGAACCCAAGTGTAGGCCATGGTTTTAGTCTCCACAACCTTCTCTGTTGGATGGTTGGTGAGTGCTGGTTCGAGCTTCACCTCCTCCCACCGGCATTTCCTGGCTGTTGAAATCCGGAGTTTATCATAATAGTACATCTGGTAAGTATTATTCGAAGTAGAATCAAAAAAGCATCCGCTTTTGTTTCTACGAGAATTCTTAATTTTCACATCAAGAGTATACTTACCTCCCTAATACTTTTGATATTGCTAAATATTGGCTTTCACTCAATAAACACTCAGATTAAAACAGTTAGGTGCCCCTACTGGGCAGGGAGTCAGAGCGTAGTCTGGCGGATGCTAGCCCCACCACCGCGCATGCGCAGACTAGCACTACCTCTTTGCCAATTTATTGGCTGAGAGACAACACATGCTTTCATGATAAGATCTTTCTATACGCTTTTCAAAGCTTTTTAAGACTTTTAAATAGACGTTTTTACCTGACAAAGATGGCTGAGAGAGTGACTTCGCCACAGGAGGGCCTTGGACCTTTAAATCAGGTGACTTCTAGTAAAATTAGCGAGTTTTGTCCCGTTGTAATGTGTTTCCGGGACTCGCGCTAAACGTGATAAGCGCCTTAATTAGTTGATTTTTTTCAACTAGGTGCTATATAAGACTAATCTCTCTTTGTGTTTATGTCCACAGGTCTGTGTGAAGGAGAAATAAGGACATGACATCAGCAGAGGGTTTGTGTCTCTCCACCATGGTTCCATTTCCTACTAATACTGTTAGGTTATCTAACCAAAAATTCTATGCCCAGTGAGTTGGAGGCCTATTATAAAGGTCTTCTCACTTTGCCCTCTTGATCCAATTCCTTCCCCTTGAGGTGGAGAGAGTTAAGAGGCGTTCAGTGGTGGAGTGCTCCAGTTCATCAGGTTGGATGGTTTGTCTAGACAAGGTGTCAGGTATTAATTATTGATATGAGAAAGGGAGATAATTAACACTATTTGCCATTGTTATCAGTATTTATCTGATGCTTGTGTAGTCGAAATGTCCATTCTGCACATGTTCTGGTTAGAGATACAATTCGTCCTTGCACTGGGATGTTTGTTGTGGATCGATTTTTTCCTGTCATAGGATTAATGACGTCATAATCAGTCTGGCTCTTTATTTACAATTAAAGTTGTCCGAAGCTGGTTTCTGATAAAAATTATGATCTTTATGATAATTTTTTCTTCTCTTGAGTTGGTGAGTTTTCTAAGCTTAACTAGTTTGCTCATACTCCTCGTCCTTTGGCCTTTTTCAGAGACCTGGTTGTGCGTCCTGTGGACGATTTTTGAGGGACAAGTTTGGCCCTCATCTATGTTTTCAGTGTAGCCCCTGTGTTTCACATCAAGAGTATACTTACCTCCCTAATACTTTTGATATTGCTAAATATTGGCTTTCACTCAATAAACACTCAGATTAAAACAGTTAGGTGCCCCTACTGGGCAGGGAGTCAGAGCGTAGTCTGGCGGATGCCAGCCCCACCACCGCGCATGCGCAGACTAGCACTACCTCTTTGCTAATTTATTGGCTAAGAGACTACACATGCTTTTGTGCTGGTGCTTTTTGTGACTCATTTATAAGCGTTTTTGACACAATTCTGAACTGTTGTTACCTGAGAAAGATGGCAGAAAGAGTAACTTCGCCACAGGAGGGCCTTGGACCTTTAAATCAGGTGACTTCTAGTAAAATTAGCGAGTTTTGTCCCGTTGTAATGTGTTTCCGGGACTAGCGCTAAACGTGATAAGCGCCTTGATTAGTTGGTTTATTTCAACTAGGTGCTATATAAGACTAATCTCTCTTTGTGTTTATGTCCACAGGTCTGTGTGAAGAAATATTATGGACAAGACATCAGCAGAGGGTTTGTGTCTCTCCACCATGGTTCCATTTCCTACTAATACTGTTAGGTTATCTAACCAAAAATTCTATGTCCAGTGAGTTGGAGGCCTATTATAAAGGTCTTCTCACTTTGCCCTCTTGATCCAATTCCTTCCCCTAGAGGTGGAGAGAGTTAAGAGGCGGTCAGTGGTGGAGTGCTCCAGTTCATCAGGTTGGATGGTTTGTCTAGACAAGGTGTCAGGTATCTAATTATTGATATGAGGTGATGTTAATTATTTAGAGGAAAGGGAGATAATTAACTTTATTTGCCATTGTTATCAGTATATATCTGATGCTTGTATAGTCGAAATGTCCATTCTGTACATGTTCTGGTTAGAGATACAATTCGTCCTTGCACTGGGATGTTTGTTGGGGATCGATTTTTTCCTGTCATAGGATTAATGACGTCATAATCAGCCTTGCTCTTTATTTACAATTAAAGTTGTCCGAAGCTGGTTTTCTGATAAATTATGATCTTTATGATCATTTTCCTTCTCTTGAGTTGGTGAGTTTCTAAGCTTAACTAGTTTGTTCATACTCCTCGTCCTTTGCCCTTTTTCAGAGACCTGGTTGTGCGTCCTGTGGACGATTTTTGAGGGATAAGTTTGGCCCTCATCTCTGTTTTCAGTGTAGCCCCTGTGGTCCCTTGCTTAATTGCGAGATATGTAAGCACTGGGGGGGCGAGTTAATGTCCGAATTCTTGTGCTTGCAGGCGAAGGACAAGGTGGAGGAGGAGAAGAAGCAGAAGAAAGAGGGTGTAAGTAAGAAGGGTAAGAGGAAGGCCTCGTCCGCGGTGGATATGGAGGCCTTCCGGACCGAGATGTTGGGAGAGATGAGGAGGACAATCAAGGATTTGGTTCCAGAGTTGCTTCGTGGCATGCTTCCTGGACCAAATCCTTTATTGACCTCATCATCTGCTTCGGAGCAGGTAATCCCCACCTCTGAATCAACGTTCCTTAGTACGCTTCCGTTGTTTGAAGATTCAGAGGTGGCCCCATTAGAGGGGGCGTTCCACGGCCCTGGCAGCAGGCTTATTGCCGCGCCCAATAGGGACCGTGGACGGTCGTCGCTGGAACCCGCGGGCTGCTTATCAGTCCAGGGGTATCCGCACACCGCGGGTGCCAGTACCTCGTATGGCACCTTCCCTGGCCAGTCCGGGTTAGCTCTCTTTGCTGACCCGGAGTCTAATCTCTCTGGCCAGGAGGATGAGGATTACCTGTTGGGGTCGCCGTCTGAAGACGTGGACATGGATTATGACGTCTGTGCACCCCTCGTGGGGAATACAGGCGCCTTTTTCCATGGTTCTACTCTACCAGGGGTAGAATCCACGGTTCAGACTGTGGCCCTGGGCGCTGAAGGCCAGCGGTACCGCATACCTCGGCTTGCCGAGAGTGTCGCTGGCCGGGGCCGTTGTGGGGCGGTATATGCCCCGCGCTCTACCACGGCGCCTGCTCCTGGTCAAACCAGTGATATTAGCATGCCGGTATTGTCAGGCTTGCCAGGCATAGCAGCGTACCCGCCGTCAAGCTCTGTTGCTTGCGCTCTGGAGGAAGACGAAGGCCCCCGTCTTGTAGAGCGCTCGCAGCTAGCCACGGAGGAGGATTGGTCTGACGCTTGCCAGTGGTTGGTAAGTGTTAGACCAGATCTGCCCGTGGAGCAGTCGGCTAGCCAGCGTGAGCACAGGCCGTGGTTAGCTGGTAAGCCTGCTGCTAACGCTATGCCTTCTCTGCCGCTGGCAGAGCATGTCGTTGACCTGTTCAAGGCGGCGGAGACGTCCATTAAGTCGAGTGGACGTCTTGCTAAGGCCCCGCGCGAGGTGGCCAGGCGTTGTCGCATCGTGCCCCTGGACTACCAGCGGTACGGTGTGGTACCGAAGCCGAGCGTGGATGACCGCGCGGCTTTGGGTGAGGATGCGCGGCCAGGCTCCCGTTCTGACACGGGAGTCTTGTGTTCGAACGCGTTGCGTTCAGCAAATGCCGCGTTGCGTGATGCGGAGGAGAGTGGGAGGGCTTCGATTGCCGCTTTGTCCCACGTCTCCCAGCTGTTACAAGGGGTAGTAACAGCATCCGCATCGCGCCAGCCAAGTCCGGTCACAGTCCAGCGAGCCATCCAGGATGGTATCAACCTGGCTCTGGACTGTATGACGCGGGCGGTGACCAGGAGTGTCCGGGCAAGGCGCACTTTTGCCTTGGATAATCTGTGCCCGTCCCAGGACCTCTACAATAGGCTACTACGTACGCCTATGACAGGTCCTGGTCTCTTTGGAGGTGAGGGGTGTAGGCACCTCCAGGAGACGGTTACTCTGGTCAATAACCAGAGGGCGCTGCGCGAGCAGTTTGAGGTGCTTCGTCGTGCCAACGTTCGCGCCGCACCCCCTGCGTATCGTCCCCTGCAGGCTCGAGGTGGTAGTGGCCAGGTCAGAGGCCAACCACCATCGCAGCGCCGGCCTCGGCCGCGTGCGATTCGGCCAGCAGCGAGGGGGGCGCAGGCTCCTCAGGCGCAGTCAGCCAGGCAGCCGCCCGCGCACCGAGGTGCGCGCGGTGCTGGTCGTGGCGCGCGAGGATCTGGGCGGGGTAATCGGTCCTGATGGGACGGTTACCGCGGTGAGAACCGCGCCGGTGTTTCGGGCAGATGTGGACCGGTGGGAGGCCGGCTAGCCGACCACATGCAAGAGTGGGAACGGTTAACTCAGGACCGTTTAGTCTTGCGATGGCTTTCAGTCGGGTATCATCCCGATTGGATGACAGGCCCGCCATCGCGACTGTCTCTAGTGCCGATCTGGACTCCAAATCCGAGAGATCCAGATCAAAGGTTGTGTATCGAGGAGGAAATAAATTCCCTCATACAAAAAGAAGCTATTCAGCCGGCACAGAGGTGTCCGGGCTTCTATTCAACCCTGTTCTTAGTAACAAAGAACACCGGAGGGTGGAGACCAATTCTCAACCTCAAGCCATTGAACAAGTTCATAGAGACACCCAGTTTCAAGATGGAGACTGTGCGCTCGGTGTTGGCGGGGTTAGAGAGGGGAATGTGGACAGCGTCGATAGATTTGAAGGACGCTTATTTCCACATCCCCATACACAGGAGTTTCCGTCGCTTCCTGAGATTTGCATTCCAGGGCAGACAGTGGGAATTCAGGGTGCTACCCTTCGGAATTTCCACGGCTCCTCGGGTTTTCACCCGTGTGGTTCTTGCGATCACCGCATACCTCCGCAGGAGAAGCATAGCAGTCCACACGTACATAGACGACTGGCTGTTGAAAGCACACACCCGGGAAAGTTTATCGGCCAGTCTGGAGATTGTTTTGAAAACTCTCACAGACTTAGGCTGGATGATCAATTTCCCAAAATCAGAGCTGATTCCATCCCAGAAGTTTGTTTACCTGGGGATGTTCTTCGATCTAGAGACAGGATATGTTTATCCTACTCAGGAGAGAGTTCAGAAACTCATCTCATTAATTCAGTCGGTGTGCGACAGTCGTCATGTCCTGGCACGGGTTTACTTGAGAATGCTGGGGTTGATGGTTTCATTGGAACCAGTCATTCCTCAGGCCGCCTTACGCAGGCGGCCGATCCAGTTATTTCTCATGACACAATGGACCCAGAGTACAGGTTCGCTGGACTCGAATGTGTCAGTGTTGGCGCCTCTGATTCATCACCTGCAATGGTGGTTGGACACAGAGAATCTCTTGGTGGGGGTTATGCTAACCCCTCCCCACCCTCAGGTGACTGTGTATACAGATGCATCGATGGAGGGCTGGGGAGCTTGCCTGGCAGAGTCCACGATATCAGGGCTTTGGAATCTGGAACAGTCAAAGGAACATATAAATCTACTGGAGCTAAGAGCAGTAGTCCTGGGCCTGGAACATTTCTTACAGAAAGTTCAGGGCAAGATTGTTCTTATTCGTTCAGACAACTCAACAGTTGTGACTTACATAAACCGCCAGGGCGGAACGAAGTCGCCCAGTCTCTGTATGATGACATGGAGACTGCTTTGTTGGTGTCTGGATTACCAGATTACCTTGAAAGCAGTTCATATTCCGGGAAGGTTAAACCTGCTAGCAGACTCATTGAGCCGAAGGATGAGTGTTTTACCCACGGAATGGCAACTAAATCAATGTGTGGCGGATCGTCTGTTCGACCATTGGGGGAAACCCAACATCGATTTGTTCGCAACGAAGAAGAATGCGAAGATGACGACGTACGTCTCTCCGATTCCGGATCCAAGCGCTTTCGCAACAGATGCGTTAGCTATCAGCTGGGGGAGAATGTATGCATACGCATTCCCTCCAGCAATCCTGATTCCAAAAATTCTTCAGAAAATCAGACAAGAGGAATGCCAAGTGCTTCTGATCGCCCCGGATTGGCCAAGCCGATCATGGTATACGGATCTGCTGGACCTTCTGGTCTGCAATCCGGTTCCTCTGCCTCTGATGGACGATATTATCTTCCAGGGCAAGGCCCTTCACAACAATCCGTCAATGTTCAGATTGACTGCGTGGATGTTGTCAAGGAATCTAGAATTAAGGAGGGCTTTTCTGAGCAAGCAGCCATGTTTATGGCCAAAGCCAGGAGGGGGTCAACCTCCAGAGCATATAATTATAAAATCAACAGATTTGCAGAATGGTGCTCAAAAAGATGTATTGATCCAATGGATTCATCTATTCAAGTAGTAGCTGATTTCCTCTGTCACCTCTATGATGCCTATAGCCTCAAGCCTAACTCTATTGCTGGTTATAAGTCAGCATTAATGTCTGTTATTCCTTGCTTGGCTAAGAGGGGAAGTGATGAAGTAAATACATTAAATGTATTAATTAAAGGCATGGGCAATCTAAGACCAAGGAATCCACCTGTGATTCCGTCTTGGAGTTTATCGCTAGTGCTTCAAGTACTAGGTGATAAGCCTTTTGAACCACTTAGTTCCATTTCTATGAAACTATTAACACTGAAGACTGTGTTTTTAATTGCTGCGGCCTCGGCTAGGCGTAGGAGTGAAATTCATGCCTTATCAGCCGAGGATGACCGTTTTGTGGTTTCAGGGGAAGGCCTTAAGCTGCTACCTAGGATTAATTTCTTGGCTAAAAATCAGTCGTTGAAATATCCAGGTCAACCTATTATTTTGCCTGCTTTAACTAGATATGATCCTAATTCTAAAGCATGGTGTCCTGTCCGGGCGCTTTGCCGGTACAAGCAATGTACGGCGGAGTGGCGCACCGATCAGTCAGCGTTATGGTTGTCATATATTGAACCCCATGGCAGGGCTTCTAAGGACACCATTTCCAGGTGGATTGTAGAATGCATTCAGTTTTGCCATAAATCCGCCACCGGGAAGCAGGTTGACATGGCCAAGGCTCACAGTGTCCACGGCGTAGTGACATCCACTGCCCTATTTAATGGGGTCCCTGTGTATGATATTATGTCGGTGGCTCAGTGGCACTGTGAGTCAAGTTTTACAGACCATTATCTCCGTGACACCTCTAATCCTCTCGCCTTGTCGATTTTGAAAAAATAACTAGGCATATATATTTTTGATGGGGTTTCCTCATTGCTTATATATTTCACAATTAATTTATGGAAACAACCACTAATTTGGGACTGCATCGATCTTCACCAATGGGAAGAGGATGTCAGCAGCCATTTCAACAAGGTCAGTCTTGTGTATGTGTTGTCCATTGTTGATTGTCTTGTCACGTTACCCGTTATTTATATGATGATGGTTTTGTGTATTTATGTGGTTCATTGTTGAGAGTATACGAAAATGGAGTTTTTTCGTCTCTGTCCTGTAGTACATGGCACTTGTACGTAGAGAGCGTATAGGACATTGAGGTCATTCGACTCTTCCTCCTAGGAAGGAGGGGGGGGGGGGAAGCGCATATGACATTCGGTCATCTCTCATACATCGGGGGTGTTATCCGATGGTTAGTCAAATCCTGACTGTTTTTCATACAGTTTCAGAAGTTTAAGTGCCTTAAACGCAGAAAAGCGTATAGGGATGAGCTGGTCTTTTGACCTCGCCTCCCTCCCGCCGAATTCACTGTCGAATTCTGGCAATATCAAAAGTATTAGGGAGGTAAGTATACTCTTGATGTGAAATAAACGAAATCAAGGATTTCTTTTTTCACGAGAGAGTTGATACTTACCTCCCTAGATACGGACCCGGCCTCTCCACCCCACAGAGGCTCGGTCTTCAGGCTCTTTATAGTTGCATGTGTATCAGCCAATAAATTAGTCAGAGGAAGTGCTAGTCTGCGCATGCGCGGTGGTGGGGCTGGCATCCGCCAGACTACGCTCTGACTCCCTGCCCAGTAGGGGCACCTAACTGTTTTAATCTGAGTGTTTATTGAGTGAAAGCCAATATTTAGCAATATCAAAAGTATTAGGGAGGTAAGTATCAACTCTCTCGTGAAAAAAGAAATCCTTGATTTCGTTTAGTCCCTTGCTTAATTGCGAGATATGTAAGCACTGGGGGGGCGAGCTAATGTCCGAATTCTTGTGCTTGCAGGCGAAGGACAAGTTGGAGGAGGAGAAAAAGAAGCTGAAAAAAGAGGTCGTAAGTAAGAAGGGTAAGAGGAAGGCCTCGTCCGCGGTGGACATGGAGGCCTTCCGGACCGAGATGTTGGGAGAGATGAGGAGGACAATCAAGGATTTGGTTCCAGAGTTGCTTCGTGGCATGCTTCCTGGACCAAATCCTTTATTGACCTCATCATCTGCTTCGGAGCAGGTAATCCCCACCTCTGAATCAACGTTCCTTAGTACGCTTCCGTTGTTTGAAGATTCAGAGGTGGCCCCATTAGAGGGGGTGTTCCACGGCCCTGGCAGCAGGCTTATTGCCGCGCCCAATAGGGACCGTGGACGGTCGTCGCTGGAACCCGCGGGCTGCTCATCAGTCCAGGGGTATCCGCACACCGCGGCTGCCAGTACCTCGACTCCAAATCCGAGAGATCCAGATCAAAGGTTGTGTATCGAGGAGGAAATAAATTCCCTCATACAAAAAGAAGCTATTCAGCCGGCACAGAGGTGTCCGGGCTTCTATTCAACCCTGTTCTTAGTAACAAAGAACACCGGAGGGTGGAGACCAATTCTCAACCTCAAGCCATTGAACAAGTTCATAGAGACGCCCAGTTTCAAGATGGAGACTGTGCGCTCGGTGTTGGCGGGGTTAGAGAGGGGAATGTGGACAGCGTCGATAGATTTGAAGGACGCTTATTTCCACATCCCCATACACAGGAGTTTCCGTCGCTTCCTGAGATTTGCATTCCAGGGCAGACAGTGGGAATTCAGGGTGCTACCCTTCGGAATTTCCACGGCTCCTCGGGTTTTCACCCGTGTGGTTCTTGCGATCACCGCATACCTCCGCAGGAGAAGCATAGCAGTCCACACGTACATAGACGACTGGCTGTTGAAAGCACACACCCGGGAAAGTTTATCGGCCAGTCTGGAGATTGTTTTGAAAACTCTCACAGACTTAGGCTGGATGATCAATTTCCCAAAATCAGAGCTGATTCCATCCCAGAAGTTTGTTTACCTGGGGATGTTCTTCGATCTAGAGACAGGATATGTTTATCCTACTCAGGAGAGAGTTCAGAAACTCATCTCATTAATTCAGTCGGTGTGCGACAGTCGTCATGTCCTGGCACGGGTTTACTTGAGAATGCTGGGGTTGATGGTTTCATTGGAACCAGTCATTCCTCAGGCCGCCTTACGCAGGCGGCCGATCCAGTTATTTCTCATGACACAATGGACCCAGAGTACAGGTTCGCTGGACTCGAATGTGTCAGTGTTGGCGCCTCTGATTCATCACCTGCAATGGTGGTTGGACACAGAGAATCTCTTGGTGGGGGTTATGCTAACCCCTCCCCACCCTCAGGTGACTGTGTATACAGATGCATCGATGGAGGGCTGGGGAGCTTGCCTGGAAGAGTCCACGATATCAGGGCTTTGGAATCTGGAACAGTCAAAGGAACATATAAATCTACTGGAGCTAAGAGCAGTAGTCCTGGGCCTGGAACATTTCTTACAGAAAGTTCAGGGCAAGATTGTTCTTATTCGTTCAGACAACTCAACAGTTGTGACTTACATAAACCGCCAGGGCAGAACGAAGTCGCCCAGTCTCTGTATGATGACATGGAGACTGCTTTGTTGGTGTCTGGATTACCAGATTACCTTGAAAGCAGTTCATATTCCGGGAAGGTTAAACCTGCTAGCAGACTCATTGAGCCGAAGGATGAGTGTTTTACCCACGGAATGGCAACTAAATCAATGTGTGGCGGATCGTCTGTTCGACCATTGGGGGAAACCCAACATCGATTTGTTCGCAACGAAGAAGAATGCGAAGATGACGACGTACGTCTCTCCGATTCCGGATCCAAGCGCTTTCGCAACAGATGCGTTAGCTATCAGCTGGGGGAGAATGTATGCATACGCATTCCCTCCAGCAATCCTGATTCCAAAAATTCTTCAGAAAATCAGACAAGAGGAATGCCAAGTGCTTCTGATCGCCCCGGATTGGCCAAGCCGATCATGGTATACGGATCTGCTGGACCTTCTGGTCTGCAATCCGGTTCCTCTGCCTCTGATGGACGATATTATCTTCCAGGGCAAGGCCCTTCACAACAATCCGTCAATGTTCAGATTGACTGCGTGGATGTTGTCAAGGAATCTAGAATTAAGGAGGGCTTTTCTGAGCAAGCAGCCATGTTTATGGCCAAAGCCAGGAGGGGGTCAACCTCCAGAGCATATAATTATAAAATCAACAGATTTGCAGAATGGTGCTCAAAAAGATGTATTGATCCAATGGATTCATCTATTCAAGTAGTAGCTGATTTCCTCTGTCACCTCTATGATGCCTATAGCCTCAAGCCTAACTCTATTGCTGGTTATAAGTCAGCATTAATGTCTGTTATTCCTTGCTTGGCTAAGAGGGGAAGTGATGAAGTAAATACATTAAATGTATTAATTAAAGGCATGGGCAATCTAAGACCAAGGAATCCACCTGTGATTCCGTCTTGGAGTTTATCGCTAGTGCTTCAAGTACTAGGTGATAAGCCTTTTGAACCACTTAGTTCCATTTCTATGAAACTATTAACACTGAAGACTGTGTTTTTAATTGCTGCGGCCTCGGCTAGGCGTAGGAGTGAAATTCATGCCTTATCAGCCGAGGATGACCGTTTTGTGGTTTCAGGGGAAGGCCTTAAGCTGCTACCTAGGATTAATTTCTTGGCTAAAAATCAGTCGTTGAAATATCCAGGTCAACCTATTATTTTGCCTGCTTTAACTAGATATGATCCTAATTCTAAAGCATGGTGTCCTGTCCGGGCGCTTTGCCGGTACAAGCAACGTACGGCGGAGTGGCGCACCGATCAGTCAGCGTTATGGTTGTCATATATTGAACCCCATGGCAGGGCTTCTAAGGACACCATTTCCAGGTGGATTGTAGAATGCATTCAGTTTTGCCATAAATCCGCCACCGGGAAGCAGGTTGACATGGCCAAGGCTCACAGTGTCCACGGCGTAGTGACATCCACTGCCCTATTTAATGGGGTCCCTGTGTATGATATTATGTCGGTGGCTCAGTGGCACTGTGAGTCAAGTTTTACAGACCATTATCTCCGTGACACCTCTAATCCTCTCGCCTTGTCGATTTTGAAAAAATAACTAGGCATATATATTTTTGATGGGGTTTCCTCATTGCTTATATATTTCACAATTAATTTATGGAAACAACCACTAATTTGGGACTGCATCGATCTTCACCAATGGGAAGAGGATGTCAGCAGCCATTTCAACAAGGTCAGTCTTGTGTATGTGTTGTCCATTGTTGATTGTCTTGTCACGTTACCCGTTATTTATATGATGATGGTTTTGTGTATTTATGTGGTTCATTGTTGAGAGTATACGAAAATGGAGTTTTTTCGTCTCTGTCCTGTAGTACATGGCACTTGTACGTAGAGAGCGTATAGGACATTGAGGTCATTCGACTCTTCCTCCTAGGAAGGAGGGGGGGGGGGAGCGCATATGACATTCGGTCATCTCTCATACATCGGGGGTGTTATCCGATGGTTAGTCAAATCCTGACTGTTTTTCATACAGTTTCAGAAGTTTAAGTGCCTTAAACGCAGAAAAGCGTATAGGGATGAGCTGGTCTTTTGACCTCGCCTCCCTCCCGCCGAATTCACTGTCGAATTCTGGCAATATCAAAAGTATTAGGGAGGTAAGTATACTCTTGATGTGAAATAAACGAAATCAAGGATTTCTTTTTTCACGAGAGAGTTGATACTTACCTCCCTAGATACGGACCCGGCCTCTCCACCCCACAGAGGCTCGGTCTTCAGGCTCTTTATAGTTGCATGTGTATCAGCCAATAAATTAGTCAGAGGAAGTGCTAGTCTGCGCATGCGCGGTGGTGGGGCTGGCATCCGCCAGACTACGCTCTGACTCCCTGCCCAGTAGGGGCACCTAACTGTTTTAATCTGAGTGTTTATTGAGTGAAAGCCAATATTTAGCAATATCAAAAGTATTAGGGAGGTAAGTATCAACTCTCTCGTGAAAAAAGAAATCCTTGATTTCGTTTAGTCCCTTGCTTAATTGCGAGATATGTAAGCACTGGGGGGGCGAGCTAATGTCCGAATTCTTGTGCTTGCAGGCGAAGGACAAGTTGGAGGAGGAGAAAAAGAAGCTGAAAAAAGAGGTCGTAAGTAAGAAGGGTAAGAGGAAGGCCTCGTCCGCGGTGGACATGGAGGCCTTCCGGACCGAGATGTTGGGAGAGATGAGGAGGACAATCAAGGATTTGGTTCCAGAGTTGCTTCGTGGCATGCTTCCTGGACCAAATCCTTTATTGACCTCATCATCTGCTTCGGAGCAGGTAATCCCCACCTCTGAATCAACGTTCCTTAGTACGCTTCCGTTGTTTGAAGATTCAGAGGTGGCCCCATTAGAGGGGGTGTTCCACGGCCCTGGCAGCAGGCTTATTGCCGCGCCCAATAGGGACCGTGGACGGTCGTCGCTGGAACCCGCGGGCTGCTCATCAGTCCAGGGGTATCCGCACACCGCGGCTGCCAGTACCTCGTATGGCACCTTCCCTGGCCAGTCCGGGTTAGCTCTCTTTGCTGACCCGGAGTCTAATCTTTCTGGCCAGGAGGATGATGATTACCTGTTGGGGTCGCCGTCTGAAGACGTGGCCATGGAATATGACGTTTGTGCACCCCTCGCGGGGAATACAGGCGCCTTTTTCCACGGTTATACTCTCCCAGGGGTAGAATCCATGGTTCAGACTGTGGCCCTGGGCGCTGAAGGCCAGCGGTACCGCATACCTCGGCTTGCCGAGAGTGTAGCTGGTGCTGGCCGGGGCCGTGGTGGGGCGGTATATGCCCCGCGCTCTACCACGGCGCCTGCTCCTGGTCAAGCCAGTGAGATTAGCATGCCGGTATTATCAGGCCCGCATGCTTTCCCTGGCTTGCCAGGGATATCAGCGTATCCGCCGTCAAGCTCTGTTGCTTGCGCTCAGGAGGAAGACGAAGGCCCCCGTCTTGTAGAGCGCTCGCAACTAGCCACGGAGGAGGATTGGTCTGACGCTTGCCAGTGGCTGGTGAGTGTTAGACCAGATCTGCCCGTGGAGCAGTCGGCTAGCCAGCGTGAACACAGGCCGTGGTTAGCTGGTAAGCCTACTGCTAACGCTATGCCTTCTCTGCCGCTGGCAGAGCATGTCGTTGACATGTTCGAGGCGGCGGAGACGTCCATTAAGTCGAGTGGACGTCTCGCTAAGGCCCCGCGCGAGGTGGCCAGGCGTTGCCGCATCGTGCCCCTGGACTACCAGCGGTACGGTGTGGTACCAAAGCCGAGCGTGGATGACCGCGAGGCTTTGGGTGAGGATGCGCGGCCAGGCTCCCGTTCTGACACGGGAGTCTTGTGCTCGAACGCGTTGCGTTCGGCAAATGCCGCGTTGCGTGATGCGGAGGAGAGTGGGAGGGCTTCGATTGCCGCTCTGTCCCACGTCTCCCAGCTGTTACAAGGGGTAGTAACAGCATCCGCATCGCGCCAGCCAAGTCCGGTCACAGTCCAGCGAGCCATCCAGGATGGTATCAACCTGGCTCTGGACTGTATGACGCGGGCGGTGACCAGGAGTGTCCGGGCAAGGCGCACTTTTGCCTTGGATAATCTGTGCCCGTCCCAGGACCTCTACAATAGACTACTACGTACGCCTATGACAGGTCCTGGTCTCTTTGGAGGTGAGGGATGTAGACACCTCCAGGAGACGGTTACTCTGGTCAATAACCAGAGGGCGCTGCGCGAACAGTTTGAGGTGCTTCGTCGTGCCAACGTTCGCGCCGCACCCCCTGCGTATCGTCCCCTGCAGGCTCGAGGTGGTAGTGGCCAGGTCAGAGGCCAACCACCATCGCAGCGCCGGCCTCGGCCGCGTGCGATTCGGCCAGCAGCGAGGGGGGCGCAGGCTCCTCAGGCGCAGTCAGCCAGGCAGCCGCCCGCGCACCGTGGTGCGCGCGGTGCTGGTCGTGGCGCGCGAGGATCTGGGCGGGGTAATCGTTCCTGATGGGACGGTTACCGCGGTGAGAACCGCGCCGGTGTTTCTGGCAAAGGAGACAGTGCCGCTCTTGCACTCCTTATGTCCACCTCTATCCCTAGGTGGACCGATGGGAGGCCGATTAGCCGACCACATGCAAGAGTGGGAACGGTTAACTCAGGACCGTTTAGTCTTGCGAGGGCTTTCAGTCGGGTATCATCCCGATTGGATGACAGGCCCGCCATCGCGACTGTCTCTAGTGCCGATCTGGACTCCAAATCCGAGAGATCCAGATCAAAGGTTGTGTATCGAGGAGGAAATAAATTCCCTCATACAAAAAGAAGCTATTCAGCCGGCACAGAGGTGTCCGGGCTTCTATTCAACCCTGTTCTTAGTAACAAAGAACACTGGAGGGTGGAGACCAATTCTCAACCTCAAGCCATTGAACAAGTTCATAGAGACGCCCAGTTTCAAGATGGAGACTGTGCGCTCGGTGTTGGCGGGGTTAGAGAGGGGAATGTGGACAGCGTCGATAGATTTGAAGGACGCTTATTTCCACATCCCCATACACAGGAGTTTCCGTCGCTTCCTGAGATTTGCATTCCAGGGCAGACAGTGGGAATTCAGGGTGCTACCCTTCGGAATTTCCACGGCTCCTCGGGTTTTCACCCGTGTGGTTCTTGCGATCACCGCATACCTCCGCAGGAGAAGCATAGCAGTCCACACGTACATAGACGACTGGCTTTTGAAAGCACACACCCGGGAAAGTTTATCGGCCAGTCTGGAGATTGTTTTGAAAACTCTCACAGACTTAGGCTGGATGATCAATTTCCCAAAATCAGAGCTGATTCCATCCCAGAAGTTTGTTTACCTGGGGATGTTCTTCGATCTAGAGACAGGATATGTTTATCCTACTCAGGAGAGAGTTCAGAAACTCATCTCATTAATTCAGTCGGTGTGCGACAGTCATCATGTCCTGGCACGGGTTTACTTGAGAATGCTGGGGTTGATGGTTTCATTGGAACCAGTCATTCCTCAGGCCGCCTTACGCAGGCGGCCGATCCAGTTATTTCTCATGACACAATGGACCCAGAGTACAGGTTCGCTGGACTCGAATGTGTCAGTGTTGGCGCCTCTGATTCATCACCTGCAATGGTGGTTGGACACAGAGAATCTCTTGGTGGGGGTTATGCTAACCCCTCCCCACCCTCAGGTGACTGTGTATACAGATGCATCGATGGAGGGCTGGGGAGCTTGCCTGGAAGAGTCCACGATATCAGGGCTGTGGAATCTGGAACAGTCAAAGGAACATATAAATCTACTGGAGCTAAGAGCAGTAGTCCTGGGCCTGGAACATTTCTTACAGAAAGTTCAGGGCAAGATTGTTCTTATTCGTTCAGACAACTCAACAGTTGTGACTTACATAAACCGCCAGGGCGGAACGAAGTCGCCCAGTCTCTGTATGATGACATGGAGACTGCTTTGTTGGTGTCTGGATCACCAGATTACCTTGAAAGCAGTTCATATTCCGGGAAGGTTAAACCTGCTAGCAGACTCATTGAGCCGAAGGATGAGTGTTTTACCCACGGAATGGCAACTAAATCAATGTGTGGCGGATCGTCTGTTCGACCATTGGGGGAAACCCAACATCGATTTGTTCGCAACGAAGAAGAATGCGAAGATGACGACGTACGTCTCTCCGATTCCGGATCCAAGCGCTTTCGCAACAGATGCGTTAGCTATCAGCTGGGGGAGAATGTATGCATACGCATTCCCTCCAGCAATCCTGATTCCAAAAATTCTTCAGAAAATCAGACAAGAGGAATGCCAAGTGCTTCTGATCGCCCCGGATTGGCCAAGCCGATCATGGTATACGGATCTGCTGGACCTTCTGGTCTGCAATCCGGTTCCTCTGCCTCTGATGGACGATATTATCTTCCAGGGCAAGGCCCTTCACAACAATCCGTCAATGTTCAGATTGACTGCGTGGATGTTGTCAAGGAATCTAGAATTAAGGAGGGCTTTTCTGAGCAAGCAGCCATGTTTATGGCCAAAGCCAGGAGGGGGTCAACCTCCAGAGCATATAATTATAAAATCAACAGATTTGCAGAATGGTGCTCAAAAAGATGTATTGATCCAATGGATGCATCTATTCAGGTAGTAGCTGATTTCCTCTGTCACCTCTATGATGCCTATAGCCTCAAGCCTAACTCTATTGCTGGTTATAAGTCAGCTTTAATGTCTGTTATTCCTTGCTTGGCTAAGAGGGGAAGTTATGAAGTGAATACATTAAATGTATTAATTAAAGGCATGGGCAATCTAAGACCAAGGAATCCACCGGTGATTCCGTCTTGGAGTTTATCGCTAGTGCTTCAAGTACTAGGTGATAAGCCGTTTGAACCACTTAGTTCCATTTCGATGAAACTATTAACACTGAAGACTGTGTTTTTAATTGCTGCGGCCTCGGCTAGGCGTAGGAGTGAGATTCATGCCTTATCAGCCGAGGATGACCGTTTTGTGGTTTCAGGGGAAGGCCTTAAGCTGCTACCTAGGATTAATTTCTTGGCTAAAAATCAGTCGTTGAAATATCCAGGTCAACCTATTATTTTGCCTGCTTTAACTAGATATGATCCTAATTCTAAAGCATGGTGTCCTGTCCGGGCGCTTTGCCGGTACAAACAACGTATGGCGGAGTGGCGCACCGACCAGTCAGCGTTATGGTTGTCATATATTGAACCCCATGGCAGGGCTTCTAAGGACACCATTTCCAGGTGGATTGTAGAATGCATTCAGTTTTGCCATAAATCCGCCACCGGGAAGCAGGTTGACGTGGCCAAGGCTCACAGTGTCCGCGGCGTAGTGACATCCACTGCCCTATTTAATGGGGTCCCTGTGGATGATATTATGTCGGTGGCTCAGTGGCACTGTGAGTCAAGTTTTACAGACCATTATCTCCGTGACACCTCTAATCCTCTCGCCTTGTCGATTTTGAAAAAATAACTAGGCATATATATTTTTGATGGGGTTTCCTCATTGCTTATATATTTCACAATTAATTTATGGAAACAACCACTAATTTGGGACTGCATCGATCTTCACCAATGGGAAGAGGATGTCAGCAGCCATTTCAACAAGGTCAGTCTTGTGTATGTGTTGTCCATTGTTGATTGTCTTGTCACGTTACCCGTTATTTATATGATGATGGTTTTGTGTATTTATGTGGTTCATTGTTGAGAGTATACGAAAATGGAGTTTTTTCGTCTCTGT
Organism: Chaetoderma sp. LZ-2023a; assembly: GCA_034401795.1. NCBI lineage: Eukaryota > Metazoa > Mollusca > Caudofoveata > Chaetodermatida > Chaetodermatidae > Chaetoderma > Chaetoderma sp. LZ-2023a. The sequence goes on from CM067372.1 coordinate 9,419,492, forward strand.
CCTGTAGTACATGGCACTTGTACGTAGAGAGCGTATAGGACATTGAGGTCATTCGACTCTTCCTCCTAGGAAGGAGGGGGGGGAGCGCATATGACATTCGGTCATCTCTCATACATCGGGGGTGTTATCCGATGGTTAGTCAAATCCTGACTGTTTTTTCATACAGTTTCAGAAGTTTAAGTGCCTTAAACGCAGAAAAGCGTATAGGGATGAGCTGGTCTTTTGACCTCGCCTCCCTCCCGCCGAATTCACTGTCGAATTCTGGCAATATCAAAAGTATTAGGGAGGTAAGTATACTCTTGATGTGAAATAAACGAAATCAAGGATTTCTTTTTTCACGAGAGAGTTGATACTTACCTCCCTAGATACGGACCCGGCCTCTCCACCCCACAGAGGCTCGGTCTTCAGGCTCTTAATAGTTGCATGTGTATTAGCCAATAAATTAGTCAGAGGAAGTGCTAGTCTGCGCATGCGCGGTGGTGGGGCTGGCATCCGCCAGACTACGCTCTGACTCCCTGCCCAGTAGGGGCACCTAACTGTTTTAATCTGAGTGTTTATTGAGTGAAAGCCAATATTTAGCAATATCAAAAGTATTAGGGAGGTAAGTATCAACTCTCTCGTGAAAAAAGAAATCCTTGATTTCGTTTAACTTACCAGATGTACTATGGCCCTGCCTCAGCCGCCCCGCTGAGGTGAGGCTGAGCTGCTTTCGCAGTTTGCCAAGGCAAATATAAGACGAATCTGACTGTGATTGGGAATTGACTCGGTACCTGCGGCTATGGTATTCCCGGACACAGTATGGGCAGGACCAGGAGAGTGCGGAGTTTTAATTGTTTATTTTGAGCTAGACTAGATAATAGACATTATCATAATAGTACATCTGGTAAGTATTAAGAATTCTCGTAGAAACAAAAGCGGATGCTTTTTTGATGCGCTGTCTTATGACGTTGAATGCGCTGTGTTGTGACGTTGAATGCGCTGTGTTGTGACGTTGAATGTGCTGTGTTGTGACGTTGAATGCGCTGTGTTGTGACGTTGAATGCACTGTGTTGTGACGTTGAATGCACTGTGTTGTGACGTTGAATGCACTGTGTTGTGACGTTGAATGCACTATGTTGTGACGTTGAATGCACTGTGTTGTGACGTTGAATGCACTGTGTTGTGACGTTGAATGCACTGTGTTGTGATGTTGAATGCACTGTGTTGTGACGTTGAATGCACTGTGTTGTGCCGTTGAATGCACTGTGTTGTGACGTTGAATGCACTGTGTTGTGACGTTGAATGCACTGTGTTGTGATGTTGAATGCACTGTGTTGTGACGTTGAATGCACTGTGTTGTGACGTTGAATACGCTGTGTTGTGAAGTTGAATGCGCTGTGTTGTGACGTTGAATACGCTGTGTTGTGACGTTGAATGCACTGTGTTGTGCCGTTGAATGCACTGTGTTGTGACATTGAATGCACTGTGTTGTGACGTTGAATGTGCTGTGTTGTGACATTGAATACGCTGTGTTGTGACGTTGAATGCACTGTGTTGTGCCGTTGAATGCACTGTGTTGTGACGTTGAATGCGCTGTGTTGTGACGTTGAATACGCTGTGTTGTGACGTTGAATGCACTGTGTTGTGCCGTTGAATGCACTGTGTTGTGACATTGAATGCACTGTGTTGTGACGTTGAATGCACTGTGTTGTGACGTTGAATGCACTGTGTTGTGATGTTAAATGCACTGTGTTGTGATGTTAAATGCACTGTGTTGTGACGTTGAATGCACTGTGTTGTGATGTTAAATGCACTGTGTTGTGACGTTGAATGCACTGTGTTGTGATGTTAAATGCACTGTGTTGTGATGTTAAATGCACTGTGTTGTGATGTTAAATGCACTGTGTTGTGATGTTGAATGTGTTTTATTATATTAAGATGAATTTGAACATCTTTAACCCTTTAATCCTTGGGTTTGTTTAAGAAAATTTCAATTTTCCCCTAGAAAAATGGAAAATGTCCATTTGCAGGCCGAGAGAAGATGAATTAAAAAAATTTACCGCTGGAATGACTGGCTTGGTAATTGAGCCAATCATTGCAGTGGTAAATTTTCCAAAATAATCTCTTGGGTTGATATTTTGGCTGATATAACTGTTAAAGGGTTAAGTAGTAGATTCGGAAAATCGTGAACAATTCATGATAATATATTGTTTAATATTGTGAAATCACTATGACTGGAAGCTATTGCTGCCTAAAACAGTAACAGCTTCCTGTCAAAGTGATTTTCGAACTACGCCACCTGCACACAGAGACTTCTGCCATGTGTGCGACATATGATATATCATGATTTTATATGCACTATTTATCACAATATTTCTAGACCAATATAATACACCAAATTAGCGTCAAAATATTCAATTGAATAGTTCTTGAATTGTAAATGATTATTCACATTTGACCTTTCTCGTTTAGATAGTTAATACAATGTCACTCAGAGTCACTCTACATTACTTGGCAATTTGTTTGTTGTATAATCGTGGATATTTTTGTGTTCATAACAGGACATGAGCACAGTGTCAAGGCATAGTCCTCACTCACCAGCTCAGGATTCAGTCGCAGTGGTGGTAACACAGAGTTGTTCACTGGCTCAGGATTCAGGCACGGTGGTGGTAGCACAGAGTTGTTCACAGTCACCGGATCAGGATTCAGGCATGGTGGCGGTAGCACAGATTCGTTCACAGTCACCGGATCGGGATTCAGGCACATTGGTGATAAAGCTTGCATCTCCTGGTGCTGATGTCACGAGTACACGGGCCTCGGCAGCTCCTGATTCTGGCGATGATGAGTCGGACAATATCAGTGACATCAGTAATCTATCAGGAGCTGGAACTGAGGAATCATGGAAGCCAACGTCGGGTACAGAAACATCAGCTCTATATTCTGAACACAATGGAGGGTTCCAGTTTCCATAATCAACTCCCTGACGTGTAGCATGATGTCATAATCAAGCTAAACTAAGCGTTGTTGTACGAGTTGTATGTCTACTACATGTATTTAATATTTCGAAACTAATTTGCCTTGGCTCTGTTACTGTCATTGTCAGCAACAGCACTCAGTCACATTAGTTTCAAAATATTCAACAGCTTACCTGTATAGTTTTCTGGAAATAGCTAGTCAGGGAGTTCAGGGATCGATCCCAATACGGGTGAAGTGTGGGTGGCGCTTAGCTAAAGATGGGCGGGGCATAGCTAAAACTGTTTCGCTTCAAGAGTATACTTACCTCCCAAACACTCTTTGATATTCCCAAAATACCTGCACTCAATAAAAGCTCAGATTGAAAAAGTTAGGTGCCCCTACTGGGCATGGAGTCAGTTGAGAGCCGGGAAGATGCCCGCCCCACTCCGCACATGCGCAGGCTGTCACTTCCTCTTCTCAATTTATTGGCCTGAATATACACATGCTTTTTTTCTAGTTTTCCAAGCTAGTTTTGCTTATTTCAACTCAATATTTGAGTAATTTAGGGTAATTAAGATATCTGATCTTGCTAGAACGCCAGATGCAGTGTAGGGACCAACCAAGCAGGTGTCTTTAATTATTATTTTGTCTAAATTTCGCCAGTGTTTTGCACTGTTATGTGTTTCCGGGATTCGTTTTAGATGTGTTTAGCGCCATGCAAACTGGTAAAATTAAATTTTGGCGCCTTGAATTTCTAATCACTTTGTTTTTGTGTCCACAGGTACCTAATATGGATATGGAAATGGTCTGTGATGAAATTCTCTCCACCATTCAGCCCTTCCCTGTTAGGAATGTTTATGCCTAGAGAGTCAAGAGCTCATCAATGAGTTGTAGCTTCTCTCTCTTCCCCATGGTCCCATATTATTTATGGTGGAGAGGCATGTGAAATGGTGGATTACTCAAGAGCGCTGGATATGGTAGTATGCCTATGCTAAATATGGAGGTATAGAGTTATGAAGATGTGGCACTCTAATATATTTGAAAATATTACATAAAATTGTCTGCCAAATTATTTTCTTGTGTTTCTCTGATGGTTGGCATAGGTTATTGCTTTATTCATCTATGATTATGCGCTTGTGCGTTGAATACAATTCGTCTTTACACCTGGATGATGTGTTCTCTTACTGATTATCTTTGATTTATTGAAGATATGATGGCATTATCAGCCCTTTGTTTACTTTCAACAATTCATTATGTATCGGCTGTTTTATCTTAAGTAACTTTCTTATTAAGGATTAATTTATGTATTGTTGCTCCCTGTTATGTAATTTTTTAGCCTATGGCTAAAAAACTCAATGTCTTCGTATTATAACTTTTCAGAAGACAAGTGGTTGTGGCTCCTGTAGGAGGTTTCTGAAGCCCAAGTTTTCTCCCCATGTCTGCACTAGATGCAGTACTTGTGGTCCCATCCTTAAATGGGAGGGGTGTGGTGGGGGGGGGGGGGGCTGCGACTTATTCTCTGAATATGTTAAATTGCAGGGGAAGGACAGGACGAGTGATGAGGAGGCGCGTCTCAAGAAGGGACATGTCCACACACATGGAGGCCTTCCATGTGGAGTTGATGGGGGAGATGAAGAAGACAATTAAGGACCTGGTGCCAGAGTTGCTTTGCAGCATGCTTCCTGGACCAGGTAATTTGTTGTCTTCTTCATCTGCCCCCGGTCAGATAGTCCCCACCTCTGAATTTAATCTCTGTAGGGGTTTACCAGTTGTCGCTTCAAATTTATAGGTGGCTCCAGTTGAACCCGGCTTGAGGCTTGCCTCGCTGGTTAATCCAGGAGCGGCTCTATTTGATCCCGGCTTGAGGCTTGCTGTGTCGTTTGATCTCGGAGCAGGCGTGATGGCTTCCAGTTCCTGCTTTTCAGGTCCCATGGAATGTTCATTCTCCCATGGTACTGCACCCTCTTACTGTACCTTCCCTGACCAGTCCAGGTTAGCGTTCTTTGCTATCTGTTGAGGTCTCCTAATGGAACCGTGGCGTCACGGGGAGTGCGTATGTTCTCTGCGGTGTTACTCACGCAGGAGTAGCATTCATGGCCAGGAAGGTAGCCCAGGATGGAGCCGATGGCTACCCATATCACATACCACAGCTTGCCAATTGGTTTGCTATGGTAGGCCCAGCCCATGGTGTTGGAAATTATAAACCCCACCACACCATGGCCCTGGGTCCTGGTTTAGCCATGGCTCATAACCTGCCAGCTCTCACGGGCCCGCATGTTTTTGCCGGCTTGCCAGGTCCAGCCACGGCTCCAGCCACAGTTAGAGGCGCTAAGCAAGACGAGCGAATGCCCCCCACGAGGTGGCTAAGCGCTGCTGTATTGTGTCTGGCCAGTACCAGCAGTACGGTGTAGTGCCTAAGGCTAGTGCAGATGATTGCGCTAGGCGAGGACATGAGACCAGGCACACGCGCTGACACGGGAGAGCTATTCACAGGTACGCTGCGCCGTGCCAATACCGCGTTATGCGACAGAGGAGAGCGCGACAGCTGCCGTTTCTTCACTCACACGTCTCGAACTCGCTACAGTGGGTAGTCACTGCCTCTGCGTCGCAACAGGCGAGTGTGATGCGGGCCATCACTAGGAGTGTTAGGGCGAGGCACACATTTGCCCTAGACAAATTGTGCCCATCACAGGATCTTTACAATAGGCTGGCTGTTGCATACGCCTATGGCGGGTCCTGGTCTCTTTGGGAGGGAGGGATGTAAACACCTCCAAGAGATTGTCACTCTAGTGAACAATCAGAGGGCGCTATGGGAGCAATTTGAAGTGCTTCGTAGTGAGCGCGTACTGTCCGCAACAGGCCCGTGGTGGCGCTGGTAAAGTCAGAGGTCAGCCACCAGCGCAGCGTAGGTCATGGCCATGCCAGCACAGGGCTGCTCCTGGGGGTGGGGTGGGGGAGCCAGGCAACCTGATGGGCTGTTACCACAACAGCCACTCCAGTGCTACCATAACCAGAGACAGTGCCGCTCTTGCATTACTCGTGTCCACCTCTATCGCTAGGTGGACCCATAGGAGGTCGTTCAGCCATCTACAAGCCAGAGTCAGAGCGGTTAACTCAGGACCGCTTAGTCTTGTGATGGCTTTGAGTCAGGTACTAGGCTGACTGGGCAGTAGGCCTGCCATCGTAGCTGTCTGCTCCCGATCTGGACTCAAAATCCAAGAGATCCAGATCAATGGTTGTGTATCGAGGAGGAGATAAATTCCCTCGTACAAAAAGAAGCAATTCAGCCCGGGCTTCTACTCAACCATGTTTCTCGAAACGAAGAGCACTTGGGGCAGGGTTGGCAAGTTTTGGACAATAGTGCTTTAAACCGTCTGCCCAAAATAGGTTTTGGACACTTTAAAATGTCTAAAACTGTCAAAAAAACCTAAAATTTTAGTCCAGACTATTTCCTTTGAAAGTGAGATGTATGTATTGTTGAAAGTGTTAACATACATAGCTTAGTTTGAACACAATTTAACTCAGTTATCTTTGAGAGTGTAACTACATGTACAGTCAAATCTTTAATAATACTATATCACCTATTTATCCAGCAAAATAATGTATGTATGATAGAAAAACTGTTGAATATTTAGAGAATAATTTGATTATTTATAGCAACAGCTTCCAGGCAAATTGATTTCAAAATATTTAACAGAAAATTTGCTGTCTAGCAGTTAAATTGTACGGAATATTGCTATTTCTGGTTATTACCATTGAAAGTGTTAACTACAGGCTGTAACTCAATTGTAACTTCTGTTCCTTGACTGGGGACAGCAAGACCTTGGCTGGGTGGACTAACAATGGGTTCTTTGTGTGTAAATAGATCTAAGTTCAGATAACCAGTAGGCACTTCTGTGGATGTTATGTTATAACACGCACAGGTGAATGAGCCTATAATTAGCTGCTACGTGTAGTATAGTTAATACTAATCCTGCTAACCCTTTCACCCATGTGAATTCCTCTATACTAAATGGATTAAACCATAAAATCTGTTAAATTTTTGAAAATAATTTGATTAAGCTTTTTCTGACTGGCAGCAATAACTTCCAGTCAAATCATTTTCAGAATATTTCTACTTGTAAAGTAACTGTTATACTTTGTCTGTGTCATTGAGAGGGTTTATAGACAGAAGGGTAGTTGTATTTAACTCTCTCATTCAAGAATCCTATTATTAATGAAATAGGTTTTGTACAGTTTAGGACTGGTTTAAACCCTTTCAGACATGTTTTAGACAGGTTTTGGACAAAGTCTGTTCAAACTTAGTTTTGGACAGTCCAAAACCCAACCCTGACTTGGGGTGCAGACCAATTCTCAACCTCAAGCCATTGAACAAGTTCATAGACAGACCAAGATTCAAGATGGAAACAATCAAAATGATGTTGGCGGGATTAGAGAAGGGAATGTGGATGGCATCAATAGATCTGAAAGATGCTTATTTCCACATTCCAATTGCGAGGAGTTTTCGACTGTTTCTGAGATTCACATTTCAGGGCCGCCTTTGAAATTTCGACAGCTCCTCGGGTCTTCACCTGGGTGGTTCTTGCTATCACAACATATCTCCGCAGGAGAAGCATAGCAATCCGCACTTACATAGTACATAGATTACTGACTGATAAAAGCACACAATCAGGAAAGTCTATCAGCAAATCTGGAGATAGTTTTAAAAACTCTCACAGATTTAGGCTGGATAGTCAACTTTCAAAAATCAGAGCTGACTCCATCCCAGAAGTTTGTTTACGTGGGCATGTTCTTCGATCTGGAGATCGGGTATGTTTATCCATCTCAGGAGAGAGTGGAAATACTCATTTCTGTCATTCAGACTCTGTGCACCAGTCGCTATGTGCTGGCACAGGTTTGCTTGAGAATGCTCTCTCTGATGGCCTCTCTAGAGCTAGTCATTCCACAGGCGGCCTTGCGAAGGCGGCCAATCCAGTTATTTCTCATGACACAGTGGACCCAGAGTGCAGGATCCCTGGACTCAAGCGTGTCAGTGTTGGAACCTCTTATTCACCACCTTCAATGTTGGATGAAGAGATAATCTAGCGGGGTGATGCTTCCCCAACCTCAGATAATGATGTACATGGATGCATCAATGGACGATGCAGAGCTTGCCTTGAAGAAGCCACAGTATCAGGGCTTTGGAACCTGGATCAGTCACAAAAACATATCAACCTACTGGAATTATGAGCAGTAATCCAGGGCCTGAAACATTTCTTAGAGAAAGTCCAGGGCATGACCATTCTGGTTCGATCAGACAACTCAATAGTAGTGACTTACATAAACCGCCAGGGCGCAATGAAATCACCCAGTCTCTGTATGATGACATGGAAACTGCTTTACTGGTATCTAGATCATGCGATCACCTTGAAAGCGGTTCATATTCTGAGAGGGTTAAATCTGTTAGCAGACTCATTGAGCCGAAGGATGAGTTTTACCTATGGAATGGCAACTAAATCAATGTGTGGCGAATCGTCTGTTCGTACCTCTCCCATTCCAGATCTATGCGCTATCGTAACAGATGTGGTAGCTATCAGCTGGGAGGGAATATATGCATACGAATACCCTGCAGCAATCCTGATTCCAAACATTCTTAAGAAAGTCAGGCAGGAGGAGTGCCAAGTACTTCTGATTGCCCAAAATTGGCCACGCCGATCATGGTACACAGATCTGCTGGATCTTCTGGTTTGCAATCTGTTTCCTCTGCCTCTGATGGACAATATAAGTTTCCAGGGCAAGGCCCTTCACAACAATCCATCACTGTTCCAATTGACTGCGTGGATGTTGTCAAGGAATCCACAATTAAGGATGGCTTTTCTGATCAAGCAGCCAAGTTTATGGCAAAAGCCAGAAAGGAGTCAATGTCTAGAGCATATAATTATAAAATCAACAGATTTGCAGAATGGTGTTCAGAAACATTTATTAATCCAATGGATTCATATATTCAGGTAGTAGCCGATTTCCTCTGTGACCTGTATGATGCCTGCAGCCTTAAGCCTAATTATCTTGCTGGCTATAAGTCAGCTTTATTGTCAGTTATCCCTTGCTTGACTAATAAGTATGTAATTTGAATACTTTAATCAAAGGCATGGGTAATCTATGACCTAGGAATCCACTAGTGATTCCGGCTTGGAGGTTATATCTAATGCTCCATGTACTAGCTGATAAACCATTTGAACCACTAAGTTCCATTACTATGAAAATGTTGACGCTTAGAACTGTTTTTCTAATAGATGCGGCCTCGGCAAGGCGTAGAAGTGAAATGCACGCCTTATCTGGCGAGCCGGACCGTTATGTGGTTACAGGGCAAGGCCTCAGGCTTCTAACTAGGGTTAATTTCATGGCCAAGAATCAGTCATCGAAATATCCAAATCAACCTATTACTTTACCAGCTTTGACTAGATATGATCCTAGTTCAAATTTATGGTGTCCTGTCAGGAATGGTGGATGGACCCGAGTTCGTTATGGTTATCTTATATTGAAACCCATGAACGGGCGTCAAAAGACACTATTTTACGGTGGATTGTGCAATGCATCCAGTTTTGCCACAAATCTGCCACCGCTAAACAGGTTGACATGTCCAAGGCTCATTGTCCATGGCTTCCACCACCCTGTTTAACGGGGAATCCGTGGATGACAATATGTCAGTAGTCCAGTAGCACATTGAGTCAAGTTTTACAGACCATTACCTCCGTGACACCACCAATCCTCTCGCCTTGTCGATTTTGAAAAGATAATCAGGTGTACATTTGTATATACGGCTTTCTCACTTTATAAACAGCACATGTAATTGTGGGAACAACCACTATTGTTTGAGGGGAAGATGATGTCCAAGTCAAAGATTTACTTGGGTGAGTCTTGTGTTGTTTCATAATTATGTCATGTACCCATAGTAATATGGTGATGGTTTGTGTTGTTATGTGGTTCTTACATGAGAGTTTATGAAATGAAGCAATTCGTCCGATGTCTTTTAGTACTGTAGCACTAGTACATAGAGAGTGTTTAGAATATTGTGATCATAGCCCGCCTGCCCCAAAAGGGGTGTGTGGGGTTGGTGGGAGAGCACATATGACTTGATGGTCATTACTCTTACCCATCAGTTATGGACTGATGTTTTTTCTTTACTGATTGTGTTTCTATACACAACTTCAGATGTGAGTGCTTAAGCGCAAAAGGAGCTTGGCTCTCTTAGGGATGAGCGGGTCTTTTGGACCTCGCCTCCCTCGCGCCAAATTGTGAAATGAAGGAATCATGGATTTCTTCTTTTCATGAGAGAGTTGATACTTACCTCCCAAACATGGACCCGGTCTCTCCACCCCACAGAGGCTCGGTCTTCACACATGTTTTAGTTGCATTATGTCGGCCAATAAATTATGTCGAGGAAGTGGCAGCCTGTGCATGCGCGGATTTGGGCCGACATCCGCCCGGCTGTCAACTGACTGCCTGCCCAGTAGAGACACCTGATTTTTTTAATCTGAGCTTTTATGGAGTGTAGGTAGATATTTTGGGTAGATCAAAGAGTGTTTGGGAGGTAAGGATCAACTTTCCCGTGGAAAAAGAAATCCACGATTTCCTTTAGATTCCTCCACTTCCTTGGTCTGATGACTTTTAATGGTCAAGATTGGTAAAAAAAATCTAAAGTCCTACGACAGAGAATACCTATTTACTGGTGAAGGGACTGTCTTTGAAACTTTGTTACTGCAAATGGACATTCCTTAAGATGACTGTAGAAGTCGTTTTTGACAGGTATGTCCATTAACAAGTTAGTGGAGGTATCTACTCTGTCGCTCAACTATCTGACATTAAAATCAAATATGACAAAAAATTTATGTTTCCTGGTGTCACAGTCAACATGACTTATAGCTCCATCTGAAACATCTGTCACGAAGTGTAAGCATTGTATGTCTTTATGAATTTACAATTTCATACACATTATGTTATTTTGTAATTAATTTGACTGGGAACTGTTCAAATTATTCAACAACTTACCTGTATACTTGGCTTATCTTAACCAGGCAGACAGCTGGACGTATTCATTATCAATTCCGTTTGAACATGAACGATTTTGTCCTCAAATCATGAAGCGAGTTTATTATTACTGGCTCTTGTTGACCTGGTAATTACATCATCAGATTGGAACATGAACAGGGTATTCTAATTCATTTATCTAGGCCTGTCAATTTGTTGTTGGGAGGCCAGAGTAATTGATAAATTAACAATTACTGCTACGAAAATTGGTAATTTACATGTATAAGAATGCTCTTCTCGCAAAGAAGGAAAAACATATTCTAATTATCCTCGTAGGACAGGGGATGGTTAAAAATGTATCGAATATATCTTTTCCTGCGCTAATATTTTATAATTTCGTCCCGTTGTTCGCTAGAAAATCACAATGCCAAATGAATATTTTGCGTCGTAGTGCATGTTTGTAATGATCACCCACCCAAGTAAAGAGGAACCGGTGAAATGATAAAAACTAATCAATCCCTGAGAGCTGTAATACCTTCTTATGGTGGTATGTTGATCGATAAAAGAGCTACTGTCATCAAGTTTCCTATGTTAACCGGAGAGAGCATATTCTCAGCACATGGTGGTCTATTTAGTACTGTAATAACGACTAAGTTGTACCAATGCGTGGAGATCTCACGGCTGGTCCTTTAGTAATGATGTCATCAGAATGGTATGTTGAAGGGATTTTCCGATTTGAAAGATGAAAGTGAGGCTAATTGTATTCTATCTATCAAAATGGATGACATTTTATATTTCACAGAAATATAAATAATCTGTGGATACGCCAGCAATTATTACCATAAAACATGGAATAAAACGGGGAATAATAAAGATAGCATGAAAAATGCAGGCATTGATACAGCACATGGTCCATTATATAGTAAGATTAAGTAAATCATTATAAACCGCTTGAATTGACTCCGATTACCGTAGTACACTGTACTGTATTGAAATAAATACAACAGACTGGTCAGATCTGTTTTATATTGATTTTATTCATGAATACAACTTAGACAACTGACGATATTGCCAATATTGAGAAATCAGGCGATGACGATAATATCACGATATTCTTGATGTTATCGTGAAATCGACCAGCTCTAAGCACTTGAATGGCAGGTTCAGTCATCGAGCCAGGTATTCCATTGGTACACGTATCAGGGTTCGTACGGGTCATGGAAATCCTGGAAAGTCATGGAATTTGAAAATCTAAATTCTAGGCCTGGAAAAGTCATGGAAATTTGTCGTTTTGATATAAGTCATGGAAAAGTCATGGAAAATGATAATCTCCTTAAATAAAAATAAAATCTGATGGCATACAAATGTAAAATGAAGAAATAAAACTCGGATATACACATTTCATTTCTTTATCGCTGCGATCACATGATTTTATTCATTATCAAAGTCATATGTCCGACCAACATAAAATGACCCAAAACAACGTAAGAATTAAAATGAGGTTAGATCGCTTCTTATGTTGGAAGGCCAAATTAAACTCTCTTGTGGTTGGAGGCATTCCACTGAACTATATCTGGGCTGGAAATAAAATAAAAACAGGTTTGTAACGGTGATAATGCCAATATCCCAAATTAATAATAAATATGTACAGAAGATGTTTTTAAAATAATTTGAGCAATAAAGTTACTATTTCCTACTCAGTGTTTTCACTTCAAGAGTATACTTACCTCCCTAATACTTTTGATATTGCTAAATATTGGCTTTCACTCAATAAACACTCAGATTAAAACAGTTAGGTGCCCCTACTGGGCAGGGAGTCAGAGCGTAGTCTGGCGGATGCCAGCCCCACCACCGCGCATGCGCAGACTAGCACTTCCTCTTTGCTAGATTATTGGCAGAGAGATCACACATGTTTTTTTGTGCAAAAGCTTTTCCTTGCTCTATAAACTGTTTTAACATAACTTGGTGGTGTTATTTTGGAGTGATAGTCACTGATTAGGATGGCAGGAGGGATCACTTCGCCAAAGGGGGACCTAGGACCTTTAAATCAGGTGACTTCTAGTAAAATTAGCGAGTTTTTCTTCCCGGTGTATTGTGTTTCCGGGACTCGCGTTTACCGTGATAAGCGCCTTGGTTAGTTGGTTTATGTCAACTCGGTGCTACCTAAGGCTAATTTCTCTTTCTGTTTATGTCCACAGGTCTGTATGACGCTAGATGGTGGCATCACAGCAGCAGAGAGTTAGTTTTCTCTCCACCATGGTTCCATTTCCTACTAACACTGTTAGGTTATCTAACCAAATGAAAAATTATGTCCAGTGAGTTGGAGGCCTAGTATAAAGGTCTTCTCACTTTGCCCTCTTGATCCAATTCCTTCCCCATGAGGTGGAGAGAGTTAAGAGGCGTGCAGGTGGTGGAGTACTCCGGTTCGTCGCGTTGGATGGTTTGTCTATACAAGGTGTCAGGTATCTAGTTATTGATAATGTGGTGATGTTAATTATAGTAAGCAAAGGGAGATAATTAACATTTTTGCCAGAAAAGAGTTATCTATGTGTATCTGATGGTTGTGTAGTCGACGTATCCATTCAGCATACAATTCGTCCTTGCACTTGGATGTTTGTTGGGATCGAATTTTTCCTGTCACGGGATTAATGACGTCATAATCAGCCTGGCTATGTAATTATCAGCAATTCAAGTTGCAATGCTGGTTTCTGATGTATATTGATCTTTATGATCGTTTTCCTTCTCTTTGAGTTGGTTTGAGTGTCTAAGCTTAACTAGTTTGCTCATACTCCTCGTCCTTTGCCCTGTTTCAGGGACCGGGTTGCGCGTCCTGTGGACGATTTCTGCATGATAGGTTCTTGCCTCATCTTTGCTATCAATGTAGCCCTTGTGGTCCCTTGGCTAATTGTGACATATGTAAGCACTGGGGGGGGCGAGTTAATGTCCGAATTCTTGTGCTTACAGGCGACGGACAAGGTGGTAGAGGAGGAGAAGAAGAAGAAGCGGAAACGAGAGGTTGTAAGTAGGAAGGGTAAGGGGAAGGTCTCGTCCGCGGTGGATATGGAGGCCTTCCGGACCGAGATGTTGGGAGAGATGAAGAGGACAGTAAAGGATTTGGTTCCAGAGTTGCTTCGTGGCATGCTTCCTGGACCAAATCCTTTACTGTCCTCATCATCGGCTTCGGAGCAGGTAATCCCCGCCTCTGGATCGGTTTTCCTTAGACCGCTTCCGTTGTTCGACGATTCAGAGGTGGCCCCATTAGAGGGGGCGTTCCACGACCCTGGCAGCAGGCTTATTGCCGCGCCGATAGGGGACCGTGGACGGTTGTCGCTGGAACCCGCGGGCTGCTTATCAGTCCAGGGGTATCCGCACGCCGCGGTGGCCAGTACCTCCTATGGCACCGTTCCTGGTCAGCCCGGGTTAGCTCTCTTTGCTGACCCGGGGTCTAATCTTTCTGACCAGGGTGATGAGGATTACCTGCTAGGGTCGCCGTCTGACGACGTGGACATGGATGAAGACGTTTGTGCACCCCTCGCGGGGAATACAAGCGGCTTCTTCCACGGTTTTACTCACCCTGGAGTAGAGTCCGCGGTTCAGGTGGTGGCCCAGGGCGCTGCTGATGGCCAGCGGTACCGCATACCTCGGCTTGCCGACGGTGTTGCTGGTGCTGGCCGGGCCCGTGGTGGGGCGGTATATGCCCCGCGCTCTGCCACGGCGCCTGCTCCTGGTCAAACCAGTGATATTGTCATGCCGGTGCTGTCAGGCCCGCATGTTTTCCCTGGCTTGCCAGGTGTATCAGCGTACCCGCCGTCAAGCTCTGCTGCTTGCGCTCAGGAGGAAGACGAAGGCCCCCGTCTTGTAGAGCGCTCGCAGTTAGCCACGGAGGAGGATTGGTCTGACGCTTGCCAGTGGTTGGTGAGCGTTAGGCCTGATCTGCCCGTGGAGCAGTCGGCTAGCCAGCGTGACCACAGGCCGTGGTTAGCTGGGAAACCGACTGCTAACGCTATGCCTTCTCTGCCGCTGGCGGAGCATGTCGTTGACATGTTCGAGGCGGCGGAGTCGTCCATTAAGTCGAGTGGACGTCTCGCGAAGGCCCCTCGCGAGGTGGCCAGGCGTTGTCGCATCGTGCCCCTGGATTACCAGCGGTACGGTGTGGTACCCAAGCCCAGCGTGGATGACCGCGCGGCTTTGGGTGAGGATGCGCGGCCAGGCTCCCGTTCTGACACGGGGGTCTTGTGCTCGAACGCGTTGCGTTCAGCGAATACCGCGTTGCGTGATGCGGAGGAGAGTGGGAGGGCTTCGATTGCCGCTCTGTCCCACGTCTCCCAGCTGTTACAGGGGGTAGTAACGGCATCCGCATCGCGCCAGCCAAGTCCGGTCACGGTCCAGCGAGCCATCCAGGATGGTATTAACCTGGCGCTGGACTGTATGACTCGGGTGGTGACCAGGAGTGTCCGGGCAAGACGCACGTTTGCCCTGGACAATCTGTGCCCGTCTCAGGACCTGTACAATAGGCTACTGCGTACGCCTATGACGGGTCCTGGTCTTTTTGGAGGTGAGGGATGTCGACACCTCCAGGAGACAGTCACCCTGGTGAATAACCAGAGGGCGCTGCGCGAGCAGTTTGAGGTGCTGCGTCGTGCTAACGTTCGCGCCGCGGCCCCTGCGTATCGTCCCCTGCAGGCTCGAGGTGGTGCTGGCCAAGTCAGAGGCCAGCCACCGTCGCAGCGTCGGCCTCGGCCGCGTGCGATTCGGCCAGCAGCGAGGGGGGCGCAGGTTCCTCAGGCGCCGTCAGCCAGGCAGCCGCCCGCGCACCGAGGTGCGCGCGGGGCGGGGCGGGGAGCGCGAGGATCTGGGCGTGATTATCGGTCCTGACGGGACGGTTACCGCGGTAAGAACCACTCCGGTGTTTATGGCGACGGGGACAGTGCCGCTCTTGCATGCCTCGTGTCCACCTCTGTCCCTAGGTGGACCGGTGGGAGGCCGGCTAGCCGACCACATGCAAGAGTGGGAACGGTTAACTCAGGACCGTTTAGTCTTGCGATGGCTTTCCGTCGGGTATCATCCAGAGTGGATGACAGGCCCGCCGTCGCGACTGTCTCTAGTGCCAGTCTGGACTCCCATTCCGAGAGATCCAGAGCAAAGGTTGTGTATCGAGGAGGAGATAGATTCCCTCGTACAAAAGGGAGCTATTCAGCCGGCACAAAGGTGTCCGGGCTTCTATTCAACCCTGTTCTTAGTAACAAAACGCACCGGAGGGTGGAGACCGATTCTCAACCTCAAGCCATTGAACAAGTTCATCGAGACGCCCAGTTTCAAGATGGAAACGGTGCGCTCTGTGTTGGCGGGGTTGGAGAGGGGGATGTGGACGGCGTCGATAGATTTGAAGGACGCTTATTTCCACATCCCCATCCACGGGAGTTTCTGTCGCTTCCTGAGATTTGCATTCCAGGGCAGACAGTGGGAATTCAGGGTGTTGCCCTTCGGAATTTCCACGGCTCCTCGGGTTTTCACCCGTGTGGTTCTTGCGATCACAGCATACCTCCGCAGGAGAAGCATAGCAGTCCACACGTACATAGACGACTGGCTGTTAAAGGCACACGACAAGGAAGCTTTATCGGCCAATCTGGTGATTGTTTTGAAAACTCTCTCGGATTTGGGCTGGATGATAAATTTTCCGAAATCAGAGCTGACTCCATCCCAGAGGTTTGTTTACCTGGGAATGTTCTTCGATCTGGAGACGGGATATGTTTATCCTACTCAGGAGAGAGTGCAAAAACTCATCTCGTTAATTCAGTCAGTGTGCGACAGTCGTCATGTCCTGGCACGGGTTTACTTGAGAATGCTGGGGTTGATGGTTTCTTTGGAACCAGTCATTCCTCAGGCCGCCTTACGCAGGCGGCCGATCCAGTTGTTTCTCATGACACAATGGACCCAGAGTACAGGTTCGCTGGACTCGAACGTGTCAGTGTTGGCGCCTCTGGTTCACCACCTGCAATGGTGGTTGCTCACAGAGAATCTCTTGGTGGGGGTTATGCTGACCCCTCCCCACCCTCAGGTGACTGTGTATACAGATGCATCGATGGAGGGCTGGGGGGCTTGCCTGGAAGAGTCCACGATATCAGGGCTTTGGAATCCGGAACAGTCAAAGGAACATATAAATCTACTGGAGCTAAGAGCAGTAGTCCTGGGCCTGGAACATTTCTTACAGAAAGTTCAGGGCAAGATTGTTCTTATTCGTTCAGACAACTCAACAGTTGTGACTTACATAAACCGCCAGGGCGGAACGAAGTCGCCCAGTCTCTGTATGATGACATGGAGACTGCTTTGTTGGTGTCTGGATCACCAGATTACCTTGAAAGCAGTTCATATTCCGGGAAGGTTAAACCTGCTAGCAGACTCATTGAGCCGAAGGATGAGTGTTTTACCCACGGAATGGCAACTAAATCAATGTGTGGCGGATCGTCTGTTCGACCATTGGGGGAAACCCAACATCGATTTGTTCGCAACGAAGAAGAATGCGAAGATGACGACGTACGTCTCCGATTCCGGATCCAAGCGCTTTCGCAACAGATGCGTTAGCTATCAGCTGGGGGAGAATGTATGCATACGCATTCCCTCCAGCAATCCTGATTCCAAAAATTCTTCAGAAAATCAGACAAGAGGAATGCCAAGTGCTTCTGATCGCCCCGGATTGGCCAAGCCGATCATGGTATACGGATCTGCTGGACCTTCTGGTCTGCAATCCGGTTCCTCTGCCTCTGATGGACGATATTATCTTCCAGGGCAAGGTCCTTCACAACAATCCGTCAATGTTCAGATTGACTGCGTGGATGTTGTCAAGGAATCTAGAATTAAGGAGGGCTTTTCTGAGCAAGCAGCCATGTTTATGGCCAAAGCCAGGAGGGGGTCAACCTCCAGAGCATATAATTATAAAATCAACAGATTTGCAGAATGGTGCTCAAAAAGATGTATTGATCCAATGGATTCATCTATTCAAGTAGTAGCTGATTTCCTCTGTCACCTCTATGATGCCTATAGCCTCAAGCCTAACTCTATTGCTGGTTATAAGTCAGCATTAATGTCTGTTATTCCTTGCTTGGCTAACAGGGGAAGTGATGAAGTAAATACATTAAATGTATTAATTAAAGGCATGGGCAATCTAAGACCAAGGAATCCACCGGTGATTCCGTCTTGGAGTTTATCGCTAGTGCTTCAAGTACTAGGTGATAAGCCTTTTGAACCACTTAGTTCCATTTCTATGAAACTATTAACACTGAAGACTGTGTTTTTAATTGCTGCGGCCTCGGCTAGGCGTAGGAGTGAAATTCATGCCTTATCAGCCGAGGATGACCGTTTTGTGGTTTCAGGGGAAGGCCTTAAGCTGCTACCTAGGATTAATTTCTTGGCTAAAAATCAGTCGTTGAAATATCCAGGTCAACCTATTATTTTGCCTGCTTTAACTAGATATGATCCTAATTCTAAAGCATGGTGTCCTGTCCGGGCGCTTTGCCGGTACAAGCAACGTACGGCGGAGTGGCGCACCGATCAGTCAGCGTTATGGTTGTCATATATTGAACCCCATGGCAGGGCTTCTAAGGACACCATTTCCAGGTGGATTGTAGAATGCATTCAGTTTTGCCATAAATCCGCCACCGGGAAGCAGGTTGACGTGGCCAAGGCTCACAGTGTCCGCGGCGTAGTGACATCCACTGCCCTATTTAATGGGGTCCCTGTGGATGATATTATGTCGGTGGCTCAGTGGCACTGTGAGTCAAGTTTTACAGACCATTATCTCCGTGACACCTCTAATCCTCTCGCCTTGTCGATTTTGAAAAAATAACTCGGTTTATATTTTTTGAGGAGGTTTTTTCCTCATTACTTATATATTTCACAATTAATTTATGGAAACACCCACTTTTTTGGGCCTGCATCAGTCTTTACCAATGGGAAGATGATGTCAGCAGCCATTTCAACAAGGTCAGTCTTGTTCATGTGTTGTCCGTTGTTGATTGTATTGTCACGTTACCCGTTATTAATATGGTGATGGTTTGTGTATTTGTGTGGTTCATTGTTGAGAGTTACGAAAATGGAGCTTTTTCGTCTCTGTCCTGTAGTACATGGCACTTGTACGTAGAGAGCGTATAGGACATTGAGGTCAGTCGACTCTTCCTCCCAGGAAGGAGGGGGGGGGGAGCGCATATGACATTCGGTCATCTCTCATACATCGGTGGTGTTATCCGATGGTTAGTCAAATCCTGACTGTTTTTTCTTACAGTTTCAGAAGTTTAAGTGCCTTAAACGCAGAAAAGCGTATAGGGATGAGCTGGTCTTTTGACCTCGCCTCCCTCCCGCCAGATTCACTTTCGAATTCTGGCAATATCAAAAGTATTAGGGAGGTAAGTATACTCTTGAAGTGAAATAAACGAAATCTAGGATTTCTTTTTTCACGAGAGAGTTGATACTTACCTCCCTAGATACGGACCCGGCCTCTCCACCCCACAGAGGCTCGGTCTTCAGGCTCTTAATAGTTGCATGTGTGTCAGCCAATAATCTAGTCAGAGGAAGTGCTAGTCTCCGCATGCGCGGTGGTGGGGCTGGCATCCGCCAGACTACGCTCTGACTCCCTGCCAAGTAGGGGCACCTAACTGTTTTAATCTGAGTGTTTACTGAGTGAAAGCCAATATTTAGCAATATCAAAAGTATTAGGGAGGTAAGTATCAACTCTCTCGTGAAAAAAGAAATCCTAGATTTCGTTTAATGTATTCAGCAATATATTTATTGGCAAGATTTTTGTTCGTTTGGGCGATTTTGTCCCGGCCGAATTGGTTACGTTATGATAATTAGATGGCGATGATATCTTGCTCTCGCTAGCATATGGGTATTGAATATATTTCTCGCTCAAAGATGGTTTTATGCATTCTATTATTGTTAAAGTATGAAATAAACTTGTTAAAATTAATAAAAATAACCAGATATTTAGCCGATAAGCGATTATTATTATTTTGAATCTAGCGGTAAAGTCACCAATTTTCGTTCGTCGAAACAATATGATTTGCAATATTTCTGAACTACGACTGTGTGTTATATATCTGTATAAGGCTCTTTTGGCTCATATTTTCTCAAATTTTCCCCTGTGTGTTATTAGTGCGCAATATTTGCGTGAAAGTAACAATTTTAAGGAATGGATTTCAATTTTTTTTCCTTGAACACTTTGGCCAAATAGAAGCCTAGGCTTTATTCGAAATTTTTTGTGCAAATTTCAAAGAAAATGTTAATTTACAGACCAAGTGAAGACTATTTTAGAAAAATGTTCAGCAATAGTCTTCTCTTGGTCTGCAAATGGACATTTCTCAAGACCACTACAGAAGCCGTCGTTGGGTGATACAAATGTTAAAGGATATATAGGCAATTTTTTGTGTCAAAATCTTAGATTTTATTCAAAATTTACTAGAAATGGTCATATTGTGTCTTATCATTTTGACCGATTTCAACCAAGTTAGGCTGAAAGGATGCTACATGTATGATCATAGGCTCTGGAACTTCCATTCAGAATTTTTATTCGTCAATTTTATATGTGAAAACCTCAGATTTTATTAAAAATGTACCAAAAATTCTCACATGTTGGCCCTTTGCCCTAGATAAAGTGAATTCCATATGATTGACTATGTGCTGTTGAACATTTTGAAACAAATTTGACTGCCTTTGACCCAGCTATTGAATCTTGGAGGTCATGGAATTTGTAAATTTTAGTCATGGAAAAGTCATGGAATTTCAAATATTGAAAGGTGTACAAACCCTGACGTATATTTGTCTTTAAAACCTTCTTTTGTCTTGCAAATGGATGTTTCTCAAGATCAATGTAAACACCATTTTAATTACTCTTTAACCATTTAACACTCATATCAGCCAAAAACGGCTTCTGTAGTGGTCTTGAGAAATGTTCATTAGCAGACCAATAGAAGACTATTTTTGAAAATTTTCCACTGAAATGACTGGCTCAATAACCGAGCCAGTCATTTCAGTGGTAAATTTTCAAAACTAGTTTTCTCTTGGTCTTCAAATGGATCTTTTATATGAGAAATGTGAAATTTTGAAAACAAATTTGTGGGTTAACGGGTTAAAGAGCTAAATATATTAATTACAATGTTTACTATAAGATCTGATTAGTTGATTTATTCTCCTTATTCAACCATGACTAGGTTCTTCTATTACCTTGTGATTATCTACATACTTTATAGGGCCAATGTCGTGGATCCAGGAACAAATGATGACTGGTCAGGATCCACGGAACGTGCTTCATGAACTCATCTCGAGTGGAGTGAATATTCCAGAACAGCTCGATGACATCACTTTGTGGAAGATCATCATTAATCTGCTTACAGAACCACCGCGGCGACGTAAACTAAAGACGGTCAATACACTGGACGACGTCGTCTCTCTCATTCAGAGATCATCCAAGATAATGGTGCTCACTGGAGCTGGGGTGAGTTTGCTTCAATGATCTGATATACCTGTCTGTAAATCTTACAGGCCTCCTTTTGAGGCTAAGAAAAGCTTATGTTAGACAGCTGTGAATCATCATTTGGACCCAAATGTTATATACCATAGACCGTGAGTTGCATTATTCAGCAGTCAACTGACTTTTAATAGTGAGCACTTTATTAATTGATTCATCCAGTGATTATGATACTATATTACCTAAGTACTCCTATAAGGGATCCTATTTTCTGATTTGCAGATTTCTAGGTACCGTACTCCTGTAATTACACACATGCCTGCACATACACACACGCACGCACACACCTTGTTTTAAATGAGAAAAAGCATTCATATCCATTAGGGTACACATGATGTAATAACGAACTGTAGTAATGATTATATGAATATGTTCATGCAATTATGACGATTATTAAACAAAGGGCGGTCCACACCTAGATCTCTGCTAATCCCTAGTCATAGCACTGATGCTTCTATCTAGCTTGTTGTCATTTCAACAAGAACAGCCATAGCTCTGATGCTTCTATAGTGTTTGTAGTCATTTGGATAAGACCACCAATAGCTCTGATGATTCTATAGAGCTTGTTGCCATTTCAACTCTGATGCTTCTATGGAACTTCATTTGAACAAAACCAGCCAGAGCTCTGATGCGTCTATAAACCTTGTTGCCATTTGAACAAGACCAGCCATAGCTCTGATGCTTCTATAGTCCTTGTTGCTATTTGAACAAGACCAGCCATAGCTCTGATGCGTCTATAGTCCTTGTTGCTATTTGAGCAAGATCAGCCATGGCTCTGATGCGTCTATCGTCCTTGTTGCCGTTTGAACAAGACCAGCCATGGCTCTGATGCTTCTATAGTCCTTGTTACTATTTGAACAAGATCAGCCATAGCTCTGATGCTTTTATAGTCCTTGTTGCCATTTGAACAAGACCAGCCATAGCTCTGATGCTTCTATAGTCCTTGTTGCTATTTGAACAAGATCAGCCATGGCTCTGATGCTTCTATAGTCCTTGTTGCTATTTGAACAAGACCAGCCATAGCTCTGATGCTTCTATAGTCCTTGTTGCTATTTGAACAAGATCAGCCATAGCTCTGATGCTTCTATACTCCTTGTTGCCATTTGAACAAGACCAGCCATAGCTCTGATGCTTTTATAGTCCTTGTTGCCATTTGAACAAGACCAGCCATAGCTCTGATGCTTTTATAGTCCTTGTTGCCATTTGAACAAGACCAGCCATAGCTCTGATGCTTCTATAGTCCTTCATTTGAACAGTCATGTGACTAAAAACACAGAGCTATTATTGTCATGCAAATTGCATTAGTGTATTTGGTAAATGTCGGATAGGCAGGGTAACACGTCTAAATGTAAATCTATAAGCTATGTTCATGTTCAATTCCATTACATGTTCTTGTGTTTTTTCAGAAGTAAATGAAATGGGCAGAGGCTTTCATAACACCATCTAATCTAGCCATCCTCGTCATGAAATAGCAGCTATATATTCTTATTTCTTTCTTCAGGTTTCTGTAAGCTGTGGTATTCCTGACTTCCGCTCACGTGATGGTATTTACGCTCGTCTGTCCGTTGATTTCCCTGACCTTCCAGACCCACAGGCAATGTTTGACATCTCGTACTTCATACACGATCAAAGACCATTCTTTAAATTTGCAAAGGTATGAAATGACGAGTGATCATGACAATGCACTGTTGTTACAGTACCGCTTAAAGGGAAAAATAAAATTGTTACTTAATGGTTCCTTAAGTACGGGAAATTTCAATTTAGAGTTATCTAGACAGTTACATATACACATATGTAAGTTGTGAAATAGTCCACGCATGCACATACACGCACGCACATGCAATACCACAACATCAGAAACACATTCCCATTCTACCCAATGAGAACACTTGAATTGAGATTGTCGCCTTTTATCAGAATTTGTCAATTTTTGCCAGAGATATCTGTGTTTCATATGAGATTCATGGAAAATTGTGTGTGCGCGCATTAGCACTTCACGGATTCATATCAACTTTGGTACATGTATGTGAAACCTCATAATAAGACTGCTCTTGGCATTGTATTTCAGTGTGATGGTTCCGTTTTCATTACACTTGTCAAACTTGTTTCTTTTAAATTATACCACAATTCCCCTTTCCAGAGTATCCCTCTATCATCTGATGTCATATGATGTCATAATCTGCTAAGCAGTGTGTAGGATGATGTCATAATCATTACGTTATAAATGATTCTATTTGGCCCGTCTTTACCTCTTAATAGTCCGACACGTGGTACGAATTGTATGTCTACTATTTAATAAACATGCTGTTGAATATTTTGAAACTACTTTGACTTGACTGACGCGACAGCAACAGCACCAAGTCAAATTAGTTCCAAAATATTCAATAGCTTACCTGTATAGTTTTCTGGAAATTTATAGTCAGAGAGTTCAGAAATCGATCAATCCTACCACTTAGCTAAAAATGGAAAGGTCCATTATCAGAGAGCCTGTAACCATGACCGTTAGTAACCAGCGATCTTTTATAGTCAGTTTAATTTCAAAATATCCAGTACAATATTACTTTCATTGTAATGGATTTGTATAGATGGATGTATGTGATTTTGAAAGCTGTTACAAATTACTATCTACAGGTATGTAGTAATGTCAGAGCATTAGATCAAAGTCAATCTTATTATCAAAAACTACATTGTATAGACATGGTGTGCGTGTGCATCTACGTATGTGTGCCAGACATTTTCAGTCAAATAAATGTCCCCGCAAACATGAACAAGAGGTGGATGATGTAATACTCTGGTTGTCCGTCCATCCCCAATTTTTTTGTCCAGAGCATATTTTAAAGAATTTTCACAGTTAAATATGTACAGCAAAGAACTGGCTTACTGCAAGGAAATAAATTACCACTGGCAGTGGTAAGAGGGAGGATGGGGAAGGGGCACTATTAGGAGTAACAATTTATTATCTCACCTGGCCTGAAAGGCCAAGTCAGTTTATGCCGTGGCGACCGTCCGTTGTGTGTCCGTCTGTCATCCATCCGTCAACTTTTCCTTTAAACGACTTCTCAAGAACCACTGGGCCAATTTCAATTATATTTGGCAGGGTGCACCCTTAGGGCATAGGGATCCAACTTTGTTCAAATGGAGCCGATTGGCCAATTTGGCCGGTGGCCATCTTGGATTTCGACCGATTTTAGGAAACGTCTTTAAAAATCTTCTCCGAAACCGCTTGGGGAATTGATTCAAAACTCATGAAACATCATCTAGGGAAAGAGGTACGTCAAGTTTGTTCAAGAAGACTTGATTTACCAAATGGTTCGGTGACCATCTTGGATGACCTAGTTTTCCTGAAAATGACCTCCAGAACCACTGAAGGGATCGGGGCGAAATTTAGGCGATATGATTAGGGACTAAGGGCCATTAAACTTTGTACAAGGGAAGTTGATCCATCAAAAAACATGGCTGCCGTGGTCCAATCAAAATAAGGCATGTTTGGCGGCCATATTGGATTCTTTTATTTGATGGATTTTGAGGCTGAAATTGGTTCTATATATGTTTTTGGGTATTCTGAGCTCAAATTTGGAATTTTTGGAAACTGTCGAATAAACAGTTTGACTGCCATCTTGGATAATTTTCTCATCAAAAGCTCCCATGCTAAAGCAATGAGAAATTTTAAATGCCTTCTCGAGCACTACTAGGCCGATTTCAATTATATTTGGCAGGAGGCATCCTTAGGGCATAGGGATCCAAGTTTGTTCAAATGAACTTGATCGGCCAATTTGCCTGGTGGCCATTTTCGATTTCGGCTGATTTTAGGAAATGTCTTTAAAAATCTCCGAAACTGCTTGGGGAATCTTCATCTAGGCCCAGAGCTAGGCTAAGTTTGTTCAAGAGGGCTTCATTGACCAAATGGTTCGGGGACCATGTGTTTGACCTAGTTTTCCTGAAAACGACTCCTCCAGAATCGCTGAGGGGATCAGGCTGAAATCTGTGCGGTATGATTAAGGACTAAGGGCCATTAAAGTTTGTTCAAGGGAAGTTGATCCATCAAAGAAACATGGCCGCCATGGGCTAATCAAGATCTAACATGTTTGGTGGCCATATTGCACTTGCAAAAATGTCCACAAACTCATTTAAAAGACTACTAAACCACCCACCAACAATTTTGAAAAAAATTGATGGTGCTCCAGGTGAGCGACACAGGCCCCTTGGGCCTCTTGTTTATATTCAATTTACTCATTGTTGCAGGAGATTTATCCTGGCCAGTTCAAACCTTCCAAATGCCATGAGTTTATTCAGCTGATAGAATCTGAGGGCAGATTGTTGAGAAACTACACACAGAACATTGACACTCTGGAACAAGTGGCGGGAATTAAAAATGTTGTACAATGCCATGGTGAGTTCTGAACAGGTTGTCATGGCAACTGAGAGTTATGCTGAGTGATGAACAATGTGTCATGGCATCTAAATGTTGAACTGTGTGTCATGTGAACCAAGTGTTATTGTGAGTGGTGAACAGGTTGTCATGGCAACTGAGTGGTTAAAATGGTGGCATAGCCACCAGAGTGTTATGAGGTGCTGTGAACCGGTTTTCATAGCAACTGAGTATTATAAGGAGTGTTTAACAGGCTAACATGGCGTACTGATTGTTATGAGGAGTCCTGAACTTGATGTCATGGTCACTGCATGTTATGAGGAGTGCTAAGCATCGTGTCATGGCAAGAGAGTGCTATGGTGAGTGCTGACCAGGGTGTCATGGTAACTGAGTGTGATAGTTAGTGGTGAGCAGGGTGTCATCATGAGTACCATAGAGATGTTTCATGTCCAATCTGGCGTTATTGCATAGTTTTGTCTCGACTGCTGGATTGTAGCTTCAGTCGCTATAGCTACGTGTATAGCATGTAAACACAAGAATGATTGAGATGTGTTTCTGTCTGATTGTAGGTTCGTTCGCTACAGCAACCTGTATGGCGTGTAAACACAAAATGGATGCAGATGCAATCAGGGAAGATATCTTTAATCAGGTAAAAAACTTTCACTTTTATCTTTATCTAATTAAATATGTGCAGGCTACAGGGGTTATGAAGCAGACTTTCAAAGACTGTATGACCAGTGCAATCTGAACAGTTATTGCAACTGACACATTAACTAGAGGTTTAGCAGAGTGATATTTGTTTGCTTTTTCAAGATACTACGATTGCAATGAGGTAGGGAAAGGAGTTGTGGGGGGGATGGGGGGGGGGGAGGGAGGGAGCGGGGTCGCTTCTGGGGGCCATAATGAGAAACCAGTAGTGAATTCACAAATTGCCAGTAAAGTTGTAATCTGGTAAAACAAGGCATTTTAGCAAACATGTCCGAGAAATTGATAGACATTTCTTAGTGGCCTAACTCAAACAGACAAAAATCCAGTTTCGTGCTCAATACAATTCATCCATCACATTATACAATAGTCTACACATGCTAAGTTCCAGCAAAGCTAATCACAGACAGTCATTTTATGACATGGTGCTAATCACAGACAGTCATTCTTTGACATGGTGCTAATCCCAAACAGTCATTTTCTGACATGGTACTAATCCCAGACAGTCATTCTCTGACATGATGCTAATCACAAATAGTAAATATTTAACTCTTCAATCTCTGAATTCCCAGTCTCCATTTCAAGATAACTCTATACATCGTGGTAAGCGGCTGAATATTTTGAAACTAATTTGACAGGAACCTATTTGTTGCCATCGGGTACCAACAGTTTCTAGTCAATTTAGTTTTTTTTAATTAAGCATTATATTTATTAAGTTGTAAATAAGGTTTTAATTTCAGTATTTTGGGTACACATTTCTTTCTGGTTTTCATGAAAGCAAACATGAGATTCACTGAATCATATCCCAGCTATTTGACTTAAATGTGAGTGTGCAGTCCTGTTTTTGTAATTTGCAGACGATTCCAAGGTGTCCTGTATGTACAAAGGATACAGTCCTGGCTGTTATGAAGCCAGATATTGTGTTCTTTGGTGAAGGT
The DNA here is from genome assembly GCA_034401795.1 of Chaetoderma sp. LZ-2023a. NCBI lineage: Eukaryota > Metazoa > Mollusca > Caudofoveata > Chaetodermatida > Chaetodermatidae > Chaetoderma > Chaetoderma sp. LZ-2023a. The sequence goes on from CM067372.1 coordinate 9,446,964, forward strand.
CTCTCACAGGAATTCCATAGACAAATGGCAGCTGATAAGAATGACTGTGATCTCCTCATTATCATTGGCTCCTCGCTCAAAGTCAGACCTGTCGCCCTTATTCCAAGTAAGTCACTCAAAGACATACCTGTTACTGTTATTCCAAGTACATGTAAGTCACTCAAAATCAGACCTGTCACTGTTATTCCAAGTAAGTCACTCGAATTCACACCTGTCACCCGTATTCCAAGTGAGTCACTCAAAGTCAAACCTGTCACCCTTATTCCAAGTAAGTCATTGAAAGTCAGACCTGTCACCCGTATTCCAAATAATTCATGCCCCACTCAATGTCAGACCTATTGCCCTTATTTAGTAAGTCACTCAAAGTCATACCTGTCACTGTTATTCCAAGTACATGTATGTCACTCAAAATCAGACCTGTCACTGTTGTTCCAAGTAAGGCACTCGAATTCACACCTGTCGCCCGTATTCCAAGTGAGTCACTCAAAGTCAAACCTGTCGCCTTTATTCCAGGTAAGTCATTGAAAGTCAGACCTGTCACCCTTTTTCCAAATAAGTCATGCCCCCATTCAATGTCAGACCTATTGCCCTTATTCCATCAAAGTCATTCCTAGATAATAACAGCATGGAAGTTCTGGGGGAGAGATAAGCATGTGAACAAACAAGGTTCATTCGGCACATGGAGAATTCTGGCAGGCTAAATCCTGGCGTGAGCTTGAAAGAACTACAAACCATACTGGAGTGGGTGGAAAGTCCAAGAATTGGACAAAACATCATGGTACTGTGCACAAACAGGGTACTGCCTGAATTGGTGGAGATGTCACTCTGGAAGCGATAACAGCAAAATTCAGATGAAACACACCTCAATGCACAGAAGGGCTGGCAGGAAAATACGGCCCCAATCAACTGTGACAGAGACAGCACCAAACAATGGAAACTTGCCAGAGCCATGGATAATAAAACTATCAAGCATGGAGAAATAATCCTGGTAGAGGCCATTCAAGTGCACTGTGGAAAAGATGCAGCAGATCTCATGACAGAGCCATGAATAATGAAACTATCAAGCATGGAGGAATAATTATGGTAAAGGATATTCAAGGTCACTGTGGAAAAGCTGTAGCATCTCATGAAGAGGGTTGAAGAACATAAAGTGGTGAATCAAGAAATCAGAAGCGACCAGAGTGAATGAGTTGATAAACAAGTCATTTACTTCAAGGGAAATCGATCAGCTGGGTGTTAGGGCAAAAACAAGACCTCCAGGTCTTCAACACAAGCCGGAAAATTGGAAGGCTTCTTCAGGGCTGGAAAACAGCAACTGATTGCAGTCTACATTAAAAACAAAACATCATCTAATAGTTATCATTCCATCGGTCATTTGACATGCATTAGAAAACTAATGGAGAGGATGGTGAAAGCTCCTTATGATCACTGAACAGGCCAGATTCAGGGATAACAGACCAACATAGGGCCAGATAGCATATATTTCACAATCCATTGAAAATTGTTTTAAGACCAAGAGGCTCCCATTTAAAAATGTCTAATCAAATCAAAAGGCACCCGTTAGCTGTAAAGATCAACCTGCTTTAGATAAGGTATGGAAGGAAGGAAGGACTTAAGCAAGCAGGTCTAGAAAAAAACACCCAAATGTCTAGGTATGCCACAACTTCAAAGAAGCTACAGCCCTATGTCTTATCTATGTAAAAAACCATTCCTATGTAATATCTCAAAAACGTGAAATTAGCAATCTATTCAGATTCAGACCCTGATGAATAGATAATAATATATCACGACTGTACACCTGTGCATAAGGGAGGCACACTAGGCAAATTTCTGGCTGTCGATATTGAACCCCAATGTCAACCTTGGTGCCAATGGTCAGCAAAAATTATCATTGAGTTATTTTCTGCAAACATACATCTGTCTGATCACAGGCATGACATGACTAAATTACAACAGGCCGACTGTCAACCAATAAACCATTCCAAGTTTATCCATCCATCATATGATGTCATAATTAACTTGATGACCTGTAGGATGACGTCATAATCATGATGTCATGAGTGATTCGATATAGTCTGTCTTTAGCGCTTAATAGTCTGACACGTTGTATGAATTGTATGTCTTTACCATTTAATAAACCTTCTGTTGATATTTCGAAACTAATTTGACTGGGCGCACCCAATCAAATTAGTCTCAAAATATTTAAGAACTAATGTGTATAGTTTTCTGGAAATTGATTGTCAAGGCATTCAGAGATTGATAGATCCCAACATGATCGAGGTATGGGTGGAGCTTAGCTAGAGATCAGCGGGGCATGGCTAAAACTGGAACTGTCATTACAAAATCAAATCAGAAGCAGTCAAAGTATCAGCAGAAGCCATTTTCAAAGACAAACGGTGCAAGAGAGTTAGATGGTTTTCTTCTTCTCTACATGCCCTTACATATCAGAAGAACTCGTAACTTTGCTCCTTCCTGAGATTCTCCTTACAATGACTGGAGTATTAGATGAAGTGGGTTGTGCTACAGTGTGTTCCAAATCACTGCAGGATTCAAGGAAAAGGCAGACAAGATTGGAGGAATCGTGTATCAGCCACTTCTATCATACAGAAAAACTAAAGCTACAATCAGTGTTTCACTTGGCATCTAAAATTTGGTGGTCTCAGGGACCCCACACCTTGAAATGTGAGGGTTCCAAGCTTAAATCTGGGCTTTCCAAAGTGAAAATCCTAGGTTTCAATGAAATATTTCTCATCCGTGTTAAAATTAGAAAGTAACATTAACTCACAGCTATGAAATATGGAGATCCCATGCTAGATTTTGTTGGTATTTTTGTGTGTAAAAACCTATAAAATTAATTCATATTTAAAAATCAATTAAGATTTTCAGGGGTCCCATGGAACCCACTGTCATTGCTTTTGGAGGTCCGAACTTGCACTTTCTGTGTATATACCGCCAAAAGGACCCCTATGAGAATCCCTGACTACAATAAAGGGCAACGTACACAAGATTTGGCCCCAAGCTACAATTCTATGGACTCTATCCAAAACCTCGGCAGAAAAGACCAAGATATAATTCGTTGCATATCAAATGCCATCTATTTTTAGACCTCGCACCGACATTCTCACCGGAAGGTGCGGAAGCTCTATAGTAATCACTGTGTCTGTCTGTCCGTCCATCCGTCCATCTGTCCATCCGCCTGGCTTGTCTGTCTGTCCATCCACAATATCTTGTATTAAACAGCATATCATACAGAACCGCTTCAGATGTTTTAATGAAACTTGGTGCATGCCACAATTATGATACGCAGATGTACTTATTGAAAAAGTCACATTTATAGGTTGGAGATTTTGGGTGAAAATGGGCTTTTTAATGCAAAAACTAACGATTTTTGTAAATTTCCTCTTAAACACCATATCATACAGAAGGGCCTCAGATATTTTAATGAAACTTGGTGTCTGCCTCACTTGTGATATGAGGATGTGTCTTTTGTTTATAGGTCCAATATTTTGGGTGAAAATTGGCTTTTTAATGCAAAAACTCATGATTTTTGTAAATTTCCTCATAAACACCATATCATACAGAATCGCTTAAAATAATTTAATGAAACTTGGCAGGTGGCTTCTTTTTGAGTGAAAATGGGCTTTTTAATCAAAAAATTCATGATTTTTGTAAATTTTCTCGTAAATACCATTTTATACATAAAATTGCTACCTACTACATAGAGATAGATATTTTCAGTGATTGCGGGGGCCCTCTGAGTCAAACAACGTTTTCTAGTTAACCAATCATTTCTTTTTCCAATAATGTTGACTTGGCTGAGGCTTCTACATACTGAAATTATATTATCCCCTTATCTTTTCCAGAGCGATGTGGGAGCCCTGTGTATGTGTGCGTGCATGTTCAGATTGTTGTCTCTAAGCATACGCACATCAGTACATGTGCCTGAATGTGTGCGTGCGGGCGGGCGGGCGGGCGGGCGTGTTACATGTATATATGACACCAGCTCACCTTGGAGAGCACCTGTAAGTACCTAGGGCCTTGCTTTTGATGTTGGCATGGCTGATGTTGACACTGTTTTGATTGTGCAATATTTTTATGACAGTTCATGATGCACTTTAGACAATGGATTTTGATACGTATGGATATGTATATGTATGCCCATTGATGAAAAGGTTTGATCTTTCTACTAATTGCTCTATGCAGAACAACAAAGATGATGAATGACTGTTCTGTGACAATCTGTTTTTAGCTCAACTTCACATGAGCACGGAACAAGAATTCTGTAAATGTTAAAGATTTGCAATGGACATTTCATTCATGAAGGCTTTTCCAATTTCACTTCAAGAGTATACTTACCTCCCTAATACTTTTGATATTGCTAAATATTGGCTTTCACTCAATAAACACTCAGATTTAAAACAGTTAGGTGCCCCTACTGGGCAGGGAGTCAGAGCGTAGTCTGGCGGATGCCAGCCCCACCACCGCGCATGCGCAGACTAGCACTACCTCTTTGCTAGATTATTGGCAGAGAGATCACACATGTCTTTTTGTAGCAATAGCTTTTCCTTAATCTTAGACTGTTTAAGTGGTGTTTTTTGGAGTGATAGTCACTGATTTGGATGGCAGGACGGAACAATTCGCCAAAGGGGGACTTAGGACCTTTAAATCAGGTGACTTCTAGTAAAATTAGCGAGTTTTCTTCCCGGTGTATTGTGTTTCCGGGACTCGCGGTTACCGTGATAAGCGCCTTGGTTAGTTGGTTTATGTCAACTCGGTGCTACCTATGACTAATTTCTCTTTCTGTTTATGTCCACAGGTCTGTATGACGCTGGGTGGTCGCATCACAGCAGCAGAGAGTTAGTTTTCTCTCCACCATGGTTCCATTTCCTACTAACACTGTTAGGTTATCTAACCAAAATGAAAAATTAATGTCCAGTGAGTTGGAGGCCTAGTATAAAGGTCTTCTCACTTTGCCCTCTTGATCCAATTCCTTCCCCATGAGGTGGAGAGAGTTAAGAGGCGTGCAGATGGTGGAGTTCTCCGGTTCGTCATGTTGGATGGTTTGTCTATACAAAGTGTCAGGTATCTAGTTATTGATAATGTGGTGATGTTAATTATTGTAAACAAACAAAGGGAGATAATTAACATTTTTGCCAGAAAAGAGTTATCTATATGTATCTGATGGTTGTGTAGTCGACGTATCCATTCAGCATACAATTCGTCCTTGCACTTGGATGTTTTGTTGGGATCGAATTTTTTCCTGTCACGGGATTAATGACGTCATAATCAGCCTGGCTATGTATTTATCAGCAATTCAATCGCTATGCTGGTTTCTGATGTATATTGATCTGTATGATCGTTTTCCTTCTCTTTGAGTTGGTTTGAGTGTCTAAGCTTAACTAGTTTGCTCATACTCCTTGTCCTTTGCCCTGTTTCAGGGACCGGGTTGCGCGTCCTGTGGACGTTTTCTACCGGATAAGTTCTGGCCTCATCGTTGCTATCGATGTAGCCCTTGTGGTCCCTTGGTTAATTGTGACATATGTAAGCACTGGGGGGGCGAGTTAATGTCCGAATTCTTGTGCTGCTTACAGGCGACGGACAAGGTGGTAGAGGAGGAGAAGAAGAAGAAGCGGAAACGAGAGGTTGTAAGTAGGAAGGGTATGGGGAAGGTCTCGTCCGCGGTGGATATGGAGGCCTTCCGGACCGAGATGTTGGGAGAGGTGAAGAGGACATTAAAGGATTTGGTTCCAGGGTTGCTTCGTGGCATGCTTCCTGGACCAAATCCTTTACTGTCCTCGTCATCTGCTTCGGAGCAGGTAATCCCCGCCTCTGGATCGGTTTTCCTTAGTCCGCTTCCGTTGTTCGACGATTCAGAGGTGGCCCCATTAGAGGGGGCGTTCCACGACCCTGGCAGCAGGCTTATTGCCGCGCCGATAGGGGACCGTGGACGGTTGTCGCTGGAACCCGCTGGCTGCTTATCAGTCCAGGGGTATCCGCACGCCGCGGTGGCCAGTACCTCCTATGGCACCGTTCCTGGTCAGCCCGGGTTAGCTCTCTTTGCTGACCCGGGGTCTAATCTTTCTGACCAGGGTGATGAGGATTACCTGCTAGGGTCGCCGTCTGACGACGTGGACATGGATGAAGACGTTTGTGCACCCCTCGCGGGGAATACAGGCGCCTTATTCCACGGTTTTACTCACCCTGGAGTAGAGTCCGCGGCTCAGGTGGTGGCCCAGGGCGCTGCTGATGGCCAGCGGTACCGCATACCTCGGCTTGCCGAGGGTGTTGCTGGTGCTGGCCGGGCCCGTGGTGAGGCTATATATACCCCGCGCTATGCCACGGTGCCTGCTCCTGGTCAAACCAGTGATATTCTCATGCCGGTGCTGTCAGGCCCGCGTGTTTTCCCTGGCTTGCCAGGTGTATCAGCATACCCGCCGTCAAGCTCTACTGCTTGCGCTCAGGAGGAAGACGAAGGACCCCGTCTTGTAGAGCGCTCGCAGTTAGCCACGGAGGAGGATTGGTATGACGCTTGCCAGTGGTTGGTGAGCGTTAGGCCTGATCTGCCCGTGGAGCAGTCGGCTAGCCAGCGTGTTCACACGCCGTGGTTAGCTGGGAAACCGACTGCTAACGCTATGCCTTCTCTGACGCTGGCGGAGCATGTCATTGACATGTTCAAGGCGGCGGAGTCGTCCATTAAGTCGAGTGGACGTCTCGCGAAGGCCCCTCGCGAGGTGGCCAGGCGTTGTCGCATCGTGCCCCTGGATTACCAGCGGTACGGTGTGGTACCCAGGCCCAGCGTGGATGACCGCGCGGCTTTGGGTGAGGATGCGCGGCCAGGCTCCCATTCTGACACGGGTGTCTTGTGCTCGAACGCGTTGCGTTCGGCGAATACCGCGTTGCGTGATGCGGAGGAGAGTGGGAGGGCTTCGATTGCCGCTCTGTCCCACGTCTCTCAGCTGTTACAGGGGGTAGTAACGGCATCCGCATCGCGCCAGCCAAGTCCGGTCACTGTCCAGCGAACCATCCAGGATGGTATTAACCTGGCGCTGGACTGTATGACTCGGGCGGTGACCAGGAGTGTCCGGGCAAGACGCACGTTTGCCCTGGACAATCTGTGCCCGTCTCAGGACCTGTACAATAGGCTACTGCGTACGCCTATGACGGGCCCTGGTCTTTTTGGAGGTGAGGGATGTCGACACCTCCAGGAGACGGTCACCCTGGTGAATAACCAGAGGGCGCTGCGCGAGCAGTTTGATGTGCTGCGTAGTGCTAGCGTTCGCGCCGCGGCCCCGGCGTATCGTCCCCTGCAGGCTCGAGGTGGTGCTGGCCAGGTCAGAGGCCAGCCACCGTCGCAGCGTCGGCCTCGGCCGCGTGCGATTCGGCCAGCAGCGAGGGGGGCGCAGGTTCCTCAGGCGCCGTCAGCCAGGCAGCCGCCCGCGCACCGTGGTGCGCGCGGGGCGGTGCGGGGCGGGGCGCGCGAGGATCTGGGCGTGGTTATCGGTCCTGACAGGACGCTTACCGCGGTAAGAACCACTCCGGTGTGTATGGCGGCGGAGACAGTGCCGCTCTTGCATGCCTCGTGTCCACCGCGGTCCCTAGGTGGACCGGTGGGAGGCCGGCTAGCCGACCACATGCAAGAGTGGGAACGGTTAACTCAGGACCGTTTAGTCTTGCGATGGCTTTCCGTCGGGTATCATCCAGAGTGGGTGACAGGCCCGCCGTCGCGACTGTCTCTGGTGCCAGTCTGGACTCCCATTCCGAGAGATCCAGAGCAAAGGTTGTGTATCGAGGAGGAGATAAATTCCCTCATACAAAAGGGAGCTATTCAGCCGGCACAAAGGTGTCCGGGCTTCTATTCAACCCTGTTCTTAGTAACAAAACGCACCGGAGGGTGGAGACCGATTCTCAACCTCAAGCCATTGAACAAGTTCATCGAGACGCCCGGTTTCAAGATGGAAACGGTGCGCTCGGTGTTGGCGGGGTTGGAGAGGGGGATGTGGACGGCGTCGATAGATTTGAAGGACGCTTATTTCCACATCCCCATCCACGGGAGTTTCTGTCGCTTCCTGAGATTTGCATTCCAGGGCAGACAGTGGGAATTCAGGGTGTTGCCCTTCGGAATTTCCACGGCTCCTCGGGTTTTCACCCGTGTGGTTCTTGCGATCACAGCATACCTCCGCAGGAGAAGCATAGCAGTCCACACATACATAGACGACTGGCTGTTGAAAGCGCACACCCGGGAAAGTTTGTCCGCCAATCTGGAGATTGTTTTGAAAACTCTCACAGACTTGGGCTGGATGATCAATTTCCCAAAATCAGAGCTGACTCCATCCCAGAAGTTTGTTTACCTGGGGATGTTCTTCGATCTAGAGACAGGATATGTTTATCCTACTCAGGAGAGAGTTCAGAAACTCATCTCATTGATTCAGTCAGTGTGCGACAGTCGTCATGTCCTGGCACGGGTTTACTTGAGAATGCTGGGGTTGATGGTTTCGTTGGAACCAGTCATTCCTCAGGCCGCCTTACGCAGGCGGCCGATCCAGTTGTTTCTCATGACACAATGGACCCAGAGTACAGGTTCGCTGGACTCGAATGTGTCAGTGTTGGCGCCTCTGATTCACCACCTGCAATGGTGGTTGAATACAGAGAATCTCTTGCCGGGGGTTTTGCTAACCCCTCCCCACCCTCAGGTGACTGTGTATACAGATGCATCGATGGAGGGCTGGGGAGCTTGCCTGGAAGAATCCACGATATCAGGGCTTTGGAATCTGGAACAGTCAAAGGAACATATAAATCTACTGGAGCTAAGAGCAGTAGTCCTGGGCCTGGAACATTTCTTACAGAAAGTTCAGGGCAAGATTGTTCTTATTCGTTCAGACAACTCAACAGTTGTGACTTACATAAACCGCCAGGGCGGAACGAAGTCGCCCAGTCTCTGTATGATGACATGGAAACTGCTTTGTTGGTGTCTGGATCACCAGATTACCTTGAAAGCAGTTCATATTCCGGGAAGGTTAAACCTGCTAGCAGACTCATTGAGCCGAAGGATGAGTGTTTTACCCACGGAATGGCAACTAAATCAATGTGTGGCGGATCGTCTGTTCGACCATTGGGGGAAACCCAACATCGATTTGTTCGCAACGAAGAAGAATGCGAAGATGACGACGTACGTCTCTCCGATTCCGGATCCAAGCGCTTTCGCAACAGATGCGTTAGCTATCAGCTGGGGGAGAATGTATGCATACGCATTCCCTCCAGCAATCCTGATTCCAAAAATTCTTCAGAAAATCAGACAAGAGGAATGCCAAGTGCTTCTGATCGCCCCGGATTGGCCAAGCCGATCGTGGTATACGGATCTGCTGGACCTTCTGGTCTGCAATCCGGTTCCTCTGCCTCTGATGGACGATATTATCTTCCAGGGCAAGGCCCTTCACAACAATCCGTCAATGTTCAGATTGACTGCGTGGATGTTGTCAAGGAATCTAGAATTAAGGAGGGCTTTTCTGAGCAAGCAGCCATGTTTATGGCCAAAGCCAGGAGGGGGTCAACCTCCAGAGCATATAATTATAAAATCAACAGATTTGCAGAATGGTGCTCAAAAAGATGTATTGATCCAATGGATTCATCTATTCAAGTAGTAGCTGATTTCCTCTGTCACCTCTATGATGCCTATAGCCTCAAGCCTAACTCTATTGCTGGTTATAAATCAGCATTAATGTCTGTTATTCCTTGCTTGGCTAAGAGGGGAAGTGATGAAGTAAATACATTGAATGTATTAATTAAAGGCATGGGCAATCTAAGACCGAGGAATCCACCTGTGATTCCGTCTTGGAGTTTATCGCTAGTGCTTCAAGTACTAGGTGATAAGCCTTTTGAACCACTTAGTTCCATTTCTATGAAACTATTAACACTGAAGACTGTGTTTTTAATTGCTGCGGCCTCGGCTAGGCGTAGGAGTGAAATTCATGCCTTATCAGCCGAGGATGACCGTTTTGTGGTTTCAGGGGAAGGCCTTAAGCTGCTACCTAGGATTAATTTCTTGGCTAAAAATCAGTCGTTGAAATATCCAGGTCAACCTATTATTTTGCCTGCTTTAACTAGATATGATCCTAATTCTAAAGCATGGTGTCCCGTCCGGGCGCTGCGCCGGTACAAACAACGTACGGCGGCATGGCGCACCGACCAGTCAGCGTTATGGTTGTCTTATATTGAACCCCATGGGAGGGCTTCTAAGGACACCATTTCCAGGTGGATTGTGGAATGCATTCAGTTTTGCCATAAATCCGCCACCGGGAAGCAGGTTGACGTGGCCAAGGCTCACAGTGTCCGCGGCGTAGTGACATCCACGGCCCTATTTAATGGGGTCCCTGTGGATGATATTATGTCGGTGGCTCAGTGGCACTGTGAGTCAAGTTTTACAGACCATTATCTCCGTGACACCTCTAATCCTCTCGCCTTGTCGGTTTTGAAAAAATAAATCGGTTTATATTTTTTGAGGAGGTTTTTCCTCATTACTTATATATTTCACAATTAATTTATGGAAACACCCACTTTTTTGGGCCTGCATCAGTCTTTACCAATGGGAAGATGATGTCAGCAGCCTTTTCAACAAGGTCAGTCTTGTTCATGTGTTGTCCGTTGTTGATTGTATTGTCACGATTACCCGTTATTAATATGGTGATGGTTTGTGTATTTGTGTGGTTCATTGTTGAGAGTTACGAAAATGGAGCTTTTTCGTCTCTGTCCTGTAGTACATGGCACTTGTACGTAGAGAGCGTATAGGACATTGAGGTCAGTCGACTCTTCCTCCCTGGAAGGAGGGGGGGGGGGGGGGAGCGCATATGACATTCGGTCATCTCTCATACATCGGTGGTGTTATCCGATGGTTAGTCAAATCCTGACTGTTTTTTCTTACAGTTTCAGAAGTTTAAGTGCCTTAAACGCAGAAAAGCGTATAGGGATGAGCTGGTCTTTTGACCTCGCCTCCCTCCCGCCAGATTCACTTTCGAATTCTGGCAATATCAAAAGTATTAGGGA